>OY755207.1:16749189-17252689 GCA_963576765.1 Draba incana
AACTAAAAAAACTGGGTAAAACTAGGAGTTAAATGACGGCGCATATGTCCAAATAACGGCGCACGTGCGCCGTCATTTAACTCTTAGTTTTACCCAGTTTTTAGTTGTACCAGTTTTCTTGATAGTTGTACTTTTGGTGAGCCATGTGCTCAAAAGGACACTTTGTGTCAAGAGAAATCTCCAATACCCCTTTCTAATCTCCATGCCCACTTTTAATGAATTATATGTGATCGGACAAAAATACCCTTGTCTCATTTTTTTTTTTTTTAAAACTGCAAAATGCAGTTTAAAACATTTAAAACAAAAAAAACAAAAAAAATCCGATCGAGGCTTTCTCCTCAAAATCGCCGACGGTCGAGCTCTCGCCGGAAACGAGGTTTCATCGCCGGAAAACGAGGTTTCATCGCCGGAAAACGGGGTTTCGACTCGCCGGAAAACGGGGTTTCTACTCACCGGAAAACGAGGTTTCGACTGGCCGGAAAATGGGGTTTCGACTCGCCGGAAAACAAAGTTTTGTCGCCGGAAAACGAGGTTTCATCGCCGGAAAACGGGGTTTCGACTCGCTGGAAAACGGGGTTTCGACTCGCCGGAAAACGAGGTTTCGTCGCCGAAAAATATTTTTAACGAATATATGTTATTTATCTAAAAAAATTAAGTAATGTAAATAAAAATAAAAAGACAAATAATTAAATTTAGTTTCAAACTTAAGAACAATTATAATCTTCCCAATAATTAAATTTAGTCCCAAGTATAAGTAAATTAAAAGAATTCTCAAATTTTTTAGTTTTACCCAGTTTTTAGTTGTACCAGTTTTCTTGATAGTTGTACTTTTGGTGATCTAACTTATATTTAGTTTTACCATACTAATGAAAAATAATTTTTCAGTTTTACAACTTATTTTACCCAGTTTTTTTAGTTGTATCAGTTTTCTTAATAGTTGTACTTTTGGTGATCTAACTTATATTTAGTTTTACCATACTATGAAAAATAATTTTTCAGTTTTACAACTTATTTTACCCAGTTTTTTTAGTTGTATCAGTTTTCTTAATAGTTGTATCTTCTAAAACGGGAATTTATTTTTCACATAGAGAGATTGATGGTGATGGAAGATGAAGTTGGTCTTTATGTTTAGAGGACAGATCTAAAACAATTTTTTTATTTTATTTGTATCAATTTGAATTCAAATAAACACGCTCTCTGATCTGTTTGCTTATTGTTGCTGGCTTAAACCCGGCTCTCAAAATCCTAGCCCGCCATTGCTTTTAGGTTTCAGGCCTCGCAAACCGCTCAACGCCTTCGCTGGAAATGGCGAAGACTACGATGGCTGCTACGGCGGCGTTTAGTGGAGTGGTCGGTGTGGGATCGGAAACACGAAGGGTTTCTTCGTTCTATCATCTTCAACCATCCGTAGCTTTTCCGACGAAGCCCAATTCCTTCAAAGCTTTGACGAACAAGAAGATTTCGTTGGTCAAACTCGCTTATTACAAGACAATCTGGCTTTACAAGCCGCAGAGAGATCCTTCTACGAAATACTCCAGCAACAATCTCCTAAATCTCATCACAACCCAACTTCCTCCGATCAAAACTCCAACGACCCAACTACAAATTCAACGGATTCATCACAGAGAAAGTACCACCATCGAAATGATGAAGAAGATGATCTTGAGATTGGTCGGAGAAACAAACAACCAGCAGTTTTTATCTCGAAGATTAGGGTATTGGAACAAATACTCGATTTGATTCAATGGATTAAGAGGTGAAAACCCACATCGAAGAACCGATTTTGGCGAAGAATACATAGCTATTTCCTTGCGTTGCGGTTAAGAACGAAGTGAGTAGTGAAGAGGAGGAGATTGAATCTGAAATTGAAGAAGTAGGAGCTCGAACCTAGCAAACCCATGTCTCAACTTCTCAAGAATTTCTCTTTTCTTAATCAATGGTGATTTCGATTAAAGTCTGTCAATTTACAATTTTTTTGTTTCTGGGTCTTCAAAAAAATGATGAATTTGGTGTTTGGATCGCATAAAACCTTAGACTTTGCGATAAATCTCTGTAAAGTATGTTGCTTTGGATAGAGGGAGGTATAACATGTAATTTTTATGTTTGGGTTGGGGTAACAATGTAATTGAACTATTTTTCGGATTAAAAATAAATGAAAAAGAAAATTACTTTTATGGGTGGAGTTTTGAGATTATGCATTGAAGAAAATGTCCTTTTCAGATGTTTTCTCGTAGCTGTACCAGGGGGTTTGTGGATAAGTAGTGCCGTAAATTAACGAACTTGAAATACGTTCTTTGGTTGGATATTAATGCTTATGATTAATTGATTATCAAAGAACAAAGATTCGATATTTAAGGATGAAAAAAAATAAATAAAAAAAAAAGATCATTTCTTCGGAAATTAGGTTCGCGTGAGAGAGAGAGAGAGAGAGGCCTATCATCAAGAGCCAAAGGTATTGCTTTCAAAGTGGCGGTAACTGGTAAGGTGAGAGAATATGTGTGCCTTCTTCTTCTTCTTCTTCTTCTTCTTCTTCTTCTTCGTGTGATTCAGAGATCTTCTCTTTCAACTTCACTTCCCAGATTCCATGGCATCTCCGTTACGCTTTGATTTCTAAAACCTCCCCGAAATTTCGGATCGTTTTCCTGAGTTTTCGAGTTTCCGTCGAGTGTCAAACCCTAATTTTGACTTGGGTGCGGTTGATCCCAAATCCATATATTTCCCCTCTTTAGCTTGGATTGAATCTTTGTTTTCTGGTTTCAGAACTCGATTTCACTGATAAATTCGCCGACAATTAATCCGTTTTCGATTCGCATGAGAATCCGTATTTGAATACGCAAAAAAATGTCAGTGGAGAGATCTATTGAAGCTTGGGAAGAGGTTCAGCGACATGGTCAAGACTTAGCTGATCGATTTGCTCAAGGTATTACGGGTTTGATTCAGATAAACCCACCTTCGTTTCCATGGCCGCCGAATCACCATCACAAGGTGGCGAAACTGTTCGATCTCGAGTTCCCGAGTCAACATTTCAGTGTCATTAGGGATTCTAGGTTTCGTATCAACCAACCAATCAATGGTGTTTCAGCGATTCTCGATATCGGGAATAAGATAGGTCAAGCTGGTGTTGATTTCGGTGCTGGATTGAACGTGATGGTTCAACAATTCTTCAGGAGGTTGCCTATACCGTTCCTGCATGACGATCACAAGCTTCTTGTTGTATCTGTGGAAGGTGATAAGAGTAAAAGGAGCCATAGGGCTTTTGTGAACACGAAAGATGATTTGGGATTTGCTGCTCAACGGCTGAGGGACTCTGGGTTTTCTGAGACTGATGATACTGTCTCTGTTAACATGACTGAGGAAGAAGTTGCAGATTCCTATTTGACAACTGCTGGATTGCTTGGAAGATCAAAGGTACTACTTGTTTTCGATTCAATTTTGGTGCTTCTTGTTCGTCTCTATTTCGCCTGACTTTGTGTATTTGATAGCAGTCTATTAAGTTTGACATTACTGTGGGGATATCTAGATTGAGTTGAAATGTAGGCTAGCTCATAGAAAACAGGTTATCAAGTGTGAAATTGTTGGAAATATAGATACCGGTTTGATCCTGATCTACCGGAACTAGCATTAGGTGGTGGTAATGTCAATGTGAACCCGGAAGAAACAGCTGATATTTTGAATTCTACTTGGAACTATTCATGTTTTGAAGCAAGTAATGTAAACTGATACGCTGGGGAATCTTCTCTTTCTTTCTAGTGATATTCTGTGAAGTTTCTGCAGGAGTGAAAGTTATTTTAATGTTTTGTTTCTGTCTGCTCGTGATCTAGTTAGTAACTGTAGATTTCTCGGTTAATGCAGGGAACGCTTGATCTATCATCAAGTTATGATAGTAGAACAAGTGGTATGGAACATTCTTTGGCTGCCAGGGGAGACCTCTGGAGAGTAGAAGCTTCAACTTCGAGTTCTACTGCAAGCGATGGAACGTCGTCTCTTTTTCTTCTCCAGCTTGGACCACTTCTTTTTCTACGTGATTCAACTCTTCTTTTACCGTTACACTTATCAAAACAACACTTGCTCTGGTATGGATATGATAGGAAGGTATAAACATCACACACTTCAGTGAGTCTTTTCTCCTCTTTGTATTCTATCCGAAAACTCATGTAGTTGTGTTCATTTCCGTTGCAGAAAGGTATGCATTCGCTCTGTCCAGCTTTATGGTCAAAACATCGAAGGTGGCTTATGATGTCAATGCTTTGTCTCAATCCTTTAGCTTGCGTAAGCTGCTCTTTCCCTTAAAACTGCTTTTATGTTCTTACTTCTGCGGAATAGATCCTGAACTTGTCGTCCCCGTGCTTTGGACAGTCATTTATGGATTTGCAGTTCCCAAATGGGCAATTGACATATGTATCCGGCGAGGGACTGACGATAAGTGCATTTGTGCCTTTTTGTGGCGGTCTTCTTCAAGCGCAGGGTCAATATCCAGGAAATATGAGATTTAGTTACTCTTGTAAGGTTAGATAGATACTGACACCTGTCATGATCATTCTAAGCTTATTCCCATGAAGCTTTAATGTGTTTTTCAATCTCTTTGTTTGTAAAACAGAGCAAATATGGACCCCGAATCACACCAATGGTGAATTGGCCTGACAAATCAGTTGCAGTGGATCTTTCTCAAGCCTTGGCTTGGCGTAGATCCGGACTACTGATGAAACCGTCAATTCAAGTCAGGTAAAGCTTTCTTCTCTAACCCATTTCCCCCCATTTTCCCTCTTATCCGAAAAATATTTAATTTTAACTGATAAACTGGAACAGTGTATGTCCCACATTTGGTGGAAGCAATCCCGGGATGAAAGCAGAAGTTATTCGCTCCTTGAGTGATGACTTGAATCTTATATGCGGCTACTCGCTCAATGCACATCCATCAGCATTTGCCTCTGTCTCCGTAAGCAAAACTTCTTCTTTTTTTCTTCTCTCAAGTCAAGTGTTACCGTTTTTCTTTCTCACCATGACCATAACTTTCGCTTACTCTTTGTTTCTCTATCGGGAACTGCAGTTTGGTCGGTCGAAATGGAATGGTAACATCGGACGCACGGGAATAGTCGTTAGAGCCGATACTCCTCTTGCAAATATTGGCCAGCCTTCTTTCTCTGTTCAGCTTAATAATGCTTTTGAGTTCTGAACCTTTCTGATATACGTATAAGTAGACACATACAAGGCAAAGTTTGTAACCATGTACATATGTGTGAAAACACTGGTTTGCCCCTAAGTAGCTTTTGTAAATGATAATCAACTCATTAACCCACAGGTTTAGTGTCTTTAATAGTCCAACAAACATTGCCACTACGTCGTTAAATAATAAATATAGATAGATTTCAAAATTTGTGATCGCAGATTTACAACTACCAATCGAATTGAAGACGTTATTTAAATAGGAAAACAGTAATAAACAATTCTAAAGCTTATATGTTTGGTGGGTCAGAGATGCTTACAGTTGGATCGTAGGTTTAATGAAGACTGGCGTTACAAATCTATTAAAGTCTCTTTTTTTTTTTCGAAAAAAAAATCAATTGGGTCAGATTGGTCACTCCGTTTGAAATAAGCGGTTAAAAAATTTTGAGCGGTTGAACTGAAGTTCGTTTGAAAAGAGGCGGTTAAATACAGTGGTTAGAGAAACCGGTTCGGTAACGGAGAGCGGTTAAAAAATAAGTTGATTGGTAACACCAGAGCGATTGAATAGTATAATTAAATAAAAATATGTAATTAAATGTTGGTTATATAATTTACAAGTATATATATACATATATATATATATATATTCACATATTCACAAATAATTTAACATAAATTATTACTAAAATAATATTACAATTATTTATTTTTATAAAGTAATTGTGTAAAGCTAACCATTTTTTTTTACTATGATAAAAATTGAAATAACCATACATGATTTGCCCATAACATATTTGCAATTTGGTTATGAACGGTGTCCATATATGCTCCATTAGTCGTTGCTTCATACTCTTCTATCAAAGTGATATTGTCTTCAGTAGTTGTGTGTAGTCGTTGATTATTTAAACTAATTTTAATTTTGTGGTATTTTTGGAACATTTGAAAAAAGTGGTATCTAGGAAACTTTTAAAAATTGGTGGTATGGTTGGAAAAAAACTAAAAAAAAGTGGTATCTATGAAATTACCCTTATTTACTAAACTTATTAGGAGCATTTTCAATCCATGCAAATTCTCATAAAAAAAAAAATGTATTACCAATTTGTCAATCGCCTCTTATAGGGTCAGATTGAAAATCTCATTACAATCACGGTTTTTCATCAAATAAACACGTTTCCAACCACTCGTTTTAATCGCTCTTTCCAACCGCTCGTTTCAATTATTGTGATAAAAGAACAAACTTAGCTTTAAAGAAATCCTTCTCTTTATTAATGCTTAGGAAAATTACTCAAAACCTAAACAAGCTCTATTGCTCTCTCATAATCATCGCAAACTCAATGATCATGTATTTATATAGATTAGAAGTTCATTTTCTTAATCCTATTAGAAATAGACAATTTCCTTTTTACCTTATCATAATCTAACCAACTTGTTAGATGTCTTGAGCTTCAAGATATTCTAGAAGCTTATCCAACATTCACCCCCTTAAGCTTCAAGTCACTCTTCTTAAGATCTTGAACTCCAACTAAGTCTCTCATCTTTGTGAACTTGATCTTTGCTAAGGCTTTTGTAAGGATATCCGCACATTGCTCTTCTCCGGGTATATGTTCAACTTCAATGTAACCTTCTTCAACGCACTCTCTGATGAAATGATATCTCTTGTGGATGTGTTTGCTGCGACAGTGAAAGACCGGATTCTTGGTTAAGACTATTGCAGATTTGTTGTCCACTCGAAGCATAGTCTTCTCGCGTCCCTTTCCGGTGATTTCACTCAAGAGATCTTGGAGCCATATTGCTTGCTTCGCAGCTTCTGTTGCGGCCATAAACTCGGCCTCACACGATGACAAAGCAACACTCTCTTGCTTTCGGGAGCACCAAGTAATCGGAGTATCTCCAAAATAGAACACATGTCCGGTTGTGCTTCTTTCATCATCTTCATCCACGTTGTGGCTACTGTCGCTATAACCTACAAGTTTCTTTGTTCCACCATGTTTGAAAGACAAACTGTAACTCAACGTACCTTGTAGATATCTCAGGACTTGTTTTAAAGCAACTCCATGTGACTCTCGTGGTGACTGCATATAACGACTTAAGATCCCAACCGAGAAGGTGAGGTCTGGTCGTGAGTGTAAGAGATACCTTAGACATCCGATTCTTCTTCGATATAGTGTAGCATCAATCTCTGGTTCTTTAAGTGCTTTAGATAACTTTTAACCAAACTCCATAGGGATTAGAGTTGGATTACAAGTATCAAGACCAGCTTCTTGTAATATACGTCGAGCATATGCTTCTTGCTTGATTTCAATCCCATCTTTACTTTGCTTCACTTCGATACCGAGATAATACGTAAATCTTCCTAGATCCGACATCTCAAAGTTTGAAGACATTCCCTCTTTAAACTCCTTGATGATCTTGATAGAATTTCCAGTAACAAAAAGATCATCCACATAAACCGCTACAATGAGCAAATCGGCTCCTTCTTCCTTTCGATACACGGCACTTTCCTTTGAACACTTTTTAAACTTCATCCCCTTCAATATCTGATCAAGCTTAGTGTTCCATGCCCGTGGAGCTTGCTTTAGTCCATATAAAGCTTTAGCGAGTTTGAAAACCTTATGTTCTTCTCCCTTTTTTTCAAACCCTTCGGGTTGAGATACATAAACATTTTCATTCAATTCGCCATGTAAGAAAGCCGTTTTGACGTTGAGATGATGTATCTCCCATCCTTCGGATGCAGCCAAACCAATAAGCAGCCTTATAGATTCAATACGAGCCACGGGTGCAAATACTTCATCAAAATCAACTCCACTTTGTTGCAAGTAACCTTTTGCAACTAATCTTGCTTTGTACTTGTTTATTGAGTTGTCCGCGTTTCTCTTGATCTTGAATACCCACTTGAGTCCAATCACCTTTACTCCAACCGGCTTGTCAACAAGATCCCACGTCTGATTCTTGTTGATTGAATCTATCTCATCGACGCAAGAATTTGTCCATTCAACCGAGTCTTTTGCATCTTGATAACTCAATGGTTCGCCATTGAGAGATAAGAGAAGTATCTCACATTCTATATCAGCCAAGAGAACATAATCTTTGAAATGTTTTGGAAGATGTACCTCTCATGTTAATCTTCTCGGTTGATTTTGCTCTACTTCTTGCTCGACATGCTCTATTTCGGTCTCGTCATGTTCTGTTTCGGGCTGCTCTATTTCAGCTTCTTCACCTTCTTCTCCTTGAGTGTTGTCGGCTATGAATGGTCCTTGACCATTATGTGTAACTCCTCCCCATGTTAACCGAAACATACCAGGTCGTCCGTGCTCTCTATCATCAGCTCCCTTCCAATTCCAAGTCTCCTTTTCATTGAAAATCACATCTCGGCTTACAACAACTTTTCTTGTGATCGGATTGTAAAGCCGATAAGCCTTAGAGCCGGATTCAATTCCGAGATGAACAAGGATTTGTGATCGATCATCAAGCTTCTTGAGATGAGGAGAACTTATCTTCGTATGAGCCAAGCAACCAAAAACTCCAAGATGATCGATGTTTGGCTTTCTCTTCCTTAAGCACTCGTACAGTGTCATGTTCTGCAATGCTCTTGTAGGGATCCGATTGATCAAGTATGTGGAATGACAGACTGCTTCTCCCCATAAGAAGTTCGGAATACTCATTGATTTGAGCATGCTTCGAGTCATCTCCATCAATGTTCGATTTCTCCTTTCAACCACTCCGTTTTGTTGAGGAGTATAGGGAGCTGTCAAGTGAAGTTTGATTCCGTGTTTATCACAAAAGTTTTGAAACTCATGTGACGTGAATTCACCACCTCTATTCGTGCATAGTGTCACAATCATCTTGTCAAAATCCTTCTCAACAAGATTCTTAAAATCTTTGAATTTCTCAAACGCATCACTCTTTTCCTTCAACAAAATCGACCACATATATCTTGAATAATCATCTACTATAACAAAGATATACCTGTTTAGGGCGGGCGTGGCTGGAGAAATTGGACCACACAAGTCGGCATATAGTAGTTCCAAAGGTCGAGAAGATCGAAATTGAGTTGCCTTTGGAAAAGCTTGTCGAGCTTGTTTTCCCACCAAACACGATTCGCAAATCTGTGTTTCTCCTTTAATTTTTGGCAAGCCGTGAACCATCTCATGTGATGCCATAGATTTTAAGGTTCCAAAACCGATATGACCAAGTCTTGCGTGTCATCTCCAAGTTTCCTCATCGAGTTTTGTATGCAAACATACCGCCTTGCCAACTTTGAGACTGATTTTGTAGAGTCTATTAGGAGTCCTCAAGACTTTCACCAGCAGCCTTCCCTCTGAATCTCGCAGTTTTAGATAGTTAGATTTCATTCTAACATCACACCCTTGCTCAGTAGCTTGTCCTAGACTCAATATGTTGCTTCTCAACTCCGGAATGTAGTAGATATCGGTGAGGAGATTTTGTTCTCGCGTTTCTGCTTTGAAAAGAATCGACCCTTTGCCTCTGATATCTACGGTAGAACCATCTCCAAACTTGACTCTCCCTCTAATGTTTCTGTTCAGCTCTGAAAAATAAGATAACTCCCCGGTCATGTGATTACTAGCACCATTATCCAAGTATCAAATCCCTTCTTCTTTCTTGGTTGCTTCATACTTCTTTGGCATCACTTTTTCTTCATTCAAAAAAACGGTTTCATGCATATATAACGCAAGGTCTGCTTCCTCTGTTTCGGTCTTGTTCAATTCTTGTAGATTCTTCTTTTTTCGGGACAAACATAGGCAAAGTGCCCTGTTTTATCACAATAGAAACACGTTATGTGGGATCTATCTTTCTTCTCACTATTTCGATCTTGAGAGTTAAATCTCCCACGTCCTCTTCCACGAAAGCCTCTTCCTTGACCTCTTCCATGACCTCTTCCACGACAGCCTCGTCCTCTTGAGTTTTCGTAGCGTGTATCCGTGCTTGAGAACAGTAGGTTTCCGTGTGTCTCACCTTGACCCTCAACATCCAAGATACGCTCCTTATATGCTTTGATACGACCAACTATGTCTTCGAAACTAGTCTTGTTTAGATCTAGAACTTGCTCAAGTGATGCAACGATTTGGATATACTTGTTTCATGGCAAGCTATTTAGAAACTTCTTTACCAACTTTGTTTCTTCAAGAGCTTGTCCTAGGGATGCAGATTTTGAAGCTAATTCTGATAACTTGCCCGAGAAGCTATCGATTGAATCTCCATCCTTCATCTTCAATCGTTCAAACTCACCCATTATAGTTTGAAGTCTAGCTTCTTTTACTCTATCTGCACCAAGATTTCTCATCTTTATCGCATCCCAAATACCTTTTGGTGAATCATGATCACCAACTTGCAATATAAGATTTTCGGGGGTATGGATTGAAACAACAAAGCAGTAGCTATGTTGTTTTTCTTTGCATCTTTTGAACCGGATTCAATTGTCTCCCATACCTCATGAACCCGCAACAACACCTTCATCCTCATCGACCAGACCGTGTAGTTTGAAGAGTTTAGCATCGGACATACAACCGATGAAGGTACAAGGTCCTTTGATTTGGGTGGATCGTTCTTAGCATCATCTCCCATAGCTTGGGTATGCTTTCGTTGCCACCTCCTCTAAACCTTTGCTCTGATACCAAATATTGTGATAAAAGAACAAACTTAGCTTTTAAAGAAATCCTTCTCTTTATTAATGCTTAGGAAAATTACTCAAAACCTAAACAAGCTCTATTGCTCTCTCATAATCATCACAAACTCAATGATCATGTATTTATATAGATTAGAAGTTCATTTTCCTAATCCTATTAGAAATAGACAATTTCCTTTTTACCCTATCATAATCTAACCAACTTGTTAGATGTCTTGGGCTTCAAGATATTCTAGAAGCTTATCCAACATCAATTGCTCGTCCGAATGGTAACACATTAGCGTTTCAACCACTCCATGTTTACAAAAGAGGTAACCAATATGACCCTTTAAAGTTAGTCCACTACAATTATTGTAAAGCTAATCCGATCCGGTTTTTTGTTTGTTCGAATTTGACGGTGTTTGACCAGAAGAAACTACATTTTCTGGATTTTGAGTTTATAATGTGATGACTGAAAGAAAAATCATGGAACGAGTTTTATATTCGTAAACATTATTATAAAATGAAATAATCAGTTGGTTCGATGCATAATGAGAAATTGCTATGTTAGGTTAGAAAGTACTCCCTATTCTTTGAATAAAGGTCCCACTGAATAATTGACGACATGTTTGAGAATTATCTTGACGACTATATACATGATTATGATTCTCCGATTAATCTATTTTATCTTTCCCGAGGCTAATAACATAAGCTTTGACTTGTCTTCGAGATTCATTCTTCGATCAGAAAAGGGTATGTTTTGATTCAATGAACTGAAAATACTTTATGGTAACGTGTGTACGTAGAAGAAAACTATGATTTGCAAAAATGATAAGATACGTGCTACACTGTCACATCACTGTAAATTTTGAAACATTGTGAAAATAATTTAGACTTCAAAAATACCTACGGAAATATATAAAAATTAACGTAACTTTGATAAGAATCTATGTCGAAGCAATGAGAAATTAGCAAAAGATGCTATCACAAATAGTCATAGTTAAGAATTGTATGGCACGAGACTCTTCTTATCTAATTTAGCTTATGAAAATAATCTACGTAATCCACGTCAAATTAAGAAGCCTTATACTTTTACATTTCATCGAAACAAAGTTAGAACTTATAATTATTTTCTCTATTTTATACTATTAAATCAGGGGCGTCTATTTACGTGTGCAAGTAGTGCCGTCGAACATGGCCCATAATTTAGAAGGGCCCAAAAATATTTTTTTATACAAGTATATGTTATTAAAAAAATTTGAGTTTGTTAATCATTAAAGATTTTAAAAAAAAAATAATTCTATATAGACACCCAAATAAAAAAGAACTAAATTAAGGATTACTTACCTTTGATATATATAATTAGCATAGGAAAATGATGTAGGAATTAGTATCAATTGTTAATATTAAACGAAAAGAGATGTTGTAATTAGGTAAAAGATTTTTACTTGACTACATTTAGATATTTTTTATTAATTAGATTTAGTATAAATATTGAAAAAATCAAACAAATTATTCGCCAATTTTCTAAATAAAGAGTTTTTGCAAACACTTTCATAACAAAGCTATAAATAAAATTGATTCGAGTTTCACAATTTGCCGTCTTTAATCATTCAAGACAACATCTTAAAATACTTTCATGTTTTTATTTATTTACTTAGTGGTATGTTTTTATGATGTCTAATATACTAAACATTCTTTTTATTATATTTCTAAGTAAATTTATTCTTCAAGTTACAAACTCAAAGTAAAAAAGATTCGACGTGATTCTTCTTTGATCGATAAGAAGAATGACTTTGTTGAAATATAATTTTTAGTTGTAATTGTATAAATGAAACAATTTTGATAAATAAAATTTTATTTGTTCTAAAAAAAATAGAAAAAGAATATTTATGATTATAAACTATTCATTACGATAAGTTATAGGTATTTTTTTATATATAATTAACATTTAAAAACTATTAATATTTCGGGCCTAATTTTGATATTTGAACAAGATCTCTAAAAAGTTTGAAACGGCCATGTATTAAATAATGGTAGAACTTTAATTCGCGTATTTGGGATAACACTAACCACGACGTACCTAGAGCCAAAACACTAATCACGACCAGATTTTCTTGATTTGTTTATTATGTTCTGACCCCAAAAAACTTTAAAGTTTCTTTTTTTAGGTCGTAAACTTAAAGTTATAATGTTAAAAAACATAATTAAAATTTCAAGTGTCTAGAGGAAATAAAATTGCCTCCAGCATGGAACTTCCTGTGTTAATTGCTCTTCTTGTAAGGTGGGTCGATGATCTATTATAATGGTACACTGTTGACTATAACAACTTAAAAAACATATGGAAATAATATAAAGCCAAAAATTCATTGATAAAAAACAGACCAAAGGGGTAGTAACATGCCATAACCATCCTAGACTGATTTATTCGTAAATTGAACTGTCCTCTGAATATGTATATATATTTTTAAAGTAAGTTATTAATACAGTAAGCTACCAAAACATAATTAAACAAAACAATCAATAGCATCTACATCCTTTATTGTCACAATTATCTCATTGGTTGAAATATTTTATACATAATTAGAAGTAGTTCAGATATCCTTTTTCACTACAAAAATCCCAAAATAGTATACTTTCTCTTAATGCATAGCATTAATTTATTTTTCAAATCACCTTTTCATAGTTATTTACTCATTTTCTATAAATGATACATGTACCGAAATTAAAGATGATATCTACACCAAAAATTCAATTAATTATTTTGATGCTCAATTCGCTGGCCCCTATGTTTGATTTCTGGTCCAATTTGTCTTCTTTATGCAAGTTGCACATTTAATTCCTATCTTATTAAATACAAGAAAAAAGATTACAATAAAATATTAAATAATCTTACTCTGTCTCTCTCTCTCTTTCCTTTTCTCAAATGTCTTTGTGAGTCTCTTCCCATTTCGTCACAGAGACACCGCTTCTTCACTCTCACACAACAAATCGCAATTACTCAATAGTAAGAGGAAATCACACACACACACACACACAAAATCTCTCTGTGTTAATTCGATCTTCGAAAACCCTAATGTCGTCATATCGACTTCTCTTCATTTACTTCACCGTCTCTCTCATCTTCTTCGGAATCGCATCCTCTGCAACATTACCCACAGATGAAGGTATATACATATATAGATTAATGGCTGTACGTATAGATTTTTTGATTCGGTGTACGATTTTAGTTTCTCTTTGTAAATGTGAAAATTTTCGCAGTGGAGGCTTTAAAAGTCGTAGAGACGGAGTTAAAGAAGAGTGGTTGGGATTTCACGGTGGATCCATGCGGCGGCGAAAATGGATGGGTAAATCATAACGCCGGCAAGGGATCCGAAGACGCCGTTACTTGTAACTGCTCCTCCGTTTGCCACGTCACAAGCATGTGCGTTTTATAAACTACTCGTCCTCTTTTTTTTTTTTTTTTTTTTTAATGAAATAATATTTTCTTTCCTTTATAAAATTTCCATGAAAATATTAGTAATAAGCATGGAGGAAAATTTAAAAACAAATACTGATGAATTATAAAAATTAGATTTGTTCGAATGTATCGTGATCAACTTTTCCAAAGACTATTTACACAATTAGAGTACTAGATTTTATTTATTTATTTATTTTGACGTGAGTACTAGATAATTAGAATAGATTGTTTATAGTACTTTTATTTAATTTAATCAAAATAGCTTTATTGAATGTGGACAATTTATGAGTCTATGACGCCGTCGCTATTGACCTTTTTTGACGCGTCCGTGAGTCTGAAAAGAAGACCTACTTGACGACAAAAAAAAAAAAAAAAAAAAAGCTTTTACATTTAACTATTTCTAATTTGGTGCCGAATACTATTGGGCCAAGAACATAATGGGCCTGTAGACTATTTTTCTAAAGCCCAATGTGGTTTCTTTTTCCTTGAAACAGAGTTCTCAAGGCACAAAACCTTCAAGGATCTCTTCCTAAGTTTGCAGGACTTCCTTTTCTGCAAGAAATGTAAGCAATGATCGAATTTTTCTTCTTATTACATTATCATTAACTAACTTAACTGTCACACTCTTTCTTTTCTATTGCAGTGATTTGTCTAGAAACTATCTCAACGGTTCCATTCCTCCCGAATGGGGAGCCTTGCCACTAGTCAGCGTGTATGTATATGCGTATCTCTGTTTCATTTACATATGTATAGTATAATCTATAGACTGATGGTAGATTTGTTGGATGATGAAATAATGCAGCTCAATACTTGGAAACCGGATAACTGGTCCAATCCCAAAGGAGATTGGGAACATTACAAACCTTACGAGCCTGTTAGTACATTTGTTTTATCTATATCGTCAACATAATTCATCATTTGGTAATATCTGATTCGTGTTTTTTTTTTTAGTGTCTTGGAGTTTAATCAGATTTCAGGGAAATTACCTCCAGAGCTAGGGAATCTACCTAAAATTGAGAGAATGTAAGAATCTTTGTTCAAGTTTTTCTTAAAACGGACCACATTTATTAGTCTTTGCTAGTGTTGAGACTCTGTTTTCTCTTTGTAGGCTTCTTACCTCAAACTACTTGACGGGGGAAATCCCAACTACATTCGCCAAACTTACTACATTGACTGATTTGTAAGTACTCCTCTCCTTGAATTTGATCCGCGATGGAAATTCTGACTTTTTGATGATGTTGTTCTCTTGATATATAGCCGTATTGGCGACAACCAGTTCACCGGTACTATACCAAATTTCATCCAAAACTGGACAGAACTTAATAAACTGTAAGCAATGCTTTCATCGTATGCAGATTCTTTCAGTTTTCATATGGTATTGGTTACTTATAAAGGAATGGAATGTTGTTTTTGCTTCATCTATCAGGGTTATTCAAGCAAGTGGTTTAGTCGGACCGATTCCTAGTGCCATTGGTCCTCTTAAAAAGATAACAGACCTGTGAGTACAACTTTGCATGTAGGATTCATTGTAGTCGCCTTTCATGGACTCTTCATCAATAGTGTTTATTTACTCTTTCCAAATTTGAAATTTTGTAGGAGAATCAGTGACTTGAGCGGACCCGAATCTCCATTTCCGCCACTACAAAACATGACATCGATGAAGACATTGTGAGTTTGAGCCTAAGATTAAATGAGTTTGGTAATGCTTTCTTCCCCTCCTTCAATGAGCTTGACTTCCATTTCCACTCGCTGTTCGTTGCAGGATGCTTAGGAACTGCAGTCTTGCAGGAGACTTACCTGCGTATCTTGGGAAGTTCACTGCCTTAAAGCTCTTGTTAGTAATCTCTTTTTCCTACGTCGCATAAAATCCCTTTTCGGGATGAAAAAGTATTCAAGCTGACATTGTTAGACTCGTTGTGCAGAGATCTTAGCTTTAACAAACTGAGTGGACCAATCCCGGAAACATATGCCACTTTTTCGAATGTAGATAACATGTATGATCTTCTTTCTTCTTGTTTTGTTTAAAATTTTCTATGGATGAAAGATAAATGTGTTGAGTTCTGTTTTCTGACGTTGCAGATATTTGACAAGTAACATGTTAAGCGGGGAAGTACCAAACTGGATGGTAGACAAAGGAGACAATATGTGAGTTTTTTTGTCGGCGATATATACAACACAACTCTTTGTAGTGCCATATTAGAATAACGTTTATTTTGTTATTGTATCTGATATTGCAGTGATCTTACTTACAATAACTTCTCCAAAGGTCCCAAAACTGCAGAGTGTCAACAGAAAGCCGTGTAAGAAGAACAATAAACATTCAAACTTCTCGTGCCTTCAAATTCTCTAGAAATCTTACGGTTAATTGGTTCTTTGTATTTGCAGGAATATGTTTTCAAGCACAAGCCCTCTAGTGCCAAATAATTCGTAAGCCTCTTTCTCATAACTGTTAAAAGCTTTGGTTTTAACACTAATTAGAATATTGCTATTATGCTATGTTTTGCTACAGCTCAAACGTCTCGTGTCTGACTACATATCGATGTCCTAAAAGTAAGCCTTTGAAGATATGTATCCATAAAAATCATATTGCTTACAATCCATCCGTGCAAAAGATTAATCTTTTGTTATTAATCATTGTTTCTCAGCTTTCTATGGCCTTCATATAAACTGTGGTGGTACTGATATAACAATCGATGGGACTAAGTATGATTCTGACGTATCGCCCGGTACAACCTTCTATGATAGTAGAAACGGTTGGGTTTCTAGCAACACGGGACACTTTGTGGATGATGATCGGTCTCCCGAAAAAGTAACTACATGGGAAAATTCATCAGCGCTTGAGATAACGGATCCTAGGCTTTATACACATGCTCGTCTCTCGGCCAACTCCCTCACTTACTATGCGTTATGTCTTGAAAACCAACCTTCACAGAACTTTGGGAACTACACAGTCAGTCTTCATTTCGCTGAAATTATGTTCAATGACAACAACATTTACAGCACTTTGGGAAGACGATTCTTTGACATATATATTCAGGTAATTTAATGAAACTTGTTTCCAAAAATGTCTGAAAGATTGTAATGCTTACATATTTGATTTGCTGGTGCGGTAACGTGCAGGGTAAACTTGAGATTAAGGATTTCAATATTGCTGATGAGGCAAAAGGTCTTGGAAAGGCTGTTGTTAAGAAATTTCCTGTTATGATTACAAATGGGAAATTGGAAATAAGATTGCATTGGGCTGGTAGAGGAACTACAGCTATTCCTGACAGAGGTGTATATGGTTCTCTCATATCTGCTGTATCGGTAGATCCAAGTAAACTTTGCTAAACCCGAAAAACCATCTCTGAGTGATTTCGCTTCTATTCAAGTGTTTTCTTTTGGTCTCTTGACTTTTATCTACCATGATCTTGCTGTAGATTTCAATCCACCAAAGGAAGCTGGAACTGGTGGTGGAAGCTCTGTTGGTGCAGTGGTTGGTAGCGTAGTCGCTTCAACGTTGTTTCTTTTGCTTTTAATCGGAGGTATTTTATGGTGGAGAGGCTGCTTAAGACCCAAGAGTCAGATGGAGAAAGGTACTTATGACACACTTACATATAGTCCAACTTATTTGAGTTTTAAGTCTATGTTTCTTTCTACACTCAACGGTGTATTTTTTCACCTCAGATTTCAAGAATTTGGATTTCCAGATCAGCTCTTTCTCGTTGAGGCAAATTAAAGTTGCTACGGATAACTTTGATCCTGCAAACAAGATTGGAGAAGGCGGCTTCGGTCCTGTACACAAGGTTTGTATCATAATGTTATTCACATTGTTATGAGAAAAAGAAAGATGAGTTACGGTTGACTAAAGGTCTGTCCATTGTATAAATGCAGGGAATTATGACTGATGGAACCGTGATCGCGGTGAAGAGCTTATCAGCGAAGTCAAAACAAGGGAATCGAGAATTTTTGAACGAGATTGCAATGATATCGGCTCTGCAACATCCGCATTTGGTTAAACTATATGGATGTTGCGTTGAAGGTGACCAGCTCTTGCTAGTCTACGAGTACTTGGAAAACAACAGTCTAGCCCGAGCACTTTTCGGTTAGTTCTCTTAGCTTAAAACGTTATATCTAAATCTTCGGTTTTGGTTACCAACAATGGTTTCTGTTGCTTTCAATCTAAAGGTCCTCAAGAGACTCAAATACGACTCAATTGGCCAACGAGGCAGAAGATTTGCGTTGGTATAGCAAGAGGACTAGCTTATCTCCACGAGGAATCAAGACTCAAAATTGTCCACAGAGACATCAAAGCTACTAATGTCTTGCTGGATAAGGAACTAAACCCAAAGATTTCGGATTTCGGTCTTGCTAAGCTTGATGAAGAAGAAAACACACATATCAGCACACGAGTCGCCGGAACATAGTGAGTCAAATCAATCACAAACAATAATTTTCAGTTTCAGCCATGTGAGATTTCTTGTAACCAAAACCAACCTTGTTTTGTTACAGCGGATACATGGCTCCAGAATACGCCATGAGAGGCCATTTAACAGATAAAGCAGACGTCTACAGTTTCGGCGTTGTGGCTCTTGAAATCGTTCACGGAAGAAGCAACACGAGCACACGATCCAAAGGCGATGACTTCTACCTTCTTGATTGGGTAAATCATCATTTCACATCTAAAACCCTAAACACGAACAAAACTCATTGATCTGAATCGCATGTATCTTCCACCAGGTACACGTTCTAAGGGAGCAAAACAAACTACATGAAATAGTAGATCCGAGGCTAGGAACAGATTACAACAGAGAAGAAGCAATAACGATGATCCAAATCGGAATCCTCTGCACCAGTCCAGCTCCAGGGGATAGACCGTCCATGTCTACGGTGGTGAGTATGCTCGAAGGACATTCGACGGTGAATGTTGAGAAGCTTCTAGAAGCTTCGTTTAACAGAGGAAGTGAGAAAGACGAAGAGAGCGTTAGAGCGATGAAGAGGCATTACGCAATGATAGATGGAGAAGAGACAACGAACACGACGGAACGAACTATCTCCACCGAGGGACCGTACACTTCGTCTACTACGTCCACTGGAAACGCCGGTGATCTTTACCCTGTTAAGCTTGATTCTTCTTATTGGAACACTAGAGCTTAATCACGGGTTATGTTTTTGCAAGAAAAAATGATTATTTATGGAGCAAGTAATTATGACTTTTTTGTAAAGATTTTTTTTTTTGCATTAAAATTATTTTATTTAATACGAGTAGGAGTGTGCGTTTATTGAAAAGAGAGTATGTGCCGGCCCTGACTATTCAGGGGCCCCACGCAGAATTTTTTTTTTGGCCTATGGACTACTAAAAAGTTAAAAAAAGAAAGATCACCTATCTAGCTTCGAACTGGTGACCTGGTAATATCAAAGGGAAGGAGACTAGCCGGTAGAACTATTGCAGCTTTATGTGAAATTGTGGCCCCTAAATTTGATAAAGTCTATACCGGCCCCAAGCACATGCTTCACCAGCCTCATGTCAGGGCCGGCATACAGTATTTATTTTCAGAGAGTTAAAATTCAAACTAGTTTATAGATGAAATAATGCGAGTTTTTAAACAAAAGATATTGTTGTTCTGTTAAACATCTTTTTTATTGACGTATGATTTTGTTTTTAGTTTATTAACGTTAACGGAATCGATATTGTGGTTTAATATGAACACATTTTTATAATTAATTTTCACTCGGCTTATTGGGACACTCGTAGTCTCGTATGATAATATGGTTGGTAATCTATATATTAGGTTAAGGTTTACACAAAACCAAAATTATAAAAGAATGTCATGTGTTATCTATTCTCTTGACATTTGACTTTCTTTTTTGTAACATCAATAATTAATTCAAACAATTAAATATATTATTGTAAACTTTTAATGATTTTAAAAAATAGATATTTTATTAATAATGTTTAAGGCTATAGTTTTTATATACGTAATTTTGATTTGGTTTTTTAAAAAGTCACAAAAGAGAAGCTTTTTTTAAAAAAGGGAAAATTATGAAAATAGGCTAAAATAAAATTGAAATTAAGAAAATAATCCACCGTTTTTTAAATTAAGAAAATAGTCTTATAATGACATTTTTTTTTTGGTCAAACCGTTTGATATTATACTCTTAACTCCCCAAAACTAGGAGGACTTGTTCAAAGATACAATACCAAATTTAGCTAGAGCATCGGATAAAACATTTTCCGAGCGAGGAATAAACGTAAAAGAGATAGTAGTGAAGTCCATACGAAGACAACGAATGTCGTGGAGGATGGATTTCAACTCATTTACCACACCATTCGTATTGATTAGTGTGATAAGCGAGCGCGAGTCCGAAAAGTAATTAAGTTCTCGTATGTTCGCGGATTTAGCGGCAATTAAAGCGGCTTTCATTGCTAATGCTTCGGCGATCAAGTCTTATAATGACATTTATATCCCTATTTTAAGTAAACAACAAAACGTCATAATTTCCGACATTCGTTCGACCACGGTGAATTTAGGCTTTAGACATTCGTTCATCTCTTCCTTTGATTATTCATGTGTTATCCTCCAATATCTCGAAAACCCAACAACACAAATCGTCTCCTTTATCAATCTTCCTTAAGACCTACCAGTCTCGAGCTTTTCTGATTTTGTCTCGGGGATTGAAAAAGAAGAACGAGATGATGATTCGTCCGAGTAACATCCGTAATGTTACGGCTTCCGTTTCCACGGCAGAGAAAGCTTCAAAGATTGTACTTGAACCCATCAGAAAAATCTCCGACCTGATTAAGTTACATGCTCCAAATCCACCTAATCGTCTCTCGCTCTTACCCCTTACTACTTTTCCACCAAGAGTTACAAGAACAAAAGCTCTTATGTGACTGAATACTACTAGCTAATATTTGCATACTATTTGCGCACAACTTCGAATAACATTGTTTACCGTCCAAATGCCTTACATTGTGGAGGAGAGTGAGAATTTGTGTGATTACTTATTCTTGAAGTGTAAAGACTCTCTCCAAATAAGAAACATAAGATCCCAATAAATCTCACATAAACTAAATTTCCACAAACCAAACTGCTAGATTATCCGACTGAAAGTGAATCATCTAGAAACTAAATATATATGATCTAAATATATAGAAGAATTTCTTTGTACTTTTGTCTATGCGTTGAATTTAATGGAAGAAAGAAAGAAGTTATGGGAGGATCTTCGACACCACCAAGATTCACCAATGTTTAGAAACAAACCTTGGATGATTTGTGGAGATTTTAACGAAATTCTTCGATGTGATGAACATTCATGTTACGTGGCTGCCAATCCCTCGCAGGGAATGGTTGATTTCCGAGAGATTGTACGATATTGTTCCCTCACGGATCTAGGATATCAAGGTGATCGTCTCACGTGGAGCAATAAACATGAAGAGGGTCTTGTATGCAAAAAGCTTGACCGCTTGCTGGTAAATGAAAGATGGTTGGATGATTTCACACAATCTTATTGTGTTTTCGAATCAGGAGGATGCTCGGATCACTCAAGAGCTCGGTTTTATCTTGAAGCGCCACGGGTGGGTAAGAGGAAACCGTTTAAGTTTGTTAACGTGTTGACCAAGTTACCCCAGTTCTTGCCGGTGGTAGGAGAGTATTGGGAGAACACTACGCCTTTGTTTCTATCCACCTCGTCACTACATAGATTCTCCAAAAAGTTAAAAGCCCTTAAACCAGTTATTCGAGAGTTAAGTAAAGAGAAGTTGGGAGATTTATCTAAGCGTACGAAGATTGCTTATGAGGATTTATGTGCAAAGCAGTCTCAGACTCTTCTTTGCCCTAGTTCGCAAAACATGGTAGAAGAGTCGCAAGCTTGGGAGAAATGGCAGCATTTATCGCATTTGGAAGAAGGATATTTAAAACAGAAAGTAAAATTACATTGGCTTGCAGTTGGAGATCAAAATAATTCCTATTTCCATAATTCGATTAAGGTGAGGAGAATGCATAATTGCATAAGGGAGATTAAGGCATCAAATGGAGACACTATTACGGATGGGGGAGCAATTAAAAAGGAGGTTGCGGATTTTTTTAATGCTTTTCTTAACCACAGGCCCGGAGATTATACGGGAATGAATGTTGATGCTCTTAAGGATTTACTTCAGTTCCGTTGCTCGGATATGGACAGAGGGAGTCTTATTCGGGAAGTCAAGGATGAGGAAATTTAGAAGGTTCTATTCTCTATGCCGAGTGATAAATCTCCTGGACCGGATGGGTTTACAAGCGAGTTCTTCCGTGGCCTCTAATTGGGAAGGATTTCTTGATGGCTATTAAATCTTTTTTTGTGAAAGGATTTCTCCCTAAAGGTGTGAATTCAACCATTTTAGCTTTAATACCCAAGAAAGATGATGTGAAGGAGATGAAAGATTACTGGCTGATTTCTTGTTGCAATGTGATGTATAAAGTGATATCAAAGATCCTGGCTAATAGGATAAAGGGACTGCTACCAAAATTTATAAGTGGGAATCAATCTGCTTTCGTTAAAGATCGGTTGCTTATGGAAAATCTGATGCTTGCTTCCGAGTTGGTGAAAGACTACCATAAAGAATCTATCTCCCCTCGCTGTGCTATGAAGATTGATATTTTGAAAGCCTTTGATTCGGTTCAATGGGATTTTGTTTTGAACAGGTTGTTGGCTTTTGATTTCCCGGAGGATTTTTTGCACTGGATTTGATTATGTATAACCACAACCTCATTCTCCGTGCAAGTGAATGGTGAACTTTCAGGTTATTTCGGTAGCTCGAGAGGACTACGGCAAGGCTGCTCACTCTCCCCATATTTATTTGTCATATGCATGAATGTGCTATCCCGTATGATTGACAAAGCAGTGGTTGACAAGCGTATTGGATACCACCCGAAGTGGAAAAATATTCAAATCACACATCTTTGTTTCGCGGATGACTTGATGGTGTTCATTGATGGTACGAAGCGTTCTATTGAAGAAACCATTAAGATATTTGGAGAGTTTGCGCATCATTCAGGTCTTCAAATAAGTCTTGAGAAGTCTACTATCTATTTGGCTGGCGTTTCAGAGATGAATCGGGATCTTATTATGGAACAATTCCCTTTCGCCGAAGGAACTCTCCCTGTCCGTTATTTGGGTTTGCCATTGATGACTAAAAGAATGACGGCTACAGATTATGGACCATTGATTGAGAAGATACGTTTGCGTATGAGCTCATGGACATCGCATCATCTCTCCTATGCAGGCAGATTACAATTGCTCCAAGCGGTTATTGTAAGCATTGTTAACTTTTGGATTCAAGCGTTCCGCTTACCGAACCAATGTATTAAGAAGATCGAAGGATTGTGTTCCGCATTTCTATGGTCGGGTCCAGAGTTGAACCCGAGAAAATCGAAAGTTGCGTGGATTGATGTATGTCGGCAAAAAAAAGAGGGAGGTCTCGGGTTTAAATCGATCAAAGAGGCCAATGTTGTGAGTTGTTTGAAGTTACTATGGAGAATTCTCTCACAAGCCGATTCACTATGGGTAAGATGGGTAAAGACTACGCTTCTCCGACGTGGCTCTTTGTGGTCAATACGCGAATCAAAAACTAATGGATCATGGATGTGGCGTAAGTTACTAAAGTATCGAGAATTGGCCCAATCTTTCCATCGAATTGAGATTGGAAATGGAGAGAATACTTTCTTTTAGCATGATATTTGGTGTAAGTTGGGGAAGTTGTCAACACTTGCTGGACCGAGAGGGGTAATTGACATGGGGATCTCAAGTAATGCTACCGTGGCAGAGGTATTACGAGATCATCGGCAAAGGCGACATAGAGTGGATGTGTTGAATCAAATTGAGTTTGAATTGAAGCGGGTTCACGGCGAAAAAACAGAGCATGATGACATTGTTCTTTGGAGGAGTGGAGAGGATAAGTTCATTAAAAGGTTTCTAACAAGCAGGACGTGGGATCAAATTCGAGTCCAATGGCCGCTCAAGAGTTGGTACATCGGTGTGTGGTTTACCCACGCAATACCAAAGTACTCGTTCTTGACTTGGCTTGCGGTGCTTGATCGTCTTTCCACAGGTGATCGAACAAAAGTATGGGCTGGTCCAAGTCACTGTGTTCTATGCAACACAATGGAGGAGTCTCGGAACCACTTATTTTTCATGTGCAGCTATACATCTACCATTTGGAAAAGCCTCACCTACCTGTTGCTTGGGAATCAATACACAACCGTATGGGATGAACTCCTTACACTAGTCCAAAACGGGAACCTGAGTAGTACAAGAATATTTCTCATCAAGTACACCTTTCAAGCTACTATCTACCATTTATGGCGTGAACGAAACAATCGCCGTCACGGAGAGGCACCTCTTCCCACGGGCCACCTTCTGAAAACCATCGACAAGGGGATCCGTAATAGATTGAGCTCAATTCGAAATCTGGGAGGCCAAGCTTACAACGACGGTCTCAGCGAATGGTTTGCAACAAGACCACCTTAAGAGAGGGATCGACACTTTTTGCAGTTCTTACGTTTAATGGAAAATTCAAACTTTTCTTTCAATAAGATGTAACACTTGATGTAAAAACGCTTTTTTGGTTTGAATATAATTTAACATTCATTTCAAAAAAAATATATATATATATATATATATATATATATATATATATTTATATATGATCACTAAAAAGAGAGTTTCCAACAAAAAAATCAGACAAATGGTCATAAAATTAAGCTATTCCATATAAGAAGACTACTATTTGATAAAGAACACACGAAGCAAATATGACTTCCAGACTCAGATTATACTATAACATAAAGCTAAAAGCTTTTCTCGGGAATCAAAGAGAAACACAAGTTGAACAAACAAATACCAATATTGGGAGCAAGATCTTCAATGGAACTAGAAATAAAGCTCACAAGTAAACTGCCTTTACCAACACCAGAATCTCCAATCATCTTAAAAGACAGATCATATCAACTTTGTCCACAAGAAGATCCCATTTTTCTATAACAAAACCAAACAGATTTGCTTGATCTCTCAAATTTTTCTAAATCTGTAATTCAAAAACATAACTAAGAAAGAAGAAAGAAGCACACGAGAGATCAAATCAACAAGATCTTAAACGAGATCTTAAACGACAGATTATATCCACTTTGCCCAGAAGAAGATCCCATTCATCAAAACAGATTTGCTTAATCTCTTCACTCAAATCCAGTGAAATCTTTGATCAACTCCAACGTCGATCAGACGATATTTGATCAACGACGAATCCATTTAACATATCATTATCAAAAAAGAAGAAGAAGATATTTATCTATTTTAAATTATTATGTTATATATAAGATCGAAAATTCTAATTTGTTTTGTTTATTTAAAATAGGGGTAGAAATGTCATCATAAGACTATTTTCTTAATTTAAAAATCGGTAGACTATTTTCTTAATTTCAGTTTTATTTTAGCCTATTTTCATAATTTTCCCTTTAAAAAAACCATAACATGAACCAAAAAAAATATTGTGAAAAAAAATTAAAAATGATTTACTCTAAAGATTGTTAGAATGCTAAAGTATTATTGGAGAGATTTAGAATGAATATTTTCTTTTAAAAGTTTCCACATCTTCTCAAATCCGATTTCCAATTACCCCTAAATATGATTAATACAATTTGTAATCGACACAACAATTTTAACCAAGACTCTTGAAAGAAAAGCTTAGTCCACCACAAATTGTGAATCTAAAAAAATAGAATCACTTCTGTTAAAGATGAAAATCACATCAAAACAATAAGGGGGATTTATTGGTTTTGGTATTTTGATGGATTTCGAAATCCTAACCAAATCCTATGTTATTCAATTAATCATTTCAAAATCCTCATAAAAATCAGGTCTTATTGAATTAGTAATTCTCAAATATAAATTCAAATCACCTCTTATTCATTTTGTGATTCTCAAATACAAATTCAAATCACCTCTTATTCAATCCTACGTATTTTCTTATGGATTTGATTTTAAAATGGATTTTAGTGGATTTGAAAGGATTTATATGCTAAAAATGGAAAGACTCAAATCCATTAGAAAACCTTGTTATTCTCAAATCATAATCCATGTTATTCTCAAATACTAATCAAAATACACAAGATGGATTTAGCAATCACAAAGATTTGTAAATTCTAAATGGACTTTGAAATCCATCAAAATACCAAAACCAATAAACCCCCTAAAGAAAATGAGACAAAAATATGATTAAGTGTGGAAGCTCAATTCCGCACTAAGAATTTATATGTGAATTCGGGAAAGAAATTTTAGTCCTAAGAAATGTCTATAGATCTAACAAGAATCGAGACCGAAGTAACGGAAAATGGATTAATATTGATATTCGGTATAAGTATACAAAGAACTTTAGCTAAGATAAGTGTTTATGAGCTAAAGTGTGATTGAGTGTAAACGTATGGAAAAAGTTAGCCATTTCGTCTCTAAAGCTAGCTTCTTATACTACTTCGAGCAGAACGGTTCAGCTCCGCAAATTCCTCATCGTCGCCGGAGATCTCGGGCACGTTCTGGTGTATCCTCCTGAAATGTCGGGATCTCTTCGTTAACCGTTGAGCGGTGCTGACTTGGTCATATCCTCGCTGAGCTTCTTGGTCAGCGGTCCTTCTATCTTGGTGGTCAACGGTCGGTTCAATTGGGCTCAGCGATGCCGAGGGGCATGTTGGTCTTTTACTATCGTTTAGTGCGGTTCTGGGCCTCAGCCCCAATACCAGATACAATCAAGTTTGATTAGGTCTCAGGCTTAATGGGCCGGATTTCTAGTGGTGAAATCTAGCTCCAACAGTTGCCCCCCAGCCCATTAATTACTCAACGAGGAGAATGAATGGGCGGTTACTTTTTTAAGGCATGAAAGGGGATCTTCCCTAGGTTAAATCATGATTATTTTCACCGAATCTTCAGATCGTGCGGTTCTAAGTCTTTACTATTCCAGATCTAACGGTTGGGATTGCAAAGGTCATAGCGAACCGAGTGGGAATCGTGTGTGGCGCTGACGGCGATTTAACTCTCCGTAGGGTCCGCCACTCGAAAATACTTTTACTTGTTCTTATCTCGAGAGCAAATCCTTCACCTTCTCTTTTCCCTTAATTGATCCTTCATCTCTGCGAAATCTTCACCTTTCTTCTTTCCGTCTCACTACAGACCTCCTCTTCTTTACACCTTATTCCATTCCCTTTATGCTTTCATTATGGCCGGAAATCAGAATGAAATGTATTTTGGTTCGTACGAACCATCAACCATCACCCTTTGAAGAGCTGCTCGCCCTGCAGGATGATGGTCTTGTACTGCAGGATGATGGTCTCGTACCATCTTCGGTAAAGCTCCGGATACCGATTGGGCTTGATAATCTGGAGACCATCGAGGAGGGTTGGTGCGTTGCATATATGGTGTACTTCCAGACTTATGGTTTTACGTTCCCCATCTCAGCTTTCCTCATCTGATTCCTTAGGAGCTTTGAGATAGCATTCCCGCATATGGCTCCTAACTTCATGCGTCACGCAATTGGCACTTACGTCAGAAGTTTTGAGGACGGGATGGAATTGTCTCCCAAGATGTTCAACGAGCTTTACTTAGCTCGCAACTGTGGCTACCCTGGTCCACGAAATAAAATTTATCTCTGTCCTCGATGCTTCCGAGGGGTCGTCACGAATATAACCCCAAAGGACACCAATTGGCATAAAAAGTTCTTCTTTTTCAAGGTTAACAAGAAATCGGTGTCTTCTGTGTCGGACTTCATCAGAATTTTGAAGGTTTCGCCGATGGTGCCCGTAAGTACCTCTCATCACTGCTATTACCAAGTGGGATTAATAATTTTTCTCCTCATAACTCTCGGTGCTTGTTTGGTTTTTAGGTAACTTCAAGGCTAGAGCGGCTGATGTTATCATCAGCTTGAGGCTACAATTGCTCCGTCAGGATCGGGTACACTGCTTCTACGATCGCGTACAACACGAGTTCGGGGTGCCCTCCCTTTTAACGCCCCGGGCTCACGTAATCTTCCAGTGGCGATTCAAGATGACTCATCTGCTTCTACGACTAGCTCGTTAGAGCCACTGTTGAGGAGGCCGATTAGGCGTGCTGTGCCGAGGAGTTCCCATCGGCTCTCAAGGTCATTATTTCATCTCCTGTGAACTCTTCATCGACTTCTACCGGGACGGGACACAACATTACGCTGGGCGCTGAAAGGTCATTGGCGATGGTTAACCTGTTTTTGGAGAAGAGGCCTATTGAGGTGAAGCTACCAGTGACAACTACTATCGACGGGTGGCCTTCTTGGCCGGGGCCCAGCCCTTCTAAATGGGCCAAGGTAGAGGTGGAGGTGATGGGAGAGGAGACTGATGAGACGAACGCGTTGTTGGGCGCACCTGGAGATGATGGTCTTTGGCTTTTCTGTACTCCCCCTCATCGCGTTGGGGTTGATATGGGGGTTGCGTTGGCTGACGGACGCGATCACATAGAGGATGGGCTAGAGATCGCCGTCGTTGAGCCATCTTTCCCTTCAGCTGTTGTAGTCGAGGGAGGCTGGACATCTGCCCTTCCCATTCCTCCCCAATCAGGCTTGATAACTGCCCCAGTTAGGCCTGGGCGTTCGGGCACCCATTCGGATTTGAGGCGGGTAGTTATGTTCGTCGTGTATCTGTTTTTAAAAATATAAAACCCATTCGGGTATAACGCATAATTAAGTCGGGTACGGGTCGGGTTGTAGCGGGTTTGGATATTGGTTCGGGTACCCGAATATTATGATTATACTAAAAGAAAAAAATGATCAAAAGACAAAAAAATGTATTCAAAAAACCAAATCTTCAACACAAAATGAGTTTGAAAATGCCAAAGTTGACGAAACACCAATATATGATAGTAAAAAACGGAAAATAAATTCAAAACACAACCTAAATCTAGTAAATTTACTACTATATAAACACACAATAATTAAAAGAAACAAAAGAATAATAATTTTCAATCCGAAAGCACAAGGATCTCGATCATGTAAGGCATAGGCAAAAAAAGAAGAAGATGATATGAGTGTTTTAGGGTTAGGTTTAGTGATTAAAATAGATAATTGTGTATGTGTATGTATAGATTCGGATACCCGATCGGGTATCGGGTTTTACCTTATCGGGTTCGGATACCCTAATGTTAACAAAATGAAACCCGATCAGGTAATTTACGATACCCGTACCCTAATTTTTGGGTCGGATTCGGGTTCGGGTATCGGGTACAGATTTTATGCCCAGCCCTAGCCCCAGTTGTTGAGCCATCTCCTCCTCTGGCGGTTATTATTTAGGAGGGTCAGATCCCCGCCTAAGTCGGTTCTCCATCATGCCAGGTCTTCGCCTCAGTCACTGGGACATTAGCTCCTCCTCCTCACTCGTTGGGAGTCGCAGATCTGATTTCTTGGCTTCGTAGTTTCGGTTAAGCGAACTGCGAGCTACCCGCAGCTGAACATCTCTCGCGTCGGAATAAGTATGTCGAGCTGGCTACTGCCTTTGGCGAGGTAGGACGTTTCTTCCTTTTAAGTTTATTCCTTCTTTTTGCCTTGTTCTTTAGATTTTGGTAATCTGTTCGAGTGGTGACAGATCTGTTTGGGTAGGTCGCCAATGCACTCTTCTCTTTTATGGCGGAGGTAGAGAGCAGACTCGGTGCTGCCGCTTATCAATACGAACAAGATGCCCTGACTTCTCTGTCTGATAAGCAGAGAGCCTACTTTGCTGAGCTGGAAGCAGCTTGTCGTGACGAGGCTGCAATGATTCGCATACTAGAGGCTACGGGTAGGAGGCAAAATGAGCGTTTTTGTGAATTTTTCCAAGGCGTCGAAGGAGCTTATAGACAGTCTGAGGAGGGAAAATGAACTGCTTGTGGCCAACAGGGAGAAGATGGTTGCACATGAAGTCGAGGCGGCTCAGCAATTCAATGGTCCTCGTGAGCATTATGCGGTGTCCATCGTATTATTTGTGGTGGCCAGGCAGGAAGACGTGATTCGAGCTAGAATCAAGCTGAATGCGGCTAGGGCTCAGTCGTAACTGCTCTAAAGGTTGTCAGCTAGGAAGACGTCGATCGAGGTAGAGCTAGCAATCAGTCGGGAGCCCGAGGGAATTCGTTCAACCCTTTTGACAGAGGCCATGGCTAAGAGGGCCACTGGGGATATTAGGGAGCCTTCGGTTGTACCAGACGAGGGACCGGCTCCTCGGCGGGCGGACAGTTGCCCTTAGAAAAAACTTTTTCTTTAATTTCTTAAATAATTTTTTTCGTTTTGTAAAGACTTTTACTTCTACCCAGGTGGGCCTTTTAAGTTAAGTAATTTCTTTGAAGTGAGTATGCTTTGTCGTGACTGAGGTGGCGATGCCGCCGAGACCTCAACCGAGCTAATCTAAAAGGCATTTGGGGCGTTGAGCTGACTCGCTTACGTGTTTCCTGTCATGGTCAAAATATGATCGCTAGAATAGTAGATTTGAGATTTGTTGTAGCGATGCAAAGTGTTTTTAGGTCGGCCGACGCTTGATCATATCGTAGTTTGGGCCCTAAGATCTTTAGAATCCTAAGTGTTTGTTGATCCGACTAGGGGATTGACTCCTATTTTAACGATTTGATTTCACCGTAGGAGGTTTCAGCTCGGATGATGGTTAAGTTTGATTTGGACCAAGTTGACGTAATTTGTATGATATTGCTGAACTTGAGGGGCGAGCTGCCTACGTACCCGGTAAGGGAATCAAGCCATTACGTAGTTCGATTGTTGGATGGAGAGGTTAGTGACATAATTTTTTGAGGTTCATGGCGTTCTATGCCCTCCTCACTAGTTTCCCATTCTGAAGGTGTGCTAGCTTGTAGACGTGGGGCACACTACGGTGGTGACGCGGTAGGGGCCTTCCCAATTGATCCCTAGTTTTCCAGCACCATGCTCCATTGTGTCTTGCTCTACTTTTTGGAGGACTAGTTCGCCTTCTCTGAACCGACAAGTTTTGATTTTGTATTTGTAGTATCTAGCTGCCGCTTGCTGGTAATTCTCTATCCTCGCTGAAGTGAGGTCGCGGTATTCTTCTATTACGTCCAGGGCATCTCGGAGCATTCTTTCGTTCAGCTCCTTGACTTGTTTGAATGGATTTGCTGGTAAGCTGCTGCTTCTATCCATTTGGTGAAGTAATCTGTCAGGACCAACACATATTCGAGTTGCTTTGGTCCTGACTTGACCATGGGGCCAATTATGTTCATCGACCAACGCATGAATGGGCGCGGGCTAGATATAGAGGAGAGCTGCTCCGCTGGTTGATGCAGGATTAGTGCGTGTTTTTGGCATTTTACGCATTTGGCCGCGAACGTCGTGCAGTCTCGTAACATTGTTGGCCAGAAGTATCCCTGTTTGCTGATTCTGAGAGCCAGTGCTCATGCTCCGGAATGGCTGCCGCAGGACCCACTGTGTAGCTTTGACATGACTTGGTGGACTTCATCCCCGTGGATGTAGGTCAAGCAAGGTCCAGAGGTGCTGCACTTGTATAGTTTCCCGTCGATGATCCAGAAGTGGGGGCTCTTATCTTTGAGTTTTCTTGCTTTGCTTCTGCAGGGCGGGGATGTCATGTAGATGATATATTCTAAGATTGGGATTCTCTAATCAGGGTGCTCCAGCATCCAATTGATCTCACCGAGCTATTCTGCTTCTTGGTAATTGCTCAGCTCTTCGGGATCGAGTCCATCGTGTGATTTCTCGTCTTGTTTGTTTGTGTCCATTGGTTGCTCGACTCGTGGTTAACTTGATTCGGCTTTGGAGTTGGACTCGGGTTGTGAGTCTCTAGCCATTTGTCTTGTTATGACGGCGTTTATCCCTGCCTTTGGAGCTAGGTGAATCCTCGATTTCTCTATTTCTTCTACCAGGATTATTCTTTAAACCAAAGGGTCTGAGGTTGACGCCAGGGTTTCTTCTTGAGATTTTCTCAGCTCTTCGGGATCGAGTCCATCGCGTGATTTCTCGTCTTGTTTGTCTGTGTCCAATGGTTGCTCGACTCGTGGTTGACTTGATTCAGCTTGGGAGCTGGATACGGGTTACGAGTCTCTAGCCATTTATCTTGTTATGACGGCATTTATCCTCGCCTTTGGAGCTTGGTGAATCCTCGGTTTCTCTATTCCTTATACCAGGATTATTCTTTAGACCAAAGGGTCTGAGGTTGACGCCAGGGTTGCTAAGGCATCTGCGGAGGTGTTTTCGCCTCGCGGTATGCGTGTTAGCTTAAATTTGTCGAACTGTTTGGTTAACTCGCAAGCGATCGTCAGGTATGCATCTATTCGATCATCTTTTGCTTCGTATTCACCGTGGAATTGACTGGTCACTAGTTGGGAGTCGTTGAAAGCGCTTAGCTCTCTAGCTCCGATTCCAAGAGTTAATCTTAGTCCGGCTATGAGGGCTTTGTACTCCGCCTCATTGTTTGAGGCTAAGAATCCTAGTCGGAAGGATTATTCTAATACTTCTCTGGTGGGGGAGGTGAGTTTTACTCCCACCACGGATCCTTGTTTGGAAGAGGCACCGTAAACATGGAGTGTTCACATTCTCCCGGGCTCGGTTCCGTTGATTGCTTGTGGTGCTAGCTCAATCACGAAATCGGCTAGGAATTGGGCTTTGGCGCTAGTCTTGGTGCGGTACTCGATGTCGTACTCGCTGAGCTTAATAGCCCATTTTGTTAGTCTTCCCAACTGGTTGGGGCTGTGAAGGATTATCCTTATGGGATAAGAGGTCATCACCACGATTGCATGTGATTGGAAATATGGTCTCATCTTTCTAGATGAGATGGCTACTGCTAATGCGAGCTTTTCCATTGCCGGATATCTGGTTGCTGCCTCTACCAATGATTTACTTATGTAAAATATCGACTTTTGCTCGTTTTCCTCCTCTCAGACTAGTACTTCACTTACGGCAGCTGGTGAAACTACGATATAAAGGTAAAAGGGTTCTCTTTCTACCGGTTTTGCCAATATTGGAGGTTCATTGAGATATGCCTTTAGTTGTTTGATGGCTTCCTCGCAGCTAGTGTCCCAGTTGAATCTCTTGTTGCTTTGAGCAACTGGTAAAATGGGAGGCACTTATCTGTGAATCTGGATATAAAGCGATTTAGCGCAGCTATTCATCTTGTGAGTCGCTCCACTTTCTTGGTTCACTTAGGAGATGTCATTTCTAGAAATACCGTGATTTATTTGGGATTAGCTTCTATCCCTTGCTCCGTGATATAATGCGTTTTTGGCGCATTCTAATCTTTGTTTTATAGGTTTTTATCGAGTCTTTCTTTCTCTTTTGAGTCATTTTCGGTATAAAAGAGGCTTTGGAGCATGGATTGGAGTCATTGAGGATCATTGGAGCAAAAGGGACGAATCTGGAGAAAAGATGGCATTTTTCATAACCGAGCACCTGCTCGGTTTGGAGCGAGCACCTGCTCGCCCGAGGACTCAAAGATTCGAAGCTCCCTGGAAACCGGACCGGTCGATCCAACCACAGGACTGACCGGTCCTGATGAGAAGATGCCGAGTTTGGAACAAGGCCAACCGGCCGATCCGATCTAGTGGACCGACCGGTCTACACCCAAAGTCCCAAAGCTGAAGCCCCCTGGAATCGAGACCGACCGGTCCAGGGTGGAGACCGACCGGTCCGGCCCTTGAAGAATCGAAGCCAAGGTCCTTGGAAACGGGACCGACCGGTCCCATTACCAGACCGACCGGTCCATTACCCAGATACGATTTTAACATACTTTTAAGTATAAATAAGAGGCAGCCACCTCTGAAAAAACACGTTCGAGAACATTCTGAAACACTTCCCTTTTCTCTTTTTACCCAGACACGTTTTGTTCTAAGTTTTTGGAGACTTTTTCCATTGTTCTACAGTTTGCTTTTGGATTGCTTTTAAGATTTGGAGGATCATTCTACATTTCTATTGAGAAGAATTTTAATCCCTTATCTCTTTTATATTATGAATTCTCTTTATACTTTTGTTGTGTTTGATTTCTCCATGTTTGAGAAGTCCATTAGCTAGATTAAGGGATTTCAATGGTGATTTAGGATTGATTAGTGACTGAGCCAAATAGAATAGATTATCATTGGTCTTCATCAATTGGGAATCATAATGCTTAGGCTAGCGTGGCCGCCTAGTCTATGATTTCAAGTTAACTTATTCACGACAGTGCTCTAGCGTGGATGTGAGTTTGACCCTCCTTGAGCTGAACGGTCTACAAAGTCAAGCTAACGACTTAAAACAAGCGCTTGATGGGAGGCAACCCATCAGTACGTTTTCCAACTATTTCAATTTACTTTCTTTTATTACTAACTTTGAATTTCAGTTTAAGTTTTCAGGAGTTTTCTAAAAAAAAAATAGCAAACCCCGAATACATGTCGAAAGGAGCACCTGCTCCCCAATCCAGAGCACCTGCTCTCGAGGGTAAAAATCAAAAACATTTTCATTTTATGCTTTTCCTTATGATTTATTTTCTTTCACTCTCTCTTTTCTTATTCTCACACCGAGACGGTGTGAAGTAAGTCTGGGGGGAGTTTCTACTAATGGCGTTTATTTTGGTTGTTTTCTATTTTATTATGTCTTATTGAGTCTAGTTTTTATTTTGTTTTATGAAGTCAAAACTTTGTAGGGAATTAGGACTTTATCTTATGATGATATTTGAACTATCTATGTTTAATCTTCTCTCTAGTGACCATTTTTACAGAGCATGGGTACAAGGAACAGCTGGAACACTTCGACACACTATCTTCCAGGTTTCAGATTGACCAAAATTTCCTCTCGTTACTGGCACTAGATTAGGGAAACGAACCATATTCAAGACTCCTTATTCTTTCTATCACTCTTGTTGTTCCAGAATAGCTAGCTCATTTTTAGCTAGTGCCCTCCTTAACCATTACGTCTTTTCAAACTCCATGCATTCTTGTTAATTCATTGTCAAATGTGCAGCATATGCGCAAAAGGGCCGAAGAGAATCGAGTCGACACTGCCCCTAAATCACTCTTTCTGAAGAACCGAGCACCTGCTCCCTTGAATCGAACAAATGCTCGCAATTTCAAAAGGATTCTATAAAGAGGAAGGAATAGCTATGATGAGGTTCACTTGAGTACGTACAACACTTCTATTTATCTTCGTGTTTGAGAGACACATACCTGAAATGTAAACCCTTTTCATCATCATTCTAAAAAAAAAAAAAAAAAAAAATCGATGATGAAGAGTGGTAAGTTGTAAAATAGAGAAAAAGTGTCTCTCTACATAGTGAGTATACCCAAGGTGGATGATTAGCCGAATGAGACGTTAGAGAGTTTTAGAGAAGAAAGAGTGGTTTAGAGAATGTGGATATCAACGTACTCATTCTCTCTTGCAATTTTGTGCGATATCCAGCATCCTCTACGAAACATCGGGTAACCCTTTAACACCCTAAATACTTTGAACTCCACCTCTAAATTGCCTTAACCCCTTAGTGTCATCTACCCTAAAAAGGTGCCTTTAGCGAGATCCTCACGCATACTTTGAATGCGTTGAGTTTGTGTTTGGGAAATGGCCTGGTTGAGAAATGTGTTGAGGATGTTTTGGTAAAGCTTTGCTATTCGTAATCTGAATTATGTGGTCTGGAGATTGAAGATTTTAAACTCGGTTCACTGAGGATAAAATAGTTCCCGCGTTTTTAAACCTTTCTTCTTTACTTACTTTTGGATTTGTTTGAGGACAAACAAAGATCTAAGTCTGGGGGAATTGATATAATGTGTTTTTGGCGTATTCTAACATTTGTTTTGTAGGTTTTTATTGAGTCTTTCTTTCTCTTTTGAGTCATTCTAGGTATAAAAGAGGCTTTGGAGCATGGATTGGAGTCATTGGGGGTCATTGGAGCAAAAGGGACGAATCTGGAGAAAAGATGGCGTTTTTCATAACCGAGCAACTCGCCCGAGGACTCAAAGATTTGAAGCTCCCTGGAAACCGGACCGGTCGATCCAACCACAGGACCGACCGGTCCTGATGAGAAGATGCCGAGTTCGAAACAAGACCGACCGGTCGATCCGATCTAGTGGACCGACCGGTCCACACCCAAAGTCCCGAAGCCGAAGCCCCCTGGAATCGAGACCGACCGGCCCTTGAAGAATCGAAGCCAAGATCCCTTGAAACGGGACCGACCGGTCCCGTGCCCAGATCCAATTTTAACCTACTTTTAAGTATAAATAAGAGGCAGCCACCTCTGAAAAAACACGTTCGGAAACATTCTGAAACACTTCCCTTTTCTCTTTTTACCCAGACACGTTTTGTTCTAAGTTTTTGGAGACTTTTTCCATTGTTCTACAGTTTGCTTTTGGATTGCTTTTAAGATTTGGAGGATCATTCTACATTTCTATTGAGAAGAATTCTAATCCCTTATCTCTTTTATATTATGAATTCTCTTTATACTTTTGTTGTGTTTGATTTCTCCATGTTTGAGTAGTCCATTAGCTAGATTAGGGGATTTCAATGGTTATTTAGGATTGATTAGTGACTGAGCCAAATAGGATAGATTATCATATATCTTCATCAATTGGGAATCGTAATGCTTAGGCTAGCGTGGCCGCCTAGTCTATGATTTCAAGTTAACTTATTCACGACAGTGCTCTAGCTTGCTAGATAAACCATTGGTGAGCAATTAGTGTGCAACCAACGACAATTGATTGTTGCCATCAATTGTGAACAAATTGAACCTTTTCGATAATGCTTGTCAACATCTCTGAATTCAAACGACAGTTTAGGCATTTAGGTTGTTAGACAAAGATATTGATGCATCACGACAGTGGGGCAATATTACATTTATGTTTAAGTTCTAGACCGCGCTTAAATTGAATCATGAATAGTTGCTCAGTCCTTAATCTGAAATCACCGGCGAATGACCTTGATCTAGTGCTTATTTTATTGTATTTTATACCGCTTAATCATTTGCCGTTGCTTGTTACAAAAATCACCAACTATATTTTATCTTAGCTTTAAATTAAAATCTATAATTTCATAGTGTAACTTTGGTCTTTGTGGATTCGATACCTTTTATACTACTGCGATTATCTGTGCACTTGCAAATTTATTTTGGGTTAAAACTTTATTGACATCACTCCGTGACAAGGTAGCCCAAGAATTCTCCTGATGGGACTTCGAAAGAATACTTAGCGGGGTTGAGCTTCATTTCATACTGGTTAAGGATTGCGAAGCAATATTTAAGATGAGCTACATGGTCATTTTTGTCTGGTGATTTGACCAGCATGTCATCGATGTAAACTTCCATGCTTTTGCCAAGCTGCTGGGAAAACATTTTGTTGACCAGTTGTTGATTGCTAGCTCCTGCATTTTTCAGTTTGAAGGGCATAACCTAGAAACAATAGGTTCCTTGGTCTGTTATGAATGCAGTCTTCTCTTGCTCATCTTGGCTCATCAGAATTTGATTATAAGCGGAGAAAGCATCCAAGAATGATAGCAGCTCGTGTCCAGTTGTGGCTTTGACTAGACGGTCGATGTGCAGAAGTGGGAAGTTGTCCTCTGGGCATGATTTATTTAAATCTCTGAATTCGATGCATACCCTCCACTTTCCATTTTTCTTCTTAACTACAACGGGATTTGCCAACCAGTCTGGGTACTTAACCTCTCTGATTGATCGAACCTTAAGTAGACGCTCCACCTCGTCGTTGATGACTTTAGCTCGCTCGGGACCTAGTATGCGTCTTTTTTGCTTGACTGGTTTGAAGGTGGGATCGACGTTCAGCTCGTGAGATGTGATGTCGATGCTGATTGCTTTCATGTCGGAGGGGCTCCAGGCAAAGGAGTTGATATTCTTTTGGAGGAACTCGATTAATTCCTTCTTGATTGGTTCCGGGAGTTCGGCTACGATACCAACACATTTCTCAATGTGAGCTTTGTCGAGGCAGGTTACGATGACCAAATGTTGTCGAGGTTTTGTCATTTAGGGCTTGTTGTGCTCAGCAAGCTGACGAAGGTTTTGCTCCTCCCGCTTCTGTAATTGCTATTTGGTGGATTTTTCCAGCTGTTTGTGCCCGTTGAGGTAGTAGATCCTAGATGTCTTCTGACTTCCTTTGATGGTTGCTATTTTAGTGGGAGTGGGGAATTGAACGCATTGGTGATATGTTGAAGGTACGGCTTGCATGGCGTATATCCAAGGCCGTCCAAGTATTGCGTTAATTGGAGCTTGGCGATCTACTACAATGAAATCTACAAACTTGTGGACACCTTCCGCTACCATCAGGAGTCGAACCATTCCCATGGAATAAGTTATTTCTCCGACGAAACCAGTTAGTGGCGTGCCCTGGCCTTGCAGGTCCGAGTCGTTTAGGCCCATTTTCTTGTATGCGTCATAGAATAGCAGATCGACAGAACTGCCAGTGTCTATCATTACTCTAGAGACTAGGCAGCCACATATTTCTAGTTAGATGACTAGCATGTCGTCATGTGGCTTGTCTAGGTGAGCTGTTTTACTTTCTGCGAATGCGATCTGGTAATCTACTCCTCTAAATGCGGTTGGGGCATGTAAGATGTGCTGGCCCTACTTTGGTGTGCTCTGATTGAGTTTATTGAGTCTTTGCATAGCTTTGATCATCCAAGGATGAAATCGACTCGTTTGATTGGAGTTGGGTTGCCCAGGCCTTTAATGACGCATGGTATTTTCATCCAAGGGCTGGTCAGCTTCTTTGGTGCTGGCGGTGGAATCAGGATTGACCTCATCGATCCGCCACATATGTTGAGCAACCCTGAAGATCAGGTCGATTCGCTTTCTGGATGAAGGTGGGGTCAGAACCGGCTTTGTCTCTTCGACGGGTCTTTCCCGTTTCGCCGCTGACTTTTTCTTTTTGGGCTTTTCGGGAGGTGGAAGTTTGACCCCAGCTCCTTTTTCTTCGACCGTCGGGTTCTGCTGAGTAGGTTTAGTGATTTTCTTTTATTTTCCTTTGAGGCCATCTAGGTATCAGCATTCTTCGGTGGAATGGCCTCTTTTGCCATTGTGAATGCAATATTTTGTTTTGCGTACTCGGATTTCTTGTCTTGTTGTGGATGGTTGATGGCGTACGCCTGTTGCCCCTTCCCATAATTCTTTATAAATTTCTTAGGTTGTTATTGCCCGAGGGCAGCTGCTAGGTTCGTGTACTTCTTCTCTAGGAGAGATGTCTCTTCTTCGAGTATGGCAAAGAAAGTTGCTTTGTGCAGCGCATCATTGATTGGTATGAAGTGGTTTACGATGAGCTCCTCTCGGAACTTAGATTTATGCCATAGGCCATTCTTAAGCGCTTCTAATGCTACTTCCTCATTCAGGTTGGCGATTCTGGATTTAATCGTCTTGAACTTTGATATGTAGTCTGTGAGGGGTTCCTTGGGTCCTTGGGATAACTTCCATAGGTTGGCCTCGGAAGCTCATGCTTCGATGAATATGAAATATTGTTTGAGAAACAACACTATTAGGGAGTCAAAACTGTCGATTGAGCAGCTGTCCAGCACAATAAACCATTCCAGGGCGGGACCTGTCAGGCTTTCGGAGAAGAGCCTACAGTGCCCCTCTTATTATTCATAATCGGCCAGGTAAGCTCGTGCTACGGCAAGCCTGAATGCTCTTACATGGGCCTTGGGTCGCTGCTCCCAAAGAATTCCGGGACTCTGATTTTTCCAATATCTCTGATAGGTGCGTTAGCTATCATGTCAGTAGATGGTGTCTGCCGAGTATCTTTGATCGCCTGATCGATATCCGGAGCTGAACTGATAGCTCTGTGGACACATGTCTGCATACGCTGCAGCTCCGCCTGGGTCTGCCCGGCATACATGTAAAAGGTATCTTGGTTGAAGATGTTTTCTCCAGCTGCGAGATTTGTGTTTTCAGTTGTCTCGATTTGATCAGCTGGAGTTCGCGCTAGGTTTCCTTGGGGATTTCCCATTAGAGATGTTTATCCTACCCACATTACCGGACTTAGCTGCGTTCTGGTCATTGGGGGCAGAGGTGGTAAGGTTCATTCATTCACCTGCGTGATAGTACCTCATGGGTTCGGGCCAGCTAGGTATGCTGTCCACGAGTTAGTCCTTGGATTAGGGTTGAACGCCGGATAATGAGTGGTGTTTGTGGGGGTCATGTGGATCCCTGAAAAGTCTAGTTGCCGCCTCGGGGTCGTGCTCCTGGAAGGGGTCACTTCGTCGTTGGGCGTCATGCGAGGTGGAAGCCCTTGGTTGATGGATTGAGACATCTCGTGGAGCTGAGCCATGAATGTTCTCTCCTGTTGATCGAGACGGGCTACCACCATTCGGACAGTTAGGTCTTGCCCTTGCGTTCGCTCTACCAGAGTCGACAGCATCCGGCGCATTTTCGATAAATTTTCTTGGGAGCATTCCCTACGTCCCGTAGGGAGCAACGGGATACCTCCTGTCAAGGTGCTAGCGATGCTAGCTGAAGTTGTTCCATCAGCGGTTGAATTTCATAGCCATACGCTTCTTGGCATCAGAGGCGCAAGCACGATGGTGGTTGTTGTCGCGGATCCAGGCTAGGCATTTGGATCTGTAGTTTATGTGCTCGTGGGGTTGTTGCCAATCAGGAGAGCTTGGTTCTGGTTTGCTTCAGGATGGTCATTGACCACAACCTGGTTGTGATCACATTCGGGTTGGTTGTTAATGATGACTTCGGATACGTCTCTTGTTTCCAGATCAACGATATGCGGATTGGTGACTGGGCTGACTCTTGGGTGTTGATGGTATCCATTCTTGCTGCGGTGGGTTAGAGGTTGGATCTCTGTGTATGACGATTGTATTTCTTCCCCTTAGTCGGCGCCAAATGTGGAAGCTCGATTCCGCACTAAGAATTTATATGTGATTTCGGGAAAGAAACTTTAGTCTTAAGAAATGTCTATCGATCTAACAAGAATCGAGACCGAAGTAACGGAAAATGGATTAATATTGATATTCAGTATAAATATACAAAGAACTTTAGCTAAGATAAGTGTTGATGAGCTAAAGTGTGATTGAGTGTAAACGTATGGGAACATTTATCCATTTCGGCTCTAAAGCTAGCTACTTATACTACTTCGAGCTGAACGATTCAGCTCCGCGAATCCCTCATCGTCGACGGAGATCTCGGGCACGTTCTGGTGTATCATCCAGAAATGTCAGGATCTCTTCGTTAATCGTTGAGCGGCGCTGACTTGGTCATATCTTCGTTGAGCTGCTTGGTCAGCGATCCTTCTATCTTGGCGGTCAACGGTCGGTTCAATCGGGCTCAGCGATGCCGAGGGGCATGCTGGTCTTTTACTATCGTTTAGCGCGGTTCTGGGCCTTGGGCCCAATACCAGATACAATCGAGTTTGATTATGTCTCAGGCTTAATGGGCCGGATTTCTAGTGGTGAAATCTAGCTCCAACATTAAGCGTTAATTATTCTCTCATTAAGATTCAATGTTCTAATGAAATAAACACTAGACGCATTTTAACATCTTTGTTGAGATGATGCAAATATCTTAATAGAATAGAAAACATACAACTTCTCTTATCCATATTTTTTTTAGAAATGTGTTTAATGCAAGAAAAAAGATTGCTAATCATATTTTTAAGAAATCATAGTGAATAAGTATAGACATACAAGCTAGATGTGCTAAAGACGATGTCTTCTACATGCTATAAATTTACGAGCATTCTATTTTTTTCTTCATACAATGTCAAATATGTCCAATAATTTGCTAAAAATATTTAGTCTTCTAAACTAGATAATTATTTACTATAAGCATCAAATGTATATACTATTAAATACACAATATAAATCCATAAATTATAAATTATTACATATTTTATATGTTAATTTTCAAATCTACGCATAGGCAATCTCTAGTAGTTACATACTTATACGATTTTTTAACATTAAGATTTCTTCTAAAATGTTGTCAAGTATTTTACGCTGAAAAAAACATTTTAAAAGCTGACCTTACAATAATACTTTCTCCATCATATTCTCTCTTAACCACTGAAATCATTTTGCTGGAGTTTGATTGTTATTTGTATTTTTATTGTATGTATCCTCTTAGTTCAGTTGTCTTAGTCAACTATCTTATTCATAATTTAACGTTTCATAATTAACATTTAATACCGAATTATTTGGCTTATGCTAACCATATCAATCAATTTAGATTGAACAAGCAAGACAGAATATATTGTTGTTCTTTCAACATCTGTGTTCTATTGACAAATAATTTGGCTTGTATTTGTTTATTATGTTCTATATATACTGTCGTCTAGAAATTTTCTATACGAAATTACAACTAAACTTTTTTTTTTTGCTAAACTACAACTAAACTTAAGAAGAATGATTAAATAACAATTTATAGGTCCACAAGTTTTTCACGAGGTAGCACCGCAAATACCAATCCTTTTAAACAGACAAAACAAAAAGAAACCTCTTCACATAATCTTTTTGGTCCGACCAAATCGAATTATTCAGGAAAAACAAAACTTAAGCATGATCTTGAAGTAAATGTAGGAATAAATATCTTACTAAATCACCTCATTTAATTTGTTGACCATGTAATTAAATTACTGAAGGTCTTATTGTTAGTAAATCACGTTATTAAATACTAGAGATCAACACAAAATAAATTTACAGTTTTTTTTTAATTAAATTTACAGATTTGAATTTCAAAGTTTTTTTTTTTTTTTTTTTTGTCACAAAACACACTTCTCTATTAGTTATGTGAATACATTGTATGTATCAGTACACCAATAGGGGACATAAGTGCTGATAAATGAAAAGATCCTATCTAGCGTGCGTGCATTCCTTGCTAACAAATCCGCTCTCGCAATCTTCTCCCGTTGTCGGTAGATGAGATTGAATTCAGGAAAGATTCCCGAAGGTTTGCCAATTCACGCAACTCCGGTTCGAAGCCGGGCCACTCATGTGGCGCGTCTACCATCTTCACTAGATCCCTTGAATCCGTGGCGAAGGTAGAGCAAAAACGTTTTTTCCGAATTAATGATTTCATTGCCCATAGCAGTCCGTGGAATTCTGTGTGGAGGGGGGAAAGACTTCGGTTGTATCCTTGCAGGCCCAGTAGATCTGTCGTCCCATCCTGAAGTTGTAAGATCCAACCCACACCACTCGTTTTGTCTTCTCTCTTCCATGATCCATCGACTAGGCACGTGAAGGTGGCTGAGTGATGGGCCTCAGTGTCAGGTTGTTGCAAATGTATCCTTTGTTCCGAGAAGTTCGCCTCGGACTATTCTTGTGCTTCCTTGATTGCAAGGGCTAGAGTTGTTGTTGCTTCCCGGTTTACCGCGTTGAAAACCTTGTCATTTCGTGCTTTCCATATATACCATATGATCCAAGGAAAGGCCTTGGAGACCTCGTCCGTATCCCTGTGACGTGGAATACGCCAGAAGAGGAAGTCTAGATTAGATCTTAAGTTCTCCGACGGGAAGACATGTGTATCTGTCGGTAGACCAGTTAGAGCCCAAACCTCTTTTGCTGTCGGACATGTGAAGCACGCGTGGTTAATTGACTCTATTGGGTCAGGGCATCTAGGGCAGTTCGCTGAATCCCTGATGAGTCTAAATTTGAGACGCTCGTTTACTGCCACCGCTCCTGCTAAACATTGCCATATAAAATGACAAAATTTATTTGGGGCAGGAAGTTTCCATACTTGGACTTTGAGCGGGTTATCAGACGGTAGCTGGAGCAAAAACTGTGTATCCGCATCCTTGTATGTCCTGGCTAGCTCATATCCCGACTTAACTGAGTAAAGCCCAGATTTGGTATAATGCCAACAAAAGTTATCTTCCGATACTCTTGGGGAGAGTCTCATGCTTAGAATTCTTTGCACATCCTGGGGGTGCATATTGGCCTGAATTGCCTGGATATTCCACTTTCGGTTTTGATGGTGAATGAGGTCCGATACTCGAAGTTGTGGGTTGACTCTGTCGTCTCGTCTGATTGCCGGACGTGGTTTCGTGTCTGGTATCCAGTTGTCTCTCCAGACCGATGTACCGTACCCATTGCCCACAAGTTTGCGGGATCCTTGGATCACCAATTCCTTTGAAGACCATATACTTCTCCACCCGTAGGATGGTCGATTAGGTTTTGGCGAATGAAAAGGGTGCATGTACCTAAAGTATCGCCCCTTGAGAACTCTGGCTGCCAGAGAGTTTGAGAATTGGTGAAGTCTCCACAACTGTTTCGCCAAGAGGGCCTGATTGAAATCTTCAAAAGACTTAAATCCGATACCGCCCTGATTCTTGGGTAAACAAAGTTTTTTCCACGCAACCCAGTGCAATCCCCTTGACTGGGGCTTCGAACGCCACCAAAATTGGGAGACTGCACTGGCCAACTTCCTGCAAAGGCCTTTTGGCAGGAGAAAACTTGACATCACATATGTTGGGATAGCTTGGGCAACTGATTTAATTAAAACTTGTTTGCCTCCCTTTGATAGGAACTTTGCTGACCATCCATTAACACGACTATTAAGCCGGTCATGGACGTATGCAAAAATTTGGGTTTTGGATCCTTGAAGCTGTTCCGGAATACCTAGGTATTTTCCGGTTCCTCCTTCGTTTATTATTCCTAGACGTTGTTGTATGGCCTGCCGATCTTCCGTGAGGACGTCTTTACCGAAGGTAATAGCTGACTTGTCTAAATTCATGCGTTGTCCTGAAGCATTCCCATACTCGGTAAGTATCTGTAAAATCTTGTCACTTTGTTCAACATTTGCTTTACAAAAGAACAAGCTATCATCTGCAAACAAGAGGTGAGACACAGGGGGGCTAGCATACGCCACTTTAATTCCTGATAGCATTCCAGCTGATTCCGCAGCTTTCAGATTGGATATTAAGACTTCCGTACATAGGATAAATAGGTACGGTGAAAGAGGGTCTCCCTGTCGAAGGCCCCTTGAAGGGGTGATTGATCCACGGGGGTCTCCATTGAGTAGGAGGTGGTAAGTAACTGAGTTCACACATGGCATGATCCATGAGATCCACTTGTCTGAGAAACCCATCTTCTGAAGAAGACACTCTAGAAAGCCCCACTCAATGCGATCATAGGCTTTACTCATGTCTGTTTTAACCGCCATAAACTCCTTGCGGCATTTCTCTTTAGTGACTAGAGCATGGAAAGCTTCTTGGGCTACTAGGATGTTATCGGATATCACCCGCCCCGATATAAACGCTGATTGGGTTTCTGAAACCAGAAGTGGTAGAAGTTTTTTGAGACGTTGGCATAAGACTTTCGAAATAATCTTATAACTAACATTACAAAGGCTGATTGGTCGGAACTCCTTCATTTCCCGTGGTCGTTCAGATTTAGGGATAAGACAGATATTGACTTCGTTCATACTAGGTTCCATAGTCCCTGATGCCATGAAACCCTGAACCACATCTATTACTTTCGGTCCCAAGATATGCCAAAATTTCTGGTAAAAAAGAGCAGTCATCCCATCGGGCCCCGGGGCTTTTTCGGGGTGAATTGAGAAAACTGTTGCTTTGACTTATGCCGCTGATATTGGCCGTGTGAGATTGTCATTCATCTCTTGTGAAACCGTGCATGGGATATGCCTCAAGGATGTTTCAAGATCCGAAATACCCGACGTGGCAAACATATCTTCAAAATAGTCGATTGCAATTTGTTCAATTTCTGCTTCTTGTTCTATCCATGTCCCACTAGAGTTTAAAATGCCTATAATTATGTTCCTCGCCCTTCTCTGCTTTGTGGAAGCATGGAAGAATTGAGTATTCTGATCCCCGGCAACCAGCCACAACACTCTACTTTTCTGTTGCCAAAAGATTTCCTCATCTGTCAAAGCTATTTGTAATTTCTCTTGTGCTTCTGCCACCTCCTCTGAGGATGCTGAATCATCACTCTGGAGCCTGTCTAATTCCACCTTAAGGTTCTCAATAGTCTCTCCGGTGTTTTGCTGATCATTCTTTCTCCATCGAGAGATGAGTTTCCGGCATAATGAGATACGGTCATTGATATCCAGAGTAGGATCTGGATCCTCCGGTGCCCAACCTTGTTTTATGATGTTTTCAAAATCAGGTTTTGCTAGCCATCGTTTGTCAAACCTGAACTTCTTTGTTCCTTGGAAATCTCTGTTTGTAATTCGCGTAAGTACCGGTCGATGGTCTGAACCCATAAATCTTAGGTATTCTGCTTTGGTATGCGAAAACAACTCATGCCAATCCTCGTTTCCCATTGATCTGTCCAGGCGGCATCGAATGACGTTTTGTCCTCTTCTACCCACCCAAGAGAGGGGGTTCCCTGAGAAGGGAAAATCGATCATACCACAGTTACTTCGCATGAGTCGGAAATCCAAAAAGGAATTTTCACGTCGGGTTCTACCGCCCGTTTTCTCATGGTGTCCTGTTATTTCATTAAAATCTCATGTCATCAACCATGGTCCGTTACGAGTGGACCCAATTTGGCTTAAAGAATCCCATACAAGGTTTCGACGAGATAACACGGGTTCTCCATAAACAAAAGAGATGAAAACTTTATTACCATGAATTGTAGCCAATACATCGATAAAATTTTTATTGAAAGAAAGGACTTGAATTTGAAACTCGGGTAAAGCCATAAGGGCTAGACGTCCACTACGACCACTCGGGTCAACTGTAAAAAAAAAATCATAACCAAACTCTGCTTGAAGCTCTTGTAAAAAGTTGCTCTCGCGTTTCGTTTCCATAAGAAAAATTATTCCCGGGAATAGTCTTCTGCGGAACTCACGCAATCTCCGAACTGTCAGAAAGCCACCCACTCCCTGACAGTTCCAACTTAGGATCGTCTAATCGACCGCCGGTGGTTTCTCTCCAACCACCGGATCTTGAGTTTTCTTCGGACTTTTCCCTGGGTAGGGGGCCATCCCCGAAGTTGACGGAGGTAACTTTCCACAAAGAGATTTTTCCTCTCTAAGTAAGTCAGTTACGGCGAAAGCGGCTTGTTTATGGATTTTTGCCCCGCGAAATGGGCTTTGACGAATCTTTTTTTTTTTTGATGTTTACTAGGTGAGATGAGTTGGGTTTTTGGGGAGATCCTTTTGGGCCCAAAGGAAAATCTGATTTTCCCGATTGGATTAACTCCTTTATCGGAGAGATGAGATCATCAAACTCTTCCACCGTGAGTTTTTTAACCTTTATCCCTTCCGATTTGGCTTTCTCAAACTCCAGTATCAAATTTTCCTCTTGGATTTCCTTGGCCAAGGAAATTTCAAAGTTTATTACCAAAAGAAATCATGGCGTTATAGTTCGTACATTGACTCATAAAAAAATGATTGGTTTCCTTCTTTTTAATTATATATACATATATACAATAAAATATAGATGCGTGGGTGTATAAAAACCCAGATGCGTATTTGAATCTCTCTCACTCCCTGTGTCTCTATCTCTGTCTCTTTATCTCTCCTCTGTGCTGAAATGAGCTCTAGAGATAACGCCATTTTTAATGGCTCTGCACTAGTTTTATCGCTTCTTCTTCTTTCTCTTGTTAACGAAGGAGAGGGATGTGATATGTTCACGGGGCGGTGGGTGAAGGACGCATCTTACCCACTCTACGATCCCTCCACGTGTCCATTCATACGACGTGAATTCTCTTGCAAGAAAAATGGACGGCCCGATCTCGATTACTCTGCCTTCAGATGGCAACCTCAGAACTGCAAATTAGCTAGGTACAAATATCATCAATTATCAATTATATTACTCTTAATTCTTTTTTTGATTTTAGAATATATACAAATCAAGGTATGGTTATAAATATATATACACACACAGCTAGGTAAATTCAAACTATAAGAAGAATCAATATTTTTCATAACTGAATAATCTTGAAAACTTTCTATCGTCAATTAGCAAGGTATCATCGCATCATCAATTTATTAAATTACGTTTACTCTCTTTATTATTCTTTTTTTTTTTTTTTAGAAATGTGAATCAAGGTATCGTTCAAATATATAGAAACGCACATCTAGAATATGATGTTAAATTAATGAAATGAGGGAAAATGGTAAACGAGTATTGAGATATCTATAAATAATTGTTTTTAAACATAAACATAATCTCGTTATTCAACAGTAGGACGAATTTTGTTGATTTGATTCATAATATACAATTTAAAGAGTACAGAAAATGTTTTACAGGTATATGTGGTAAACTTTTTATTTTGCAAAGCACTTCTGACTTTCTGAGTGAGGCACCAATGATAAAAGAAAATGGCTATTTATATATATATGGTTTTTGCCATAATTGAATGATGTTTTAGTTGGAATTTCTAAACTGCACGAGAAGAAAACGAAACTATTTTTGTCAAAGTGTGTGCCAACTGGTGTTTTCAGTCGTGAGTTTCACGCGCCGCCAGTGAGATTACGACACGCACCTAACTCTCTAAGCTCATAAAAACATGTTTATTGGTAACCCTTTGGGATCTAATGTGGTGTTCTTATAATATAAAATTATTAAAATAGTTGTAAAAGGAAAAAATAGAGTATTTTTGTAGGGTATATTGAAATATAAAATTAATAAAATTTGAGTAAAGAGAATAGAGAGTGTCTAAAAGGAAGAGAGAATGTCTAAAATTAGATATTTTGAAGAGTATTCTTAAAAGGAAGAGAGAGTGTTTAAATATAAAATTAATAAAAAGATGAAAGAGAAGGTATAAAGTTGAGTAAAAAAAAGAGAAAATGTGTTTTTATAATTTTATATTATAAGAACACCACATAAAATCCAAGAAGGTTAGCGATGCACATGGCCATACTATTCCCCACACATGTGGGAACACTAACTCAAATGTTGACTGTTTTACCCTCCTGTTTTACGTTCACATTTGATGCCACTGTATAAAACGTCGCCGTTTGTGTGTGTAGGTTCAATGGAGTGAAGTTTTTGGAGAAAAACAAAGGGAAGAAGATAATGTTTGTTGGTGATTCACTTAATCTAAATCAATGGCAATCTTTGACTTGCATGCTTCACTCTTCTGTTCCTAATTCTCCCTATAACTTAACCACACAAGGCACTATCACAACCTTCACATTCGAGGTAATCATATTGTTTTGGTTTAAGTAAAAAAGAATCTCGAATATAACACTCGGACGAATGAAAACCGAACTAAACCCGGGATAATGGTGATTTTTTTTGTTTGCCAGGAGTATAACGTGGAATTGAAGTATGATAGGAATGTGTATTTGGTAGATGTAGTGAGTGAGAAGATTGGGAGAGTATTGAGGCTTGATTCAATCAATGATGGGAAAAATTGGTCAAAAATGGATACATTGATTTTCAATACTTGGCATTGGTGGAGTCGTAGAGGTCCTGCACAACCGTACGTTGAGTCTTCTTCAGTTTAACTAAGACTCTTTTAATTTTCGTATTCTTGAATTAATCACACTACCATTATATATTCAACATTTGGCAGATGGGATTTTCTTCAAATAGGGACTAATGTTACCAAGGACATGAACCGAGTGGCCGCGTTCGAAATCGCGCTTGAGACTTGGGGGAAATGGGTCGATACCGTGGTAGATACTCAGAAAACTAGAGTGTTTTACCAAGGAATTTCACCCTCTCATTACAAGTAAGTTGTTATACAGTTTAGTAAAATCTAATCAATCTATAAAATTTTAATAAGTTTTTAACCGTTGGTTTTTATATAATAGGGGAGCTCTATGGGGTGAACCAACGGCAACGAGTTGCTTGGGGCAAAAGGAACCCCTTTTGGGAACAAATTATCCAGGAGGATTGCCAACGGAAGTTGGAGTTCTGAAGAGATCACTCGAGAAAATATCGAAACCGGTTACATTGCTCGACATTACGATGCTTTCATTGCTTCGCAAAGATGGTCATCCTTCGGCTTACGGTCTACTCGGAAATGATTGCAGCCATTGGTGTCTCTCAGGCGTACCGGATACTTGGAATGAGATTCTTTACAATTATATGGTTTGAAGTGAAAAACCAAAAGAATTAAAACGTAGAAAACAAAATTATACAAGCATTTATTATTGAATATTGGTTCAAATTCGAATCTGAATAAAAAAGAGAAAGATTTGTAAAATTACCCCACATTAAACTACTATTTGTCCAACTACATTTTTTGCAACATGTTTTTGTCTCATTAGGATTTAATTTATTAGAAAACCAATTTTACCCTTAATTTTAGTTTTAAACTATTCTCTTGATATTTAAAAAACCTTTTCCGTATTAACATAAAACATAAAATTAAAAACGAAATTTTTATTTACCATAATTAAATAAGGAAAATCATTCATGAATTAAAGAGAGAAAAAATCACCCTCGTCTTCTCCGTCTGATCTCTTCTTCTTCTTTTTTCCTGTCGTCCTTCGAAATTCTCCATTGTCGGGGAGAATTTGACTCTTCAATTCTCCACGAAAAAACACCGATCGATTAGTCCTCACCATCTGTGTTTGCCGATATCTATTCTCTTCTCTTATATTTTATGGGGTCATAGTGTTGATTTTAGGTGTGGTTGGCCGGTGGGGTCAGGTGTTTTTGGTCTTTGGTATACGGTTTGGCGGATTCAAGGTCGAATCCAGTGTTAGTGGGGGAGAGTTGTAACATCCCGAAACCAAAATATGGCATTTTGGTAGAGGCGTCGATCGATACCAGGGTTGGGTGTCGATCGATACCAGGGTTGGGTGTCGATCGACACCAAGTTTTTGGGTTGTTTTCGGTTTGATTTTAAATCGCTCGGTTTGGCCGTTTAAGGGTGTGGAACCCTAGGTACGAGGTTTATAACTCGTGCATCCTCTTGTTTTGTCAAGGCAGAGAAGAAATATTGGTGAATTTGAAGTTTTTTTAGAGAAAAGGCTTTAATTGATCGTTTTCGGTGTTCTTAGGCTCGTTTGTTAGAGTTTTGCGTTGGGGAAGAATCGAGGTTTGATTCCTTGTGTATCTAGAGAGAAAATCAGAAATTCAGTGTGGTCTCGAGTCTGATTTTTCGTGATTCATCTCGTTCTTTTCATTCAATCCGTATTTGAGGTGAGTTCGTGATCGTGGTTATGGGTTTTAGAATGTTAGGTTATTGATTGTTTGATTTGTGGTGGAATTGTTATTGTTTTGATTGTAGTTTTGTGATTTTTGTATGAATATCGTAATGTTCGTCGTGTATTTGGATCGCATGATGAAACAGAATCGAGTCGTGTGAGAATTTGACTCGATTCAGGTTTCTGCAAGGAGTGTCGATCGACACCTAGAGGAAGTGTCGATCGACATCCACTTTTGATATCGCGATGTGTGAGTTCGTGAAGGGTGTGTCGATCGACACCTGGTGGTTATGTCGATCGACACCTGGTGGTTGTGTCGATCGACACCCAATTGTGATTCATGTGCTTTGTATTGTAGTATCAATCGACACTGTGGTGGTGTGTGTTGATCGACACCATCTGTTGAATTGCTGAATTTTTGTCGTTTGTTCTTATTACGGAAATTTGAACATTGTGAATTGTGGTTGATTGCATAGTTTGGCATTCTTTACCCTTATTATGTAACCGGTAGACGGGATGACCGCCTCACTGAGTATTTGTGATAATACTCACGCAACTCGTTTTTCCATGTGTCGCAGGTAAAGTGTGATCGTGGAATCAAGGCAATGAGAGAGGATGATAGGATTTTATGTTTATGTTTGCATTTTAGTAGATACGGATATTAGGTTGCTAGAAATGCTAGTTTAGTTATTGGAATTGGAAATTGGTTTTCTTGGTTAAATTGAATTTATTGGACGATTGGTTGGATTTATTTTAGTTGTTCGTATTTCCGCTGTTATTTGGTTGTTGAATTAGCCGTAGAGAATTAATAATTATAGGATTATTAATTCGGGTTAATTATTTTAAATAAATTAAAAAAGGTTGGTTGTTTCATAAGAGATGAGCGAATTGACTTCATCATTGCTAGCATTGGAGCTGAAATAGATTAGACTAATCAAATTTTGGTCTTCAAATTTGCAGACAACATATTCTACCAACTGGTAGAAGGTAGTAAATATGGTAGATTCTATTTTCTGGATATGGTAGGTATAAAGAATGGTGAACTCTATGTTCTGCATGCGGTAGATATTAGATCAAATCGTGGAACAAACCTTCAGAGGAAAGGTAGTAGAATTAATGTTTTACGGATGGTAGATATTGTCTAAAAAATAGAACAAGTATTCTACTACCTCGTAGACGCATAACATGAATTCATGAAACCGTAGAAATGCGTAGAAGCAAACTAAATTTCTTTTTAAAATTTTATTTTATAAATTTTTTATTTTTCACAACATACTTCTGGACTATATAACATGTTTTTGTGATTTTTCAGATTTTTAAAAACATTGAAAACTATTTATTTTAATTATTTTATATTTACATATGGTTAATATTGGAAAAAATGACCAAAAATGAAAAAAGAGTAGTGTGACAAAGACTAGTTCAATGTGGGGCATTTTTATAAATTTCCCAAAAGAGCCCATTTGATTTATGAAATTATATAAGGCTCGATTTAAATCGAATAGTTATTAAGCAAAAAGAATTAATCTAAACCCTAAATGGAAGGATACTCTTGTCAACAAAGTACATATCCAAATTTAATGGGAAAATGTTAATTTGGCCCTAATTCATTGTTTTATTACTAGAATTTCTCTTATTTTAGGGATATTTACAAAAATACCACTTTTAACATGCCACTTTTTAAATATGTCTCTCATGAATTATTTTCTTACGAATATGCCACTTATAAATCCGTTTTAAAACCTTATATCTTAAAATTTTCAATATTAAAAAATGTTTTGATCACTCACAAACCTTAAACCCAAAAATCTAAATATTAATATAACATAGTTAACCCAAACATAAATGATTTAAAAATTTGGAAAAAGTGATAGTGGCTTTTTTGAAAAATGGTTGTCAAAAGTAGCATATCTTGAAATTTCTCCTTATTTTTTTGGGAAAGTTGCACTGAATATACCCTTATCATTTTTTTTGCAAAACTACATCCCATATGTGAAAACTTGCAAAACTAACCTAAAAGGGTAGTGAAATTACAGTGAGAGCCTTAATGAACAAACAATAAAACTGTTGCCGGAATGACTGTTCCATCTTTTTGGAAGTCTACACGGAGAGTTAGAAGTCTACGTTGTAGATTTACACTAGAAGTCTACATTTCGGAAGTCTACATACAACAAAATTTGGAAGTCTACATCGTAATTACTTACTCAATTAAAATCTATAAATGCATAAAAAATAATTTGACAAAAAATTTGTATTGATAATTAAACTAAAAGAAATTGTGATGTTTTAAAAATAAAAGTTCACCAAATTAGGACAAATTATAAAACAAAAGGTCTAATTAGTTTGAAAATGAATGAATCGGAAGTCTACAAAAATATTTGGAAGTCTACATCGTAATTATTTAGTAAATTTAAATCTATAAATGCATAAAAAATAATTTGACCAAGATTTTGTATTGATAATTAAACTGAAAGGAATTGTGATGTTTGAAAAATAAAATTTCACCAGATTAGGACGAAGTAAATAAAAAAAGTGTAATTAGATTGAAAATGAATGAATCGGAAGTCTACAACAATATTTGGAAGTCTACATCGTTATTATTTAGTAAATTTAAATCTATAAATGCATAAAAAAATAATTAAACAAAAATTTTGTATTGATAATTAAACTGAAAGGAATTGTGATGTTTTAAAAATAAAATTTCACTAAATTAGGACAACTTAAAAAAATTGACAAATTAGATTGAAAATGAACGAATGAACTACATACTATTCTAGATATCAAATACTATATTTCATCACATTACATTTCGAAGTCATGTGACAATGTGGGAACATGGTAGTAGTTATTGTTTAGTATTATGTATGTATAGTCTTTATGATTATATGATTCTAATGGATTTAGGTTTTAGAGATTTGTGTTATAATGAACAACTTTCTAGATGTTTCGATGAAGGGTTTGATTATGAAAAGTTGAGTTGACTACGAGGGGATATAAAATCTTGAATATTATGAGTCATGTATGTCAGTGACATTAGTTTATGGATTTATGAGTTAAAAATATGTGAAATGGATTTACATTACAATTTGAAAACAAGTTCTTACCTTTAGGGTTAGATTTAAAGTTCATATGTTACAAGATTTTAAATGTAAAATTTGCACAAATTTGTTAAATTGTGAATATGTTAAATGTTTGGATGATTTATAATATATTTAATTAACAGTTATGAATAATCTCAAGAAAATAGCCGATTTAGGTTTTGAAGTGTAAACTTCCATTGCAGTATATTTAACATATGTAGACTTCCAATGCAGACTTCAAATACATTTAGTGTTTGAAGTGTAGACTTCCATTGCGATTAGGGTTTCATTTTAGGGTTTAGGGTTTCGTAGACTTCCAATGGAAGTCTACTTAAACCGGAAATTTATTAACCTAACCTGATGTTTTTGCCTCCATATATAACCCAAATTTACAGAAAATACCCTAATTTTGTTAATGAAACTCATATCTCTCTCCAAACGGCGGTAGCCAAAAAAAATCTCTTCATTATCTCATTCAGATCTAGACACAACCACATTCCTCTTCAATTCATTATCTCCTTCAGATCTAGACACAACCACATTCCTCTTCAATCTTCATGTCTTATCTACCTACAAAAACGTCAATGATGCTCGTCATGCCTCTTAGCGTATCATCTTCTTCACTCTTCTTCAGATCTGCTTCTAAAGAAGTACACGGAGAAGATTTTGGGTCCGGTCAAGTCATCATTAGAGGTCGTCCTCCACCATCTCCTTCTCTTAAAGTATTATCCTCCGCGGTACGGTTCGTTCCAGCTTCAACTCCTTCTCTCTTATGATATCATGGTTTTTTACAGTAAAATTTTGGTTTCAGTGTACGAACATGCAAGAAATCACGATGAAGGATGTCCCTTTCTCCGTCGTACTTCTCCTTCCTCAGATCTCCCTTTCTCAACCGTCGAACAAGATATGTCTCTGTCTTCTTTCTTGTTCTCTCCGTTCAGTAACTTACCTTTTCAGAGTGATTTCTCATCAAAGCTTGTTTAATTTTTTTGTGAGATTTTGAATCTCTAACGATATCAAAGAAGCTTTGTCTTTCATCGTCGTTTCCTCATCGCCGCCGCCTATATTCCAAATCTGTAAGTCGTCGTAAGCCTTCTTCTTTCTCCGTCTTCATCTTCTTCTTTATCCATCTTCGTCTATGATCTTCTTCATATTTGTTTTTCATCTAATTTAATTTGTATATGGTTTCTTGTAGATCTGGAATACGGTCGTTAACATCTTTCCTCTATTTTCTGGACTGGTAAGGTATCAGATGTGTTCAATCTATTTTTAAATTTTGTTTCACATTTGTTTCTAATATTTTGTTGCTTAAGACACATATTTGAGTCTGAAAAGTAAGTTTTCCTCTCTCTATTGATTGCAAACGTCTATTATTGTTGTCGGCAACTCAAGTTTACATTGTGACTTTGGCTGGAAGTCTGCATTGTAGACTTTACGGGAATTCTATATTGTAGACTTTTTCTTGAACTCTACATTGAAGACTTCCAGCAAAGTCTACATTGTAGACTTCTTTGTACGTTTGTCTGCAGTTATTTCCTAATTAGTTACTTTATGTTGTTATCAGGTATGTGTCAATATAACTACACAGCCGTTGAAGATTTTTGAGATGCGTTGCAGAGGTCAAATGGTCAAGGATGATGTCCTACAACTTGTTTCCATTAGTGTTCATTTTTTTAATTTTTTGTCTTCCAACACTCCCGTCACTTCCGGTGCTCTCTTACTCTCTTCCTTGTTCTTATGTGAATTAAATTTCAAAGATGTAAAAAGTGGATTAAATTTCAAAGAAGTAAAAAGTAGATTTTTGGTTTAGGTAAAACTTGTGTAGGCTTCCTGGAAGTCTACAATTCAATTTGAAAGAATTAAAATTTAATAATTTGGCGGCAATTAGGTTAAAATATGGCGGCACTTTAAAACAAGTTAAAAAGTTAGTTTAGGTTAAACTCGTGTAGACTTCCTGGAAGTCTACAATTCAAATTCAATTTGAAAGAATTAAAATTTTACAATTTGGCGGCAATTAGGTTAAAATTTGGCGGCACTTTAAAAGAAGTAAAAAGTTAGTCTAGGTTAATTAAAATTCAATGTCAATGAATTAAAGTTTATAAAATGATTCAATTTTAACTTAGGTTAAATTTTGGCGGCAATTTAAAAGGTAAATTTGGCGGTAAATTTGGCGACATATTAAAAGAAGTAAATTTGGCGGCAATTTAAAAGAAGTAAAAAGTTAAATTAGGTAACTCGTGTAGACTTCCAGGAAAGCTACTCGAGAAGTCTACACGGGAAGTCTACATAATTGTCGTTGTATTAACCGCTGGGTAAAAGAAACCGCTGTATTAAACGTTGTGTAAAGGATACCGCTCTTTTAACCGGAGTATTAAAAAACTGTTGACACTTAACCGTCCATTTTAACCTACATATAAATACTCGGGTAAGACGTTTTGGGGAAAAAAACTGTTAATCTCCCTCTCCCGCTGACGAAGATCCACGAAGACTTCCAACACTTCCGCCACTTCCCGTGCTCTCTTACTCTCTTCCTTGTTTCTTTCTTCTCTTACTCTCTTCCTCTTTGAATTGTTCTCTTACTCTCTCTTCTTTCCTTCTTTAACTTTTCAGAACTGTTCGCCGACTTCTCTAGATTCAGATATAACCTGTATAAGAATTTTTGGAAAAGATTTTTTCTCCTTTTTTTTAGTAGATCTACATGCGGTTAAACTTTTCAAACGAAGTCGCAGACATCCCTCGTAGACTTCAATTATAAATTTCCTGGTTGTTTGTGTATTTCAGGCTGATAATGGGTGAAACACGATTCCCAAGAAGACTCTTACTGAATGTGCAGCGCCAGAGCCAGATAAAAGCATAGGATATCATTGTGGTAACACACTTTTGTTTGATGCTCTTCTCGGTACTGAAAAGATTGTTGGTGCTCTACTTCCAGATGAAAAAGTTGAGATTATGAAATCTAGGTTAGGAGTGATTCTCAGGTTCCATGAAATGAAATTTGGGTGGTGCTCAAGGCTGGTCCACCATATGCTCACCTTGCAGTTAGAATGCAATAAGCCGAATGAGATATGGAGTCTCATTGGTATAAACCCTGTTAGGTTATCGTTGATAGAGTTTCAGGAAATTACAGGTCTTTGGTGTCATCACGTTGAGAAATTGATGACACTTGAGGTTCCAGTTACTGATAAGATCAAATATTTCTAGAAACTTCTTAGAGTAAATCAGGATTTGGGTCCATCTGTTGATGACCTAATTGCAGCTTGCAAGAGATGTCAATCCTGGTCTCGGGAAGATCGTATAAGGTTGGGATATCTTGCAATATATTGCGGATATATTGAAGAGCGAAGTCTATTACGGAAATCTACGATATAAGTCTACCTGACACAAGACTTAATGGTAACATCTAAACATAGGCTCTGTGCAAAACAGAAAAATGTCGATTGTAGACTTCACTACAATCGAAGTCCTTGGGTAACCGGGTGGTGGTAAAAGAGTTTTATGCTGTTGACAAAAAAAAAAAAATACAATCGAAGTCCTTTAATTCTGCATTGGGAAATAAACCAGATATGATGTGTCATGGCCACTTTATCGACAAAGTAATGAAAAGACATGAGTTAACACTGTTTATTTACCATTTTTTTTTCCACGTTTCAAACGTCTTAATTAGCAGTTTGACCATCAAGTCACGTCTCTTCGTTTCTTCATCTATATATACGTCTCTTCTCATTACATCAGTATCCTCTTCTATTCGTCTTAACATAACCGTCAGATTCTTCTTCTTTTGTGCCTCTTCCAAAATTTGAGAAGATGAGTTACAGGTTAAACAGAATTCGCCGTGAGATTAAGGATCTGAAGAAGGACTTCCCTACGATGAAGATCATAGATGAAGGTAATTTTTTTTTTACATGTTTCCATGTTTTACTGTTTATGAACTGCTAATATGGTCCTTCGTAATACAGATTACCGTGTAGAGGTCCCTATCAACGGACCGTTGGGGACTCCCTATGAAAATGGATTTTCTTGGATTTCCATCTTATTTCTGGTGGAGTATCCATTGTAGGCGGTACGGGTATGTTTCAACACTAAAATCTACCACCCCAACGTATCCAGGAGGGGAGCCATTGACCATGCCATGCTGAGAGCCACATCCGGGTCTCCTTCTTACGGTCCGTCCATGATATGGACGAAAATTATCGAACTAATGGTTTCCTCGAATTTGGAAAATCCTTTGTCGGCAGACATAGCCGAAATTTACAAGAAATGTTAGAGATACTTGACCTTGGTTCCAATTGAAGTGAAAAAAAAATATTTTTTTTAAACACATTCGTGAACATGCTAATAACATAGCTATGAACACAAGTGCCAACACAAGTTTTAAAATGTGATTTTTTTTCCCCCCAACTTTGAACACATAATGGAACTTTATAATAACTTAAGTTTGGAAATGATAGATACTTAAGTTTGAACACAAATTTCAACACGGGAATAACAGAAAACAAATCTACTAGATATGAAGTTTACAACTGAAGTCTACCACCGAAGTCTACAACAAAAATCCACAAGATATATTTTCCTTACTTGAAATACAGAAATGTGATTGTCAAAATGAACGACTAAGTTACAATAGAATTATAGTTAAATACTCATACATACTTACATGTTAGAGATACTTGACCTTGGTTCCAATTGAAGTGAAAAAAAAAATATTATTTTTTAAACACAATTTTGAACATGCTAATAACCTAGGTATTAACACAAGTCCGGACGCAAGTTTTAAAATTTGAATTTTTTTTCCCCAAATTTGAACACAGAGTGGAACACTAAAATAATTTACGTTTAGAAATGATAAATACTTAAGTTTGAACACAAATTTCACCACGGGAATAACAAAAAACAAATCTACTGGATACGAAGTCTACAACTGAAGTCTACCACTGAAGTCTACAACTTAAGTCTACCTTACACATTTCTCTTTGAAAAGTCTCTGTGAAGTACACATGAGAACAACATAAAAAGAAGGCAACATAGGAAGGAGGATTAGAGTACACAATTTGGTTTAGTATGACCAGGTTGGTTGCAGTTCGAACAATTGTACTTGGTGGTCATTTTGCGCGGTTTAGTCTATTTCTTCTTTGACGCCATTTCAAGCCAAGTTTACCTTCTCGACTTCTTCTTCCGACCTTGTTTAGGACCAATTTCAGGAGGTTGGCATGATACCTCATGTTTGGGACATTGGACGGCCTCGCTTCTACGCAAAATGCTTCCGGCATACGCCGCAAGTAAATACTTTCTCCCGTAAGAAGGACAAATAACCGTAGTCACATCCTGACGGCACTCGATTAAAACTGCATAAGCGTGTGAGCAAAGCATCTTCTCGATTTGAAAGACACCACATGTACATGTACCTTGGCTCAAATCAACCATGAAATTACGGTTTCCTCCCTTCACGTAGAATTTATCGTGATTGATGCGTTCCGTTGTCATGGAAGACGTGTAATGCTCACGTATAGTCAACAAGTATTTAACACCCCGACTATAGCGTGTTGGTAGACTCAACACATCCTCTCGCCTTTTGTAAAACCATCTTCCTAGTTTGGAACGGATAAAATCCAAAAGAAATGGTATTGGAAATACTCGAGCTACCTTGAGTGCCGCATTAATAGATTCGGCCATGTTACTCGTCTTGATGTTGTACCTCAACCCGACGCAGTGCACCCGTGACCACAACTTTGGATTCGCGTTCTCCAAATATGTTGCGAGTTCTGGCTTTACGGTGCATATCGCATCCATATATCGGTCATACTCTTCCGACGTATACGCATACCCAGCCCTTTTCACCAAGTATATGAGATATTTCCCCCTATGAAGCTTCACAATATTGGATTGAAGGTGATAATAACAAATGCCACATGTTGCCCAAGGAAAAACCTTCTCACACGCATTCTTTATGGACTCTGCCCTATCCAAAACGATCACCAACGGGAATCCATGAAGCATTATTCTCAATATCGACAATTCCAAAAGCCAAAGGAAAAATATGAAAATTGGTGTCTTGTGCACATGCAACTAACATAACTCCCTCGCACTTCCCACTTAAATGCGTCCCGTCAACAACAATTACACGTCGAAGATACTTAAACCCTTCGATTGAGGCTCCAAACACTATGAAAAGATACTTAAACCTGTTTTGTTGATCGACTTCAAGAGCGGTGATTGTTCCCGGATTAGCTTCCTTGATTTGATTGGAGGTACGATGGGAGACTCTAGTATCCAGATTCCGGGGTTCCTCTCACCAATTCACGCGCATGAACTAGTGCCATATATGAAGTAGTATAATCCAAATTCATGCCAAACATTTGTTTCATAGAATCTTTGACGTGTTCCGGCGTAATTCCATTAATTATTCCTACACGCTCTAAGAAAAGTCTTCCAATGTATTTGGCACTAGCACGTTTGCGGTGAGCCACTCGATCATCACGTGAACATGTATGCACATTGATATACTTTGTCACCCAAAACCGGTTTGCTTCATTCTTTATGGCCGCCCTTAACCTCCACTTGCATCCTTTCGCGCAACAAATGGCCAAAAATTGAATTGGCGTAGACTTCAATACCGTAAATGCGGACCGTAGCATCACATAAGTTAATTGCAATTCTCAAACTAGCTCCTTCTTGTTACGAAAACTTTGCCTCACAAATATCTTATCGGACCATGTAAAAATACTCGAATGGCCACTTACATCTCCACATTTAACGTCGAAGGAGATCTCTTCTTCATCTTTGTCTTTCAATTTTCCGTACTCACTATAATCATCATCAATATCTTCTCCATCCTCTTCTTTCACTTCACCTACATTACACCCATGTTGATTATTACACTCATCCTCATCCTCATCGTTTTCTTCATTTTCATCTTCATCGTTTACTTGATCCTCGTCCGTATCTTCATCTCCGTTGATATCACAATCACGATCCGTAATTATGGTTCCCATCTCAAACCGAAGCAAGACACACAGACGTAACATATGCGTTTTACTTAGCTCCATCAAACTTTGTACTTGTCTATCGTTTGTGACGTACATCGGAGGTGTGTCATGAGGCATCTGTTGCAGCATTGAAGAAGATAATGAATAAGTGAGCTCTACCACCTTTGCATTTTTTGGTAGGTTATAATCGTCTACTGCCATTTTAACAAGTTCCTTATGCGTAAAATCATCGCACAAAACAAACATTCTTCCTCCTTTACGATTATTCACCTCAAAATGCCACCTACCATCTTTCATCATCCAATCTCCATAAACAACAGGTAATTGAGCAACCATCTGTGAATAAAAACATATGAGGCTTAGTTAGCAAATCGAAATGTAAACGTAGACTTACGAATATTACGTAGACTTCCAATGTAGACTTCTGAGCAAACACTGGAAGTCTACGTTGAATGAGCTAACTAGTCACCAACTGAAAAAAATTAGATTTACCCCATAAATATTTGTCTTAAATACATCCAACTTATACAGAGGATAGATAAATAGGTACCACACATGTGAGAAAAAAAAAACAAGAAATCGCTTTCTAGAATGATAAATAATCAAGTTTTGAAAAAACACGTAAACTTTCGAATATTACGTAGACTTCCAATGTAGACTTCTGAGCAGACACTGGAAGTCTACGTTGAATGAGCTAACTAGTCACCAAATGAACAAATTACATTTACCCCATAAATATTTGTCTTAAACACGTCCAACTTATACATAGGATAGATAAATAGGTACCACACATGTGAGAAAAAAACAAGAAATCACTTTCTAGAATGATAAATAATCAAGTTTAAAAAAAACACGTAGACTTCCGAATATTACGTAGACTTCCAATGTAGACTTCTGAGCAGACACTGGAAGTCTACGTTGAATGAGCTAACTAGTCACCAAATTAAAAAAATTAGATTTACCCCATAAATATTTATCTTAAACACATCCAACTTATACAGAGAATAGATAAATAGGTACCACACATGTGAGGAAAAAAAAATAAGAAATCGCTTTCTAGAATGATAAATAATCAAGTTTTAAAAAAACACATAGACTTCCGAATATTACGTAGACTTCCAGTTTATACTTTAAGTGTAGACTTCTAGGGGTGTACTTTTGCAATTTAGGCAAATGCAGGGTAGACTTCCTGGAAGTCTGCAAAGTCAATGTTTTGATTTTTGGTCAAATGCAAAACTAACCTTTTTTCCGTGTAGACTTCCAAGAAGTCTACATGTCTTGAAGCAATTGCAAAACTGACCCTATTTTTTGTAGATTTCCTTGAAGTCTACAAAAAAAAGGTCAAACCTCTGGTCAAATGCAAAACTAACCCCGTCTACATGGCAGGAACCAGATCTGAAATTTTGACTTTTGCAAGTTCCGGTACTTTTTCTCACGTTGAGCTCGTTTTTTGCTTCCGGAACTTGCGGAACTTGGAAATCTAGTTGATATTGAAGAATCCCCAGTGTCGTAAAGCAAGATTTGCGAGAAATCAACCCGTTTTGATAAATTAATTTTAAAACAAAAGTTAGTTAGATTTATGGATGAAATTGTAGAGGAGAAGAAAGGAAAAAGGTTATAGGGATTAAATCAAACCATTAAAAGCTCGAAAATCAGTTGTTGATCCATTATGAGCTCGAAATTGGTTGTTCATGGTGGTTGGAAAATTGATGAAGATGACATTTCTATAAATAAGTTGATTTTTTGGGATTGTTGAGACTTTTCATTTTTGTTTGGAAGTCTACGTAACAACAAGGGAAGTCAACGTAATGACATTTTTGCAAATACATGGACAGGATAATGGCAAAGATTCAAAAAAAAAAAAGAGAAAAGAGAAAGAGGGGTGTAGTTTTGCAATTGACCACAAATTATGGTATATTTCCGAAACTGTCTCTATTTTATTATTGAAAAATTCCTTAGGATACCACCATATTTTTAAAAATTTCAAAAGTACCAATTTTTTTTGAAGTTCCACAAATACCACAAACACAAAAATTGTTTTACAATAGTTTGTAGTTAAAATTTTTTGGTTTGGATAAACTATTCAAAAACTAGAGTATAGTTTTAGGGGGTAGGATTTGGGTTTGAGGTTTAGGTTTAGTTTTGAATGTTGAGAGATTATTTTAATTTTGTGGTACTTTTAGAACTTTAAACAAAAAGTGGTATTTTAAAAACTTTTAGAAAATAATGGTATTTTGAGAATTGTTCTTATTTTATTTTTATTACTAACAAAGTTTTCATATCTATTTTACCCTTAAATTATTTGTTAGTAAAAATTTATTACAAGAATGCCATTACAATAATCTATACCATAACATTTTTTTTTTTTTACGTTTTTGTCATTTGACAAACTTAATATAGCGACGTCACATGAACCAACAAACTTATTTGTGGACAAATTTAATTACTCTGGGCTACACATTTATTTAATTTTTACAGACTTATTATTGTTCCACGGATTTATCTGACATACTTTTTTTCTTTTGGCCATGGATATACTTAATTATGACATATTGAATTAGCTTTCAATGGATTTGTTTTTTTTTAGCCACATATTTTCTTAATTTTGACAGACTTAGGGGGTATTATTCCAGATATATGGTTACATGGTTGGTGCGACTTAGATTGGGCAAGTTGCCCTTTAACTCGCCGCTCTGTTACGGGTTACTTCGTCCAGCTTAGTACGTACTTCTCCAATTGTGTGGAAAACTAAGAAGCAACAAACAGATAGTTGTTCTTCAGCTGAAGCAGAATACCGAGCCATAGCCTATCTTTCTGTCGAACTCAAATGGCTTAAACGGATACTTGAAGACCATGTCAAGCATGCAGAACCAATGTTGATGTATTTAGATACCAAATCGTCAATTCATATCAGCGCCAATACAGTTTTCTACGAGAGGGCGAAACATATTGAAGTCGATTCTCTTTGTTCGAGATGAGATACTTTCTGGTAATATTCTCCCATGACATGTCTCGACCAAAACACAGTTAGCCGACACTTTCATTGTAACATCCCCAAACCAAAATTCTGATTTTGGAAAAGGGGTGTCGATCGACACCAAGGGTGGGTGTCGATCGACACCAAGTTCTGCGGTTTGGTTATTGTTAAAATAAATCGCTCGGTTATCGCGGTTTGGTCGGTTTGAGATTTGGGAAGCCCTAGTTGTGCATATATAAGCACAAGCCATCGTGTTTTAGGGGACTTGGGAGAGCTGATCAAAAGAGAAAAAGATTTTGAGAGAAAAATCGAGTGATCCGAAGGCTTCTCGAACCGTTCTTCGTGTTCTTCATCGTTGATTTGTGGAGAGGTTCGTGGGATCGTGTGTGGTGTGTCTCTCAGTGATTTCCAGTGGAGAAGAGTCCATGTTCGTCGCTGTTCGTCGTTCTTTGCTCGTTCATCGTCGTTTTCTCCGTTTTCGATCCGTAACCGAGGTGAGTGCGTGATCGTGGATATGGGAAGTAGATTGTTAGGATACCGGTTGTTGATTGAGATGTTTGGATTGTTTATGTGATTGTTCTTGTGTTCTGTGTGGATTGAGCTGTGAGTAATCTCGTACGATGAAACGGAATCGAGTCTCGAGAGGATTTGACTCGGTTTAGGTTTCTGCGAGACGTAGTGTCAATCGACACCCACTTTTGAAAACGTGATTTTTGTGTTATGAGAATGTGGTGTCGATCGACACCTAGAGGTAGTGTCGATCGACACCAAGTTGAAATTCTGAGTATTGAATTGTGGTGTCGATCGACACCAAGGTGGAGTGTCGATCGACACCAGTTTCTGGAATGCTGTTTTTTTGTTGTTGTTCTTGTTTGATAAGTTATTTATCGTTAATTGATTATTGCCTTGTTGGATTGTATATTGATAAATTGGGTAATACTGGTTGAATGTTGATGGGTGAAATATTATTGATTGTTGATTGATCGCGTAGTAATTGATAATCTATTTTTCCCTTACTATGTATCCGGTAGACGGGATGACCGCCTCACTGAGTATTTGTGATAAAACTCACGCAACTCGTTTTTCCCAATTGTGTTGCAGGTATAAGAATGTTTGATCGCGGAATCATGGCAGAGGAAGAGGATGATTAGGATGTTATATATTATGATTTCCGTTGTGATAGAATTGTTGTTTAGGTTGTTAGAATGGAATAGAATTGTTATTGGAATTCTAGAATTGATTTGAGTTATTCGGTAATTGGTTTAATGGTTTATTGTCTTCCGCTGGTTAATGTGTTGTACTTGTTGATCTTGAGGATTATAAAAAAAAAATGCGGGTGTTACATTCATAAAATTGTTGGGCCAACAAGAGTTCGAGTTTTTCATTGGCAAGTTGGGCATTACAGACTTACACGCTCCAACTTGAAGGAGGGTGTGAAGATATCGATCTCGTGATTGGCTCATTAGTACTTACTATGTGTTTCCTTTTGTATTTGATATCGATCTTGTAATTTAGGCAAGTAGGTCAATAATCTCTGCATATATAATGCTGTAAAGTTACCTGAATGAATAAAACACGTAAACTTCTTCATCTTGTTCTTGTGCCTCTTTGATCTTATCAAGTTATAATGAAAAGACAACTTTTCAAATCAACTACTAAATGGTTTTTTAACGTAAAATCGTAATTCAAAAAAAAAGATACAACCTTTGGAAACAAACATTATATCTAAACCGAAAAAATCAACAAACAAATATTCATTTGTTAGGGCTTGCTATTATATATATAGACTAGAAATGATTTGTTTATATGGAGAGAAGGTTTTTTATGTATTTGTAAGCAATCGTAAACTCCATCTCCGAATCTTTGGCTTCCCAATGGTCCTTGTCTCCTCTTCCTCCATGGCCTACGAGGTCTACAGGACGCACGACGTAAATGTCTCGTCACGCGGTGCTTCTGCCAACAATGAGTCTCTTCTGTTCGGATCTTCAAGTTTCCTTACGGCTCCTCATGGAGATTACTGGAAGTTGATGAGGAAGCTCGTTGCCACGAAGCTTCTTCGACCGCAAGCAATCGAGCAATCACGAGGCGTCCAGGCAGAGGAGCTAGAGCGGTTTTACTTAAATATACTCGATAAGGCGCTGAAGAAGGAGAGCGTTGAGATCGGAAAGGAAGCGATGAAGCTTACTAACAACATTATATGCAGGATGAGCATGGGTAGGAGTTGCTCAGAGGAGAACGGCGAGGCCGAGAGAGTCAGGGAATTGGTTGTCGAGTCGTTTCCCTTAGCAAAGAAGATTTTCACTGCAAACATGATTCATAAGCCACTTCAGAAGCTTGTAATCTCACTGTTCAAAACGGAGATAATGCAAGTTTCACGTGGATTCGACGAGTTACTGGAGAGGATTCTTGTGGAACATGAAGAGAAACTGAAGGAGCATCAAGATATGGACATGATGGATTTGTTGTTAGAAGCTTATCGAGACGAAAATGCAGAGTATAAGATCACTAGGAACCATATCAAGTCTTTGTTCGTGGTAAACTTGTTTCACAACACATTAATATTTAGCTTTCTTTCTTTCTTTCTTTGTGTGGTAACTGTTTAAGGAACTGCAGGAGGTTTTCATTGGAGGTAGTGACACCTCAGCACAAACAATTCAGTGGAACATGGCGGAAATCGTTAACAATCCTAACATTCTCGAGAGATTAAGAGAAGAAATTGATTCGGTTGTAGGAAGAAGAAGATTGATTCAAGAAATAGATCTACCAAACCTCCCTTTTTTTGCAAGCGGCCGTTAAAGAAGGGCTTAGATTGCACCCGCCAATCCCTATTGTGGTAAGGACGTTCGAAGAAAGTTGCGAGATCAAAGGGTTCCACATACCGGCCAAGACAAAACTTGCTATTAATTTATATGTTGTGATGAGAGACCCTAGTTCTTGGGAAGATCCGGATGAGTTTAAGCCAGAGAGGTTTATAGCCGCCGAGCAAGAAGATGAGGTAAGGAAGCAAACACTCAAGTACCTTCCTTTTGGCGGCGGAAGGAGAGGTTGTCTTGGGTCAAATCTAGCTTATATCGTTGTGGGAATCGCAATTGGTATTAGGGACAAAAGTCCCACATCGGAACTTGGAAGGGAATCTGAGCAATATATAAGGGATATGGGTCAATCCACTCATTGCCAATTGGTTTTGAGTTGGAAGCTCATATTCTAACATGGTATCAGAGCCCACGATCCGCACAGTCCAACCCGATCCATAATCGATCCGAACCAAAAATGGTCCATCAATCCTTGCCCAAATATTCCAAGATTAACGGCCAAAGAGCCATCATCTCGAGGGGGCGTATTAGGGACAAAAGTCTCACATCAGAAGTTGGAAGGGAATCTAAGCAATATATAAGGGATATGGGCCAATCCACTCATTGCCAATTGGTTTTGAGTTGGAAGCTCATATTCTAACAATTGGAACAATGGTGCAGTGTTTTGACTGGGATATCAAAGGAGAGAAGGTCGACATGGAAGAGACTTATAGAGGAAGCCTAACCATGGCTCATCCGCTTAAGTGCATTCCAGTTGTTCGAATCGACCCTTCAACTTTTCAACTACAGAACTTGAGTTCGTGACTTTGTAATCATCCGAATTTGCGTTCGTTAGGTGGTGTTGTGTTCATTTTCTTCAAAGGCGTTCAGCTACATTTCTTCTCTTTAATTTCTATTTTTGTTGTATTTGAAAGCTAAGCATATTCAGATGGATGTTTGAGAAGCAAAGAGATTGCAAAAACATTCATCTTGGCTTATACAAATGTTTCCATACAGTTAAGAGAAAATTTATCTGAAAGGCACTTCTTGAGTTTCAGGTGCCAACAATTGGTCTATCAATAATCGATAACAAACAAAGATGGTTTCAAGTTAATCGTAACATTAGTTGGATAACAATGGACTGAATGAGAAATTGAAACTTTCAAGTTTTTAATCAAAGTCGGGCAACAACCATACTCGTGAATTAGAATATTTTTTTATATCTGAGTGCTTGGTAACTGAATGAGATATCCGAGTGACAGAATTCTCAACGTAACTAATAGAAAATTAAATATTTTGCAATTAATGACAAAAGGGTCCTTAGCTCAGTGGTAGAGCAATTGACTGCAGATCAATAGGTCAACGGTGGGCACTCTTTTTGTTGCTTTCAGAACTACAATGATCAAGTGTCTCAAAACGCTTTTCTCGTTTTGTTTTCAGTTTTCACTGACCGACCACTAACAAGGAACAATTTCTCCATCAGCCATGGATATTCATAGCAAAGTAAGCCATTTTGATTTAAACCCTTTTTCAAGATCAGATCAACAATCCTTTAAACCTTTTTGTTCTCTTCATCTGTGTAATAAGATTTTCTCAAATACAGGAAACAAAATATGAAACATAACGACTCTCCCCAGAAAAAGAGTTGAGATAACAATGTGATTTGAGTTTCTAGAATCGAAATGGAGTTTCAGGTCCATACTTGTTGTTCCTCATGTTGTAATGATCAAACTTTGAACTATTACTGTACTCTACGGGCTTCACTGTATCTGCTGCTGTTTTCTTAGGTTCTGTCTCGGTTGTTTTATCTCTATGCCGACGCCTCGATCGCTCTTTATGGATCTTCGGTTGGACAACCTCTCCCGAGGCATAGAATTCACCATAGTCCTGCCGTTTTGATGATGACCGGTGGTGCTTGGATGATGACAAAGCCGGGTCCTTTAATGCACTACTTGATCTCATCTTCGCTGTCTTATGTTCCGGGTGACTATCACTTGGCTTAGGAAGGTGCGCATGTCGGGATTCAGAGATTAGTGCTGGGGCAGTATGCCTTTGGACTAAAGGTGGCTCTTGTTCGTCTTCAGGCATTATGAGACTATCTTTTAATGGCCTTAGACTGACGCTGGTTCTGAATCGGGTTGGGACTAGGTGGCCGGTTATAAACTCGAGAGCAAGTTTGCAGAGATCAATAAGGAGTTGCCCAAATGACGGCCAAACAGGTTCTTCCTTAGTCGTTGCCTCAAAGACAGGTCGAGAGAGTTTCTCTTTGCCTGTATGCTCCTCTTCAAAGGTGGTTTCTGATCTTAGCAGCTGTAGTAATATGAAAACAGAAACCTTTGTAAGTTTGTAGCATATGGCTAACGAGAAATGGAAAAAAAGGCGCAAAAGAGACGAACAAATGAAATATACCGTCTTTGAGGAAAAAGAATGTCCAAAACCTTGTTGGAGCAAACAAGTAGCGTAACCAATGAGAACGGCACCAATAACCAGAAGGATATCTGCACATGAACGAAAGAGAAACGACACATTTAAGCACAAGTAATGATCTTTGGTTGACACTATCAGTTCCGTCTCTAAAGACAAAAGGATCCAAGAAGTTGACAATGGGAAGATGTGTTTTTGATTTCTTACCAATTGAAGAGATTGATGAACTATCCTGATAGTCACAGTCCTCTTGGCTGAGAGCAATTTGGCGAAGAGCTGCGTTTCCCCTGTCGATGACCAGCAAGGAGCAGGTAGGCCGAACATATACAACATCAAAATCATTGGAGAACTTTGCATCTTCGCTTGGCCCATCTCTATACCCAGCTACATTTGATTTCCCACCAGCAATTGTAGTAACACCTATTAAAGAAAACAAGTATTTGATTCGGAACTATTTAAAAGCAACCACCAATCATCTCCTTGGCATACCTGAATCTCCAATCTTTCGGATGGCGAGATTTAAAGTATCAGCAACATAAACGTTGCCTTTATCATCCATGGTTACTCCTCTTGGATGGTTAAAACGAGCCTCGCTGGGTTTTCCATCAGCATGTCCTGTTTTCCCTTGAAACGATCCAGCCACCAATCTTCCCCTGCTGTCTGCCCACAAGCACATAGATTACAAACAAAGTTATATCAACCTCCAACACTAAAAACCAAATGGTTCATATGAAGCTACAAAGCCGGAAAGCACGAGTGATGTTGTAAAGGATGAGAAGTTACACTGGGACAAGGGAGGAGTGATTTTCATGATATTGCTATTAACTTCATCAACAGCGTAAAGTTCTCCATCATCGGAAATTCGAATCTTGTAAGGAACAAGACCGATTTCGTTTCCTTCCACAACGGTTTCGACCAAGTAACCATTCTCAAACTGAAGAACATTAGTATCTGCACAAGAATCAGACACACAAACAAAATTGAATCAAATCGAACAGAAAATTTGGAAAAAAAACAAAACGAAATTGAGCAATCACCTGATTGGGATATTTTAGATGATGATGATGATCCAGTAGTCCACTTGAGAACCCAGGACATGTGCTTAACCAACGATCCTGGTTTCCATTCACAACCCATAAATTCAACAGTAGAATTAACTAAATCGAATTGATTACTGAGAGAATTAGAAAGTGAGTAAAACACCCAAACCACCGATAATCAGAAATACTGTATATCAATCAAATCAAAAGTGAAATAATAGCACAAGTAAAGTTGATAATTTACCAGCAGGAGCAGCTTGAGCTTGAAATGGAAAGCTGTGAAGAAGAGTGAAGACGATCGATAAAGTAAACAAAGTCTTTAAAGACCAAGAAAAGCTCTCAATCTGAGATTCCCCCATCTCTTTCTCGTAGCTTCGAAGTAAGATATTATGTTCGAATCGAACCCTAAGAAGCGGTTCACATATTCCAAAAACCAATTTGCAGATGGGAACAACTTTTTTCTTTTCTTTTTGAAACTACTGTTAGTGTGTTTTTACTGAAAAGTTGTCTTCACTTAAAAAAATCCTAATAACATTTTACCAAGTCGCAAATTGTAGTGTGAAGGAAAAAGGAAATTCCCATTCCCCTTTATTTATTGGTTACTCGGCTTTGTCTATTTTTATTGTTGGGCCTTTAGATGGCCCAATATTGAGCCTGTTAAGATTCTTACCTTGGATTAGTGAGTGCTAAATGCTTTATTAAATAATTCCTAAAGAAGACAAAATAATAATAAAAAATCTGATCATATCAGATGCACTTCGACGATATGTCTTATCTCATCATTACCTTTTTACTGTCTGTTTCTCCTTAAAACAAAATATCCTAAATACAATATTTTTGTTATGTGTGACTAGTCGTCAACAGAAGACCTATATTTGTTTTTACTATAAAATAAATGAAGATCTATAGAGAACCCTATTCACATATGTAGCTCTCAACTTTTATTCTGAAAATAAAATTCAATTGTCCCAACTTTTTTCCATTAAACCCGGACAATTTAAATCCTTTGCTACTAACTGGTGAGTTACACTCATATGCCACTCCTCCCCATTGTATTCAGAACTAGAAAAATATATAATTAGGGTTTCTCTAACCCACTCTAAAAGTAAGTTTAGAGTAAAATCCTCTTCAACCCCACTCTAAATCATACACGAAACTAGAACAACTATCTATTTTATTCTATACGTAGAATAAATTCATTTCTCATTTTATTCTAAAGTTGAATTTTTTTATTTATAAAAGATCTTTTAATTTTTTACTCATTCTATTTTCAGAATTTGCACTGGACACATATGTTGTGGATATTTAGCTAATAGAGACTTTAACTATTCATATTTTCGTAATCCGACATTAACCCTATAGCTATGAAAGATTGGGGTAGCGTGTGTTGTTGCGTATGTATATGTGTGTCAGAGAGATATTGATGGTGATGTGATGTATGAGTTTAGATTTGTAACGAGTAGCAACTAGCCAGTGCTGGTCCAATGTTTTTGGGTGCCCTACGCAAGATTTTAAAAATGTGTCATTTTCGTATATCGTAAAAAATAGCAATATAAGTAAAAAACACTAAAAAAACTTCGTAAATCCGTTCATAATTTAAATAGTTTATAAGAAAATAAAAACAAAAGCAAAATAAAATTTTATTTTTGAAATATTGTCCTCTATGCATTTTCGCTTGCAAAATCATTTATTAAACTCACATAGTCGAGTTTTTCAACCATTTATATTTCAGTCAATAGCAAAATCAACCTATTCAATCTCTTTTGTGATATGGTAGACCACAAATAATTTATTTCTCAGTTTTAACTTCCAAAAAACTATTTTATGCGGTACCAACGATACCAGAATGGTCAATAATATGCAATAAGCTTAATTTGTCAAACATCTTTCTCGATTTAAAATATTTTTTTACTCTGGCATCTGCAAAAACTAATTCACTTACAAGATTGAAACATCTACTTTATATTCATTGACTTTAACTTGTGCAACAATGTAATAACCAAGAAAAAAAGATTAAAAAAAAGCGTGAAAGATAACCGAATTATCGTTTAATTTTTTTTTTTCAAACTAGAATTTTAACTAATAAAATTAAAATATCATGGAGACTTATGTAGAAGCTATTCACCCTAATTGTATAGACAACATGGAGTTGAATATCATCATAATAGGATTAGATCAAATTAGTGGGTGTTATTCAATGATGGAGTTTAAATAAAGTTTAAATCTAATCAAAATCCATTGTTATTCATTAGTTGATTTCAAATCTTCTTTTAAAATCCACTGTTATTGGTTCTTGTATTTACAATCTCCTCATTAAAAGAGTTTGAAATCCTTTGTTATTCAATTAATGATTTCAAATGACCAATTCAAATCTTTTGTTATTCATGTTTGGTAGATTCTTCCAAAGTCTTTTAACTTGATGGAGTTTCAGTGGATTTGAAATTCTTTTTTACATGTAAATTATAAAAACGAAAATCACACCTTGTTTTCAAAATCCAACTAAATTCTTGTACACATATAATTGTAAAATCAATAATGAACCATTTTAAATGAATCAAAAACTTTAAAATCTAATGTCATTTTAAATCAAATAGAGTTGAATTAAAATCTATTATTGACTAACACCCTATTAGTCTAATGATGATTGTAATATCTATATGATAATTCAGACGATTAAAAAAATTAAATTACTTTTAAAAAGTGATTAACATGTTTCTTAAGATAAGACCCACAAACATTATAAAAGACTTTGAAAAAAGGTTTTACAAATATTATTATTGTAAAAACAGTTAATATTTTTTTTATAATTATACCTATAACAAAAATTTATAAAAAAAAGCCCTCTAAATTTAGGGTCCTAAGCGGTGGCTTCACTGGCTTGCCTTCTGGACAAAGCCTGCAACTAGCACTAGGCTTATAGGCTAAATATTTTCGCATGCGGTTTATACTTATTTTTTTGCCAACAAAAAATAAGTTCTCAGTTGTTATTTTACTTCGATTGAAGAGATTGGGAGAGAGAAAGTTGTTGTTTGATCATTTATCTTTGTGGAGAGAAAAGAGAAAACATTCTAGATGTTTTACAAATTATATTTTGGTTTTGTAACCGGCGACTAGCCAAATTTCTGATAGATATCTGTTCCATTCACATTTATCATGATTCCGGTAAGTGTAGAGAGTATTTGTCATTGTTCCGACCATCTTTATCCTGCATTATCTGATGGATGTTGTTTATCTTTCTCAGATCCAACATGCAGAGCTCTGACTCACCAATGGAGTTGCCAGAAAGGATGTTTCCCGAAGGCTATGAACATGTTGGTGTGGCATCAACTTGATTTTGGATGCTTTGACACAAGCGGTGAGATATATTATTCTTGATGGACCTTTTGGAAAATTTCTCTTTATCGTCGACAAGCCAAGTTTCACAGGTAAATTCGGTAGATGATATCTCGGTTGCTGAAGGTGGAGAAGAAACATGAGATTTGGTTTCTTTTCGCCGGAAAACCAGACCGGTTTTCTTTGAGGGAATTTGCGATTGTAACCGGTTTACCTTGCGGTAAATTTCCTAAGAAATTGAAAAGAATCTGAAGAACAAGGTTGTTGAGACTCCTTACTGGCCTTCATTGTTTGGCAAGTTAAAATTTGTGTCTGTAGATACTGTTATAAAGACGCTCAAGAGGGGGACTGTTACCGATACAGAGCACATGGATAAAAAATTTTATCTTGCGCTGCTTGCAAGTGTGTTACTGCCAACTATCGATTCCCACAAGATTGTTAAAGATCATGCGGAACTGATTAAGGACATGGGCTTGTTTCTTACATTTTCTTGGGGTAGGCTTGCATTTGAAATGATCATTTCTAGTGTGAAAAAGAGGAATGATATTATTTTATCTCTGAATATAATTGCAATCAAGGGTTTTGTCCATGCTATACAATTAGTCATGGTGTCTGTTGTTCCTTCTTTGCTTGAGGCTGTTGCGATTAATACGATTGCATCCGAACCTGAATCCGGAGATGATGCTGTAAATGAATTTGCTGAGAAGAAGATATGTTTGAGGTCATCACATGCAAGAAACTTACATCTTGATCCTGAGGTACAAATTTTAATAATGATAATGCTGATTAACTTATAATTTGGTGGTAAAGTTTAAATTTGTCCACTTGAATACCGTTTGGCATATATCTTGGTTTAGATTGTTTAGGTTTATTGTTGGTTGATAATTTGTACATTGTTGTTTAATTTGAGTTTTGTTCTTTTATGCAGACTCTAGTTGATAACATTATCACTGATTGTGAAGAAGAGGTTAATGAGGAGGAGTTGGTTTGGTCTGATGATGAAGAGGATTCGTAGGTTGGTAACATGGTCAGTCTTATCAACAAGGACCATGAATGTTCTCCATCTACTGTTATTATTTGATTAACCAAAGGAGGGTTATTCGGAGAAAAAGGGCCATCAACTCGTTGAATTGGGTTGGAGTAGATAATTTCCAAATGGACCATGTAAATCTTGACCAGCTCATGGTCAGTAAAGATCTGTTGTAGGACAGATCTAGTTATGTGAAGTTTAGAATTCATGTTAATAAATATAAAAATTAAACGGGTAATTATTTGGATAGCAGTTAATCTTACGATTGTACTAGCAAGATTTCTACGGTTTTCATCTGGGTCTCCTCCTTCAGTAAGGTAAGTGAAGCGACCAATGGTGAAAGGTGTTCTGCAATTGAACTCATAAGTTGCAACGGCTTCTTGTCCAACCGCGATACACAATGTGAGCTCATGATAAAAACAAACGAGTGGTCATGAACTCATTCACATCCTGCGTGGACTTAATATGTGTTGGAGCTCCTACGGTCTCATAAAGACTTGGAATCACGTTTGAGAACCAATAGGTAAACACGATAGGTGTTGTTGGATCTACTAATAAGCGACGCCTTATTGTGTCTCCAAAAGATTAAAACCTTCTTCATCAGTTAGAAGAACACCATTTCCTAGATACGAAGGATCACTGCAAAATTCCCAAAGGCCAAATTGTATTTTGATCCATTTCCCACGGAAGACACGAACAAGTCTCATCATCATGAAACAACAAAAATCGCATGCATAAGTAATTAGTTGCTATTAAAGGGCAAATCCTAATTTCTTGTACTTTAGTTTCTTTTATTTTTTTTCCGGTTATATACCGACAAAAAAGAAGTTGTGGACAAATCTTGTTTGGTAGCTAAGATTCGACGAGGTAGGTGATGGTGAGTAAATATCAAATGATACAGGTTAAGTACTTTTGTTTTCTGAGTATATGAGTGAAAGAGAAGAAAGTGAATACTGGTGGTGAAGCTTTAACTCAGCATATACGGATTTATATAGAAGATAAAAATTAAAAATTTATTATAGAAATAAATTATATTACACAAAGAAAAAGATAAAATAATATAATTTAAACATTAATATTACTGAATTTTTTCAACAAATGATCAACTAAATCAATACAAAGTAGAAAATGAGCTTCTTTATCGTTGATCCTTCGAGGTTTGTCTCAATTTTCTCCAAAAATAGAGGATGACCATATTGCATTATCTCCCTCTCAACGACCAAGTGGAATAAAATAATCCAAATTGAAAAGAAAAATTGACAAAACATCGGCTGCTATCAAGACTCTAGAAGAAGGAAACAAGCAAATACTAGAGCAATTAAAGAAGACAAGTGCACAAAAACAACACCATTTGGAGATTCAAGACAAGAATTACGCCTTGAAAGAACTTAAATAAAAAATAAAATTTTAAAGACTTGAGCTCCATACATGATCCGAATACTCGTATGTATTTTGAGACTTAAAAATCATGGATTTTTCAAAAGAGGGTCGAGCAACAACAACATCAGCAAGCTCCACCTTCGTTTTTTTCATTATTTAAACAATATTGTGATGATTTAATTTATTAAATCATTAATTATAATATTTAGTTTATGTTATTTATCTTAATTTCATTATTTTCCATTAATAAATTTCAACTTATTTGAAAATTTTTGTTATATTTTAATTGTGTTGGTTAAAGTTTTTTTTTAATATGAATTTTGATTATCATTTTGTAATTTTGTGAAAGGGCCATTAATCGTTTAATCAAAAATTAAAGAACCAATAACAAAAACATATTTTATGTAATATATTTTAGGTATAAAAGTAGAATGAGTAAAAAATTAAAGGAATTTTTTATAAATAAAAAAAATAAACTCTAAAATAGAGTGAGAAATGATTTTACTCTACATGTAGGATAAAAAATATAATTACTCTATTTTGGTGTAGAATTTAGAGTGTGATGGAGATGATTTAACTCTAAATTTCTTTTTATAGTGGAATTTAGAGTGAGGTTGGAGATGCCCTTAGTTGGTTGTTCACGTATTTAGTGAAAACTAATATTGTTATCTAGCTGTCTTTTACTCAAGTTTGAGACTTGGAGTTATCTTTGATTAAATCATATATATTGGATTATATGTTTGTAAAATGTACTAATGATGAAATAATGTGCTATTTTTGTTTGCTAATTATATACGTGCATTGTTTAGATTTTACATTACAACGATATTAATCACATGCAATGTATGATCTTCTATATAATTTTGTAATGATCATATATGAATTAGTCTTTTTACTTGGTTTCTATGTCGACAAGTAGTTTTAAGGAGTATAATAATTTTTCTTAAACCTACAAATTCTTGTTGATTAAGTAACGCAATTAAACACGGATCTAAAGAGTATAATAATAAAAAGTCAAGGAACGAAGATCGAGCCACCACCTAGCTTTGTCCCGGCTTTAATTGAACGTGGGATCGATCCCTACACTCAGGGCCGGCCCTGAGGGCAAGCGGACAAAGCTCATGCTTGTGGCCCTCATATCGACTCTCACATTTATTATAACAAATCGGCCCTAAAATCCTAAAATCTCTTTAGTTTATTGTTCAAATCGGCCTATTTTCGTATTTTTGCTTGTAGTCCATCAGAACTCAGGGCCGATCCTGCCTACACTAGCATTTTGTTGTCACGTACGGACCGGTCTACGCGTACGCAACAAGAACAAGTTCCCACCAATTTCACTTGCTCAAGAAAATAAAATACTAGTACTACTGTATTGTACTTTCCCTAATCGTATGATTTTGCGATCTGTCTGATTGATTGATTACGCTGTATTTTCAAAGATCTTATAAATATCTTTCATCTTTATTCCCTATTGAAATACCAAAAACACCCTTTTCCGTTTCAACGTTTCCGGCAATGTCGGTGTAAATATCTCTTGGTCATGAGAGTATTTTCGGAAGAAGAACCCTTTTGAACTTCCCTAGGCTCTTCCTCTGCCTCCTCACTCTGTCTGTCATATTTACCTCCCTCCTACGACCTTTTCTCTCTCTAAAGCATTTCACTTTCTTATTTTTGTTTGTTTTATCTCTCCTCTCCTCTTTTTCTTTCTCATTCTCGAGCTCCGGGTTTCTCTTGAAACCTTGAAAAACTCGGTACCTTTATTGTCGTTGGAAAACCAATTTTAGGAGGTTAAAACGACAGAGAGATTTGCTAAAAATCCTCGATCAGGTTAGTTTCTTTCTTCTAACTGATCTCATTTCCACGTTTTATAATTCACATCAAAGTGCATATTATTCTGTTTTGTTTGGGAGTTTTTCATTCTCTTATCGATTTTGTGTTTCCTACTCATTCCACGATTTTTTTTTTGTTTGGTAGGTATTGATTGGAAATTTCGAATGATTGATCTGATCTTGCAGGGTTTAAGAAGAAGAGGTTGATTTGTCATTTCTGTCCAGTTGATTTCTTCAGATTCACTCTACAATGAAGTGACAACAACAAAACAAAACAGGGAAACATAGTGAGAGAGAACTTTTGGAAGGTACTTACATTCTTTAACATTTACAGTTCGTTTTAATGAATCTTTTTTTCTTAGTACCATTTTTGATTAAAACCTTCTTGGTTTTACTGGTGTCTTATGGTCCCTGACTTCATTTTCGGGTTTTCTTAATCACTCTTTAATTAACACCAGTCTTCTCACTAAATTTTTGTGCTTAAGAGAAATATGGAGTATGGCTGTTTTTGTGAGAAGCCTTTGACTGTACTAGTATGAATGGTCATTTGATTCCATTCATTTGAAAAGCTACCTTTCATACAGACATGTGTGTGTTTGTGTGTGGGACATTCTTGGATTCTAGTTTAACTGATTTGGTTTTTAGCAATTATGATACCTTAATACTCTAATCCTTTTTTTTTTATCAGTGTTGTATAATTGATAACTTATGAACACCTTTGAGTATCTATATGTATTTAAACTCGTTAGTTCTTTTTGTATTATCTTTTGCACTTTTTTTTCTTCTTAGACTGTTTCTTTTCAGAAAAAAGTGAATAAGAAATAAGAACGAGGGGTGTTGAATTATTAGCATGTGTCATGTGTCTGCAGACAACCATTTGGGTGCAATTTTAGTATTATGTTACTTTCTCACTTTTGTTTGATTCTGTAGCAGCACATTTTGACTTACTAGCCCCACACATATATATAGCAAAGGATTTCAAAACATTAATAACAAAAAAAAAGGTAGATCGGTTCATGAAAAGAAATGGTACTACACACGCAAGTTGTTTATTCTTCTTCCTTGGACATTTCTTGATTCAATATTCCTTTAGTATAATAACAATACATTATTCTTTTATATTTCAACCATTATGTCCCCACAACTTTGGATTAATCTTTAAGCTGTATCCACTAAATAATCTAGGCATATATCTCTCCTTCTCTATGCATATATGCATACCTCTCTCCATTGTGACCATAAAAGTGTAGTGTTCACCATTAGTGAAACAATCTCTTCTTCTCTGCCCTTTATCTTTTGTATCCTAACCAAACAAGTCTTTCTTACAAAGTGAAGCTCCATTAATGGTCCTAGATTCAAGTTTGCTTTTTCTTTTTTCTCTTTGGTCGATATAGACATTGTTGCAAGTCTTAATAATCTCCTTGTTCGCTTTTATCCTCACCTTACTAAAAAGCATTGGTGATAATTCTTGTGCAGATGGAGTCTGTGAAACCATTAGATGTTGCTTCAGGAAAAGGAAAACTGAGACGCACATTTGTTAAAGTCATCAACATGAAGAAGCAAACAGGTGTTGTCCTAGAAGGAGACAAGGTTGTGAGAGTGAAGAAGAGCCAACAAGAAAAGGTTAAGCTAGGGAAAGATGATTTAGTGAAGAATGCAGCAAATCTGTCAGAGTCTTTTGATAAGTTAGAAGAAGAGTATGAGAAAAGACTTTCCATGGAAGCTCTTCTTGCAAAGCTTTTCGCTACGGTTTCTTCGATAAAATCGGGTTATGCGCAGTTGCAGTATGCTCAGTCTCCTTATGATCCAGCTGGGATACAGAAAGCAGACAAGTTGGTAGTTTCGGAACTGAAAGCATTGTCTGAGCTGAAACAGAGTTTCTTGAAGAATCAGTATGATCCTAATCCTGATAGAACTCTTGTTCTTGCGGAGATTCAAGAACTGAGTAGCTTGTTGAAGACTTATGAGATCATGGGGAAGAAGCTTGAGTGTCAGTTAAAGCTTAAAGACTCTGAGATCATGTTTCTTAAAGAGAAGTTTGAAGAATCCATGAATCAAAACAAGTTAATGGAGAAGAGACTAAACCAAAGTGGCCAACTTTGCAACCCATTGGCTCGTAATCTTCATCTTTCCGCGCTAAATCCGTCCCATTTTGTTACTTATCTGCATCACACCGTCAAATCAATCCGAGGATTCGTCAAATTGATGGTTCAACAGATGGAAATGGCAGATTGGGATATCGAAATGGCGGTTAATTCGATACAGCCTCAAGTATTCTATTACAAGCAAGACCACAAGTGTTTCGCTTTCGAGCATTTCGTATGCAAGATAATGTTTGAAGCGTTTCATCTGCCTTACTTCTCAACCGAACTATCACCTCAGAAGCAGCAGAGCAAAGAGATGTTCTTTGAGAGATTCACGGAGCTTAGATCGATGAAAGCAAAAGAGCACATAGCGTCAAGGGCTAAATCAAGATTCTCGAGGTTTTGCAGAGAAAAGTATTTGCAGCTCATACATCCAAAGATGGAGCAAGGGTTGTTCGGACATTTGCACCAAAGAAACCAAGTCTCTGCTTTTGAGTTTCCAGAGACGAATTTCTGCGTTGCGTTTCTCGAAATGGCGAAAAGGGTTTGGCTTTTGCATTGCTTAGCTTTCTCCTTTGACCCTGAAGCTTCGATCTTTCAAGTGCCCAAGGGATGCAGATTCTCGGAAGTGTATATGAAGAGCTTGACGGAGGAAGCTTTCTTCTCTACGCCGGAGAATGACGAAGAAGAAAGTGAGCCGCGAGTTGCGTTTACGGTGGTTCCTGGGTTTAGAATTGGGGAGACCTCAATACAATGTGAGGTTTACCTCTCGCGATTAAGTCAACGCCGTCCGGTGGAAGTTCACGGCGACGGGGGCACAGGGGTATTAGGGTAATTTTGATGGGATATTTTTGGGGGTAGGAAAAATAAATGAGAACCGTTGGATTAAGGGGGAAGAGGCGTTATGTGATTTGTTGAGAATTTTTTTGTCAATATTAGTGCAGAAAGACAGAAGCATCTCTTAGCTGTTTCCCAGTCAATTATTAGCAATCGTCATTACCATGTGTAAATTATTCGTAATAATATTCTTGTTATTGCTCTGTTCAATATAAGTATAATGTTGGTAGTTGTGGGTAGAAAATGATATCTATCAGTGCATCAAAAAAGAGTAGAAAATGATATCTATCAGTGCATCAAAAAAGAATGTGTATGATTAAAGTGAATAATTTGTTTTTTGTATGAGTGGAGTGGAGATTTCTTCTAAAAAGGACTTAATATTGTTTTTCTTCAATTTACTGACCAAATTCATCTATTGATTTTGTTCTGATAACCGACCAAATACATCAGATATTACTCAGATGGGTCCTTAATATTTGGATAGATCTTCTGGGCCAAAAATAGTCCTATCCAATTCCATATCGTCTGGATTCAGGATCAGTGAGAATTGACTCGGTTTTGGTCTTTGATTCGTTGAACATTACTCGTACTAATTCGGTTAGCATCATAATGTTTTGAGTATGTAAATTGGTACAATATTGACGGGTTTGATACGTGTATCATTCACGAATTGACACCAAACCAGTTCGTTTTCTCATTGACACACCCTCGCATAGTAATTAATACTTGTCACAAATCCAGCCATTTTAACAGTCTTGTCAACTGAAATAGAATGTTGTGTTAATTCTAGAAAGAGATGAAACCTTACTTTATCTTTACACTAGAAAAACTGTTTATATAAATTTTAAAATTATTTTACTGTATATAAGTAATATTTTAAAATTATTCTCACAAATTATATTTTTAAAAATCAAAATATAAAACTATATGATAATATGTTTGAAAATTTTATTAGATGTAAAGACAAACAATATGTTTTGTCTTATTATTTATATTTAACAAAAAAACCAATTTATTAATTGACTTGAAACTAAATTGGTAAATTTTCTTATTTATATTGCATAAACATATAAATCAAAGTGATTTTAAACTATTTTAATATTAATATATTATAAATAAATTGATTTAGTAAAATGTTCAGATTTTCTAATTATCTTCAATAATAAATTGATTAGATTTTGTAAGTTTATTGTAGTAAGTAAATGTGGACTTTAAATTTAGATGAGATCAATTTGATGGTAAAATAATTAATAATTTGTTGAATTTAAATAATCAAAACTTTATATGGACGTTTAAAAATTAAATGATGAATTATAATTGATAAATAAATGGAAAGATTAATTTTGGAAGTTTAGGAATTTATACCAATCACGAATGATCATTATTAGAAGTATATAAATTAACTTAATTAAATAGATTCTACATTACAAAAAAATAAAAATATTTGGCATTTCAAAATATTTCTTACTTTTGTGAATGACTTATAGAAAAACTTTTAGTAGCGGGTTATATATATTTCTATCGGTGATATATACAAGTGTCTTTAGTAGTCTAGTGGTTCTTCCCCACTTAAATTACTAAGGTTTGCTGAGTTCGAAATCTAGAAAAAACATTGTAAACTTTTTATTTTAAATAAAAATTTGTAAAGAAAGAGATGACACGTGTCGTCTTATGTAAACCTTAAAATATTAGTAAGTGTCTTAAATATATTTTAATATATATTATTATTGGGTTTTACACTTTTAGTTTTTAACTTTCCTAAATATTAACTTTACGAGGAAAAAATGTCTTATATAGGACACAAGTCTTATTATTAGGATCTTCATGTGTATTATTTTTTAATATATTTTATATTTAAGACACAAAATTAAAACTCATCAAAGAACCATTAAGGATGCTCTTATGACTAATATTTGGAAAATCGGGGCTCTAAAATTTCTAAATTATTTAGACCCCGAGACGAATGTCTTTTTTCTAAGCCTATAGGCACGGCTCTGGATGCATATCTTTAGAAATTCAGAGTCGTGCCTATAGGCTTAGAAAAAAGACATTCGTCTCGGGGTCTAAATAATTTAGAAATTTTAGAGCCCCGATTTTCCAAATATTAGTCATAAGAGCATCCTTAATGGTACTTTGATGAGTTTTAATTTTGTGTCTTAAATATAAAATATATTAAAAAATAATACACATGAAGATCCTAATAATAAGACTTGTGTCCTATATAAGACATTTTTTCCTCGTAAAGTTAATATTTAGGACAGTTAAAAACTAAAAGTGTAAAACCCAATAATAATATATATTAAAATATATTTAAGACACTTACTAAAAGGTGACCAATAAGGGTGCTCTAATGTACTATTGGTTATACAAAATTTGGTTAGTCTACCATATTACCCCACCTAAATTTGAAACTCCTAAATTTTCCTAAACTTTTTCCTATAAGAACTTTTTCATTGTTATTCTTTGTATTTTAACAAGTATTATTGTTTATTTATTAAAACTCTAAAATTTATATTCTTTTTTTTATGTATTAGTCTACATCAAGTTTTGATTTTACGTGTTTTTTTTCTTCCAATTCTTTTTGTATTTTATATTTCAATTGAATTTATCCTATTAATTATTTTATGTTAGTGGTGTGATTTTGTTTTTAATTTTTCTATTAATTTTTTATTTTGTTATATTTATGTCTCTTTATGATAAACTCCAACGGTTTATAATAAATGTTTCCATCATATTAACATTACTTATTGTTTCAGGTTTCTTTCGATTTTGCTAAATGATTAAACCTATTTTTATAAAAAAATGTTGAATAATTTGGCTATTATATATATATATATAGAAAAAGAGATGGTTCTGCAATTGGTTTATGAAAAAATTCATTAAATTTTTTTTTTTGCCATATTTATATTTTTGTTAACATTTTAGATTGTTTTTTTTGTTGGTTTTAAACTTTATTTATCATCGTTTTTTAATTAATTAATGTTATGTTCTAGAACTACCGTTTAAATAATTACTAAAGGACCTTGATTTTTAGTTCGCCTCAAACCTTGTAAGCACGACACTTTATCATCCCTAAAATTTTGCCCCAAAAAAAAAAAAAAAGAGCTATCTGATCTTAATTTGAATGGTTTATACAATGACAAAGTCGGTGACCATAAGAAATATAGTATATAAAAGCATAAGTTAGAAAGAGATATATAAAAATGATTCGACCATCCCAAACACTACGGAGGAGAACCCCCCAAAAAATGAGCCAAGAGACAGCTCTAGATAGTTTCAAGAAGTTCCAGGAGTCATGGATCGAGCAGCTACAACACGACCTTAACCACCTCCGGTCCGTTCAAAACCACCACAGGAACTCTGTTACCGGCGACGAGGAACGGCTAAAGGAGGCGGTGGAGAGAGTGATGGAACACTGTAGAGAGTACCATCGGGCTAAGTGGTCCACGACAGATAAAGACGTGATCGGAGTTATGTCTGCTCCTTGGTCTTCGGGTCTTGAACGGTCTCTCCATTGGGTTGGTGGTTGGCGACCAACCACCTTGTTTCATCTAGTTTACACCGAGTCAAGCATTTTGTTCGAGTCTCGTATCGTTGATATCCTCCGTGGGTTTCGGACGGGTGATCTCAGTGACCTATCTCCTTCTCAATTCAGGTTATGTATGAAAACTAGCTGCTTATAATTTTGTTTACCATTCACAAATCGAACAATCTCTAATGGTTTTAGTATGTAGTTTTATTAAAGATGTTTCAAAATGAGAGTTTTCTTTAGATTAATACTCCATCGAAACAAAAAACTAATTGCCAAAAGTATTACATGCTCGAACACAAATTAAATGAACATAGTATAAATAGCTCGAGTTTGAAGATAATTATGGCCATAGGTTGTAAATAATATTAATTGTCATTTTTCTTTAAAACATGCTAAAATCAATTTTTAGAGATAAAAGATATGTTGTACAAGGGGTCGAAAAAGCATTTTGATCATACATTATGAAATTTATTAGTTTACTTACCATTTTCGTAGCTGAGTTCTTAAAATTTTCCAACTTTATTTGAATATTTAACAAAATAGACTAATTAACCAGTTACATTTTAATTATTTTAATTAATATTTAGGGTTAAATTATTCAAAGGCAGGACGGTGAGCGAGCTACAATGTGAGGCGGTGAAAGAAGAGAATGCCATAACGGAAGAGTTATCGGAGTGGCAAGACGACGCGAGCGAGCTCGTAATGGGAACAATGACGGATCTTGACCAAAGGATCCGACGACTAGCAGAGATGGTTCATCGAGCCGATGATCTACGGCTGAGAACGATCACATGTGTGGTGGCCCTCCTTAGTCCGCTCCAACAAGCGGAGTTTCTTATAGCCGCGGCTGAGCTTCGTACCGGCGTTTCAGGTTGGGGAACTAGCCACGACCGTCGTCGAAGTTCAGAAGTCTAAAGCTATATTTCAAACGGTTTTAAAGGCGATGAGGATTGAGAGGATTAATGTATTATTAGTTTTTTAGATAATAATTCTAATGTTTTGTTTGGTTTCAAAGGTGATTTGGATTGAGAGGATTAAATCAATCTCCAAATTTTGTTTGGTTTTTACATCATTACATGGTAATGAAAAAGGTAACTCTCTATGTTGTATGTCCGGTTGCAATAAAAATCGAAGAAGTAATAATGGGTTAGATTGGTGATTTTTTTTTTAATTTTTATTCCAATTTTTAATTTGTATCGTTTTATTTTATTTTTTAATTTGTACTGTTTTAGATTGTACTAATCACGAAAATTTTATTAAAAGCTTTACTAATACTATTATACTAATCTTTATTTATATAGTTTTATTTCAAATCTTTATTTATACAGTTGCACTATGTTATAAAGCTTATCGTTCCAATTTACTGCTTTAGATTTTTGAAAAGAGGTTACCAATCGGATCCAATGTATCGTCCTTGTTAGATTACCTTTTTTTCAGTTAGATATTTATCGGACTAATTGAGGTTTTTGTTACTTTGGTAGTTAATCATAATAAATAGACAGAATGGGGAACATGGCAATTGTTGGATTCTTTCGACCAAGTGGATAAACAAAAAATGGTTTTACCTAAAAATTACAAAAGGACATGCAGTGAACGTGGCATGGTCATGTCTCTTGAAGACATGCGTGAAGACACTTGGTATGGTACGCGTCTTCCTATCACGGCGTCGATTCCTTACATTTTGTTTGGTCGAGTTTTAAGATTCTTCTTTTTGTTTTTGAACTTTCAAAGATTCCTCCTTAGAAATGTTTTTATTTATTTTAAATGAAGAAAGACTGCTGATCCTTCTCCCTCCCTTCTTCAGTTTTATATTGGTTGTATCTCATTTTCTTTTTAGCTTAATTCTTCCCTTATATAATTACTCTCTTATAAATTGTAAGCAACAATGAAAAATCAGAAAATGATATAAATTCCAACATTAAAAAGAAAAAAATGATGGCACGCAATTTTTTTCTAGGGCATATAGCAATTCTCTTTATAATATAACTAGAATAAAACCCTCGCGATGCAAGGATTATTTGATTTATAGTACATAATTATGTTTAAAGAATGTTTAGAGGAGAAATATACTATATTTTTAATTGAAACCCCAAATTAGATAATGTAGTGATTAAAGTTATGGAGAATTGCCAAAGTATCTTACATTTAGTGACAAAGTGTCCTAATACACATTTAAGAATTCTTTCCCAAAATACTTTTAATTTAACTAAAAATAATTTAAATTTAAGATATTTTAAATTATAAAATTTTTGATAATTATAAACATATTAAGCATAGTAATTTTTGTGAAAATATTTTTTTTAAAAAAGTTAAACAACATATTTTATAAATGATTTGAGTTTTTCCTTCTACCATTGGCAGAGAGTAGATTCTGGCAGTTATTGTTATTCTACCAGAAGCATAACGTTAATTCTACCTAATTGTCAGTGTTCTACGACAACTAGAATCTAAATTCTACCATTTTTCAACTATCTATGGCTCGCAGTATCTAAGTTCTACCATCTTACTAAATTCTACCAGACCGGTTTGCCAATTGTACCATCTCTTTCTACCATTTTAACATCTTTCTGCCGATTGGTAAAACAAGCATTCTGCCAAATGGTTACAACTTCCATAAATATAGGAGTAAATTTAGGAATAAATATTTGATTTCCTAAATTATAATATTATCTGTATAATAATTTCCATTTTCACGTTTATTATTTTTAAATATTAATCACGTAATATATTAATTATTTTCTGAATATTTATTATTTTATAATTTTCAATATTTGTAAAAATGGCAAAAAAGAGGCTAATGGAACTCGAACCCGTGACCTCTGCATAACTACTATGGATACGTAACCAGTTAAGCTACATGTATTCACTGGACTCTCTTTTTATACAAAATTAAAATACTAACCATCGTAGAGTATAATCAAAAACTGTAGCACCATGCCTTCGAACTTGCGAAGGTTAACTCGTGTAGGACAATCACCAAGTGAATACAACCAGTTAAGCTGAAGACGGTATATGTTGACATGTTTACAAACAAAAATTATAAACTTATGTTGGGAATGATATATTTGCCTTGTAAAACAAACAATGATCGTTTTTGGTAAATATTTGAAGTATTATGTTTCCTTATAATGTGCAACCGTAGTAATCAGTGATTTTTCTCCAATACAAGTTTTTCTAAAATATTAGAGTTACCTAAAATCTAGGTGAACATATTACGGATACCTTAAAAGAATTTTTCTCAAGATTTTTTTTGGAAATTTTAGTTTAGCGTATAGCTTCTATCTACCAATTTGTAGAATATACATTCTACCAAGTGGTTACCGCTCCATGTAGGAGTAAATTTAGAAACGAATATTCAATTTCCTAAATTGTAATATTCTACATATATTTAATTTTCGTTTTCATGATTTTAATTTTAAATATTAATTACTGAATATTTAATTTAAAAAACATGTTTTTTATTTATTCAGTAAACATGTTTCTAGTATAATATTGTAATCCTTTGAATTTTGTCTTTTGATTTGACAAATATGTTGCACATGTAGCAAAATATCTCCTTACAACACTTAAGACAAAAACATCTTTTGGCTTTTGCGTTTTTTTTATAGTAAATATTAATTAAAAATCCGAAACTAATATAAAATGTATCACAACTTTTCCTAGAACTCATGATATATACGTTATAACCTTGTCATAGTGTAACCAGTTAAGCTATAGATTATTTTTTGTTCTTTCAGAATCTATGAAATACATAAATAACACTGTTTTATTTGTGTTTAAAAAGTCGCAAAAAATGTCAGTCCATACATTCGAACTCTTGATTTAAAATCAGAGACGCGGAGAGGTGTAACCAATTAAGCTAATAGTAATTAATTGTCTTTTCTGATAGTAAAAATATGAAATATAATAGTAAAGGGTGATTTATGTGTGAAATAAGTTACACTTTCCTAAAATGTAGGAGCAAATATTGTTGTTTAATTTAATTTCATTTTTCAAATATATATTATTATATTTTTTTCTTTTTAAGATTTATAATATAATTTTTTTGTTATTTAGCCTAATTTCATTTTTTAAATATATATATATATATATCTATTTTTTTCTTTTCTCAAATTTATAATACAAAAATTTATTGTATTTCTTTTCTGATTTTTTTAATTTTTTTGGTACTTAAATTTTTTTTTTACAAATATATGTTATTATATTTTTCTTCTTTTTCAGATTTATAATACAAAAAATTTAGTGTATTTTTCTGATTTTTTTTATTTAATTGAATTTCGTTTTTGAAATATTTATTATTAATTATTTTATTTTTTCAGATTTATAATAAAAACAATTATTGTATTTCATTTTCTGATTTTTAAAGTTATTATAAGAATTAATAAATATCATTAGTAATTTTAAATCGAGGTTATATTTGGGATTTGAAAATTTAAAAGCTTAATGGGACTTTTTTATAAAAAATAAATCCTATTGGGACACTTTACCACTAAATGTGGCATAATTTAGCAATTTTTCCTTAAAGTTATAGGTCCATATGTAATTTGAAAAAATATAGTCTCATATCTCATATGATTTGAAAAATTTGGAAATCAATAAAGTATATATGCATGATATATATAAATATGGTTTGAATCATTAAACTATTTTATATAATAGCTAAATCATTTTTAATTAAAAATAGAAACATATGTATAGGCAAAGGTTTAACATATGTATATTTATGAGAAGTACAATTGTCAATTAAGCACTTGCAGATTAGGGTTTATAAATTATTAAAATTCTATGCATCTTTTTTGTGAGCATCACCATCATTAAATGGAAATATATCTTCATGAAATACAACATTTCTGGATATACAAATGGAATATATTTCAAGATCCATCGGTTAGGACCTTGCAACATGACCATCTTGAGATAAACGCTATCTCCGACCACTCTAACTCCTTTCTCCTCTTATCATCACCTTGTAGCCTTTGTAATCCGCAAGATACTTAAGAAACACACAATGTCTTGCTCTTGGTTGAAACGTGTGATGATTTTTAGAAGAAGTAGAGGTGTTGTGATACCCCGGTTTCAGAGCATATATGGTATATGTGGTATATGCGGAGAGGCTTAAAAGAATTGATTTGACTACCTATATCACCAAAGTGCACTTATCTTTTCGGTCACAAGTCTTGAGAGAACTCAAGAGTCTAGCGTGCTTGAGCTGGAGTAGTTTCAAGATAGGTGACCTACTGGGAAGTCATTTCCAGTACTGTGTGAGTGAGGTCAAAACACGAGAAAAGATCACGTGGTGATTTGCAGGGTCAGTAAACAAAAATTACAAGCCTTCCGGACTAACGCAACGACCGTCAGACATGGTGGGCCCACGGGCCTGAGAGTGGACGAGGGCCCATGGGAGGGGTGGTCGGGGCGTTACATGTGTAGCATAAGCAACCAAACACACGATTGATGAGGAATATTGTTGTAAGAACACGGTTTCCCAAACATTCCAATGGAGTGTGAGACTGCAACATGAGATATCCTCTCAACTACAAAGTTTGGCTAATGTATCTTTGCATATGAATGAAATGTAGTAATCCCCTTTTGCCTTAAATGAATCCACAAAACTCAATTGCGAAGAATTATCAGAACATACTTCTTTATCTACAGTCTGATACTTTGTCTCAATCATCTTTTGGAAATCACGATTTTTTTTAAAACCTCAGACTTTGTTCCCAGTAAATAAACCTAAGTCACACGAGTGTGATCATCCACAATGGTAAGAAAGTACCTATACCCTTTAGAAGTAGACACAAAGGAAAGGGCCCTTAATGAAGAAGATCAAAAGGAGAAGTAACTAAATGAATTTTAGATTTGAAAGCTAGATGCTTTTGTTTAGTCAGTAGATAAATAACACAATGAAAAGGTCTTTTACTGATATTTTTCAAACCAAGTACGTCTGTAAGAGAAGTAACCTTTTGTACAGATGGGTGACCTAATCTGCTATGCCACAAAATAGAATTAACAACAATATTTGCATAAAATTCAGATTGTTGAACAACAAAATCAAAGAGAATCTGCATCCAAAACGTATAAGTTTGAGACTTCTTCACCCTGACCAATCATCAAGCCATTGGTTGGATCATATATCGTACAAGAATCCTTATCAAAAACCACTATAGCCTAAAACTTTAGTCAATTGGCTGACACTGAGAAGATTGAGACGAAAATCGTAAATGTACAGAACATTATTCAACACCAGATAAGCATTCAAACTAATTTTCTCAATTCTAACAATGTTTATACCCATTCCATTAGATAAAGAAACTGACTTGTTTAATGTATCCAACATATCCACAAACATCGCTTACCATGACAAACATGGTGAGTTGCCCCACTGTCTATGATCCAAGACTTAGAAGACAATATGCGCTCAATATTCAATCAAAACCAAGAGTAGAAGAGGAAAAAGCCATAGCATGTAATGTAGTGGTAGAGCCACCAGAAGTAGAAAGAACTGATGAAGACGGATTAGGTGACTTGAAGCTTAGAGTTGAAATAAGCAATGATACCTTAAATCTGATCCTTGGAGAGAGTGTTCATCAATCCTGAAACATCTGGAGTGGCATCAATAGAATCATGAAGAGATAATTGAGCAATACTGGTTTAAGAGGAGTATATTGCTTAGAGTGAAAAGTGCGTATGTCGTATTGAAATTTTGACTTATGCTTGAAGACAGGAAAATATCTACGTACTTTATAGCAACGATCAACACTATGACCATAAAAGCCACAGTGAAAACATAGTGGACGACTTTTTTTATAATGATTGTAAACCGCATTAATAGAAGCCTGAGTAATATCTGAAGCAACTTGAAATGCACCAACATTTTAAATATGATTGATGCTTTTTTTTTACTATAATCTTTATCCAAGAGATGACAAACACCAACAAGATCAGGAATGGTCTTCTTCATAATGATTTGACTCCTTGCATTGGTGTATATGTTATTCAATCCAACCAAGAACTTGATGACCTTAGTGTTTTCAACTCTATTAGCATTAGCTCTGCAACATTTGCAATTTTGGCAAGTTTTAACTTATTCTCCTCTATTAAGTTATCCCATAAAATCTTCAATTTGATATAATAAGTTGATAAATCCAGTGATCCTTGTTGGAGAGACCAGATCTGTTGAGAGAGTTGATACGATCTTGGCAAAATAGTGATGTGAAAATGAGTCATCAAGTCTTTCCAAATTTATGAAGCATCATTTAAACGCAATATACTACCATATATTGGCTTTGTAACAAAGTTAAGAATCAAGGATTTGACCATACTATTACATCTAGACCAAATTCGATAATGCGGAGAAGTTTCTGGAGGTCTTGGAAACGATCCATCCACAAAAGCAAGTTTGTTCTTAGCATCTAGAGCAATATTAATCGCTAGCATCCAAATGTTATAATTATTCCCACCAAGCACTTCATATATGAGAGAGGTACCTTGATTATCTTCACTCGTAAGAAAATACGGTGAATATTGGATTTCGTCGAAGTGAAAAGATTCTTGTGAAGCAAACCTTGACGGAACCACAAAAGACGGCATCAAAGGTGAATTTGGTCATGAGTCGGAGAATCGTTAGCCGGAATCAAAGAATTAGCTACTGGAATCGTCAGAACAAGTTGATTCTCATTATATTTACCAAAATTTTTTGGTTTTCGTTGCGGAAGCACTAGCAATACAACGAGATTTGCGAATATACACCATTGAACCTTAAATTTGGTGGAATAGCCAAATCATAGCTCAAAAGAATAGTGAAATCAACGAGAAGAAGTGATTAACCAGAGAATTTCCTAAGTGATGGAATGAAAAACAAAGACCGGATTGAGTTTTAGTGCTCAAGCTCTAATACCATATTAAGAAACAATAACAATCTAGAGAGAGTGTGAAAGAGAGAGAAAATGTAAAAGTTTATATATATTCTTTAATGAATCTGTTTACATTTAAGTCTCTTTATACAATCTGAGAGACTCGGGTTTTCATTAAACCACAACTAAATTAGCCAGTTTACATTTATACACTCTAATAGCTAATGACTTGAAACAACCAACCAACCTTATGGCCAAAGAACGAGATAGTCGAAGGGAAGGTGTTGGAGATTAGTAGAAGCTCTCTCAAGATTAGCCCGAATTGGAATTCAAAGGCTTGAGTGGAAACTAAAGCTTATATGATGATGTTCGTTTGTCCATTGAAATGGACCATTTGAATGGAAATGGAAATTGCATTCGTTTATCGTCAAAATCGAGCACCATTCAAATTGTCCATTTCAATGAGTTTTCCAAATTAGGCAAATTTTTTGAATCAAGTTGAATAGAGCAAATTGGATCAGTTGAATGGATATGGTTCAGGCAAAAATGACAAATGGCAAATATACCTTTAACTAAACCCAAAAATAACAAAATTCTCTAGGTCTAAATCTAGTTCTCTCTCGACAAAATTCTCAGTCTCGGCAATTCCTCTCATCTCTCTGGGGAACTTCCAACGAATCTCGGCGATTTTTCCCATCTCTCCGGCGAGTCTTGCTGCTCTCTCTTCGACAAGTCTGTTTGCCGCCCTCTCTCTGGCGAGTCTTGCAGCTACTTCTCTCTTCGGCGAATACCCGCGTGAGCTTCTCCTCTCTACTTTCTTCTTATTTTAGCTTTTTGTTTATATTGAACATGAAATTGTAGAGGATAAGATGCTTGTTTTCTTATGGGTTTTGATTTTTATAGGCTTGCGGATGTGATCTCTTTTTGTTTCCAATTTTTTATTAGAGCATCAACTTATTCGCCATTGTATATGGAGTTATGGAGCTTCTGATTAAGGGTTTAGGGAGTTTTCATTAAGGGTTTAAGGAGCTTATGATCAAGGGTTTTGGGAATTTTCTATCAGAAATGTTATTATATCTTAGAAAAACAATGATATGGTATTGATGTTGTGAAAAACCAGATTATGAATTGATTCTCTTATGAATTGTTTGTGTTATGGAAGGTTCAGATATATGTGTTCCATGTTCTTATATTGTAGGAAACTTTGTTATGTCTACGAAATAAGAAGCTCAAAACTTTGTTCGTGAAGATCTTTGAGAAGTGGAAGGCTTGGCTCAACAAGTTGGTTCTCAAGGTTACAAATAACAAAGAGGTAATTTAACAGTCTTGATCATCTACATTTTTGCTTGATTCTATTCTTACATGGCTCTTGGTTCTTTGATTATCTCATGATGTATAGAAACTATTGTGGAATAGTAAAAATTTCACTTCTTGTAAAACTGTTTTGTTTTGTGTTGTGTTTCTTCTTTATACATTCACTTTTCAGTTTACAAGTTGGTGGTAAATGGTAATGGAAAATAAAGAAAGGTAGTATGAATTGTCTTTGTTTGCCATATTAGATGCATGATTCACTTCATAGTCAAATTTTAATGGTCCATAATATCTAAGACATCAAAGGCCTATTATCTCGTAGGTTCCACCTTGTTCTTGGTAAGACATATTATGAATTGTTTTTTTTTTTTGAAATAAATTTGCGGGGAACATGTAGAGTGCATGAAACTTTGTTCTGCCTAAGACATTAAAGGCCTATTATCTCTCAGATTCCACCTTGTTCACTGCTTCAGATTTTGCAAGGAATGTATTATGAGACTGATATACCCTATATTTTACCTTTTTTACTATATATTCTAATAAGTTTTCAATACAATTTAATAAGCTTTTATATTGAAAGATGTAGTTTCCTCGTATATGTAGGCTTTATGGGTCTAACAGGTTAAATCATCAAAAAAGATGCGAAAAGGAGAAAATGAGTATTCTACATTCTACAACAACTTATCAAAGTCAAAGGAGCCAATCTAAGTTCTTAATCTTTAAGTCAATTTTTTTTCCTGAAGTTGGACATAAGATTTACGTCAGAAGTTTACAAAAGAACGGAAGATCAAATCTACTTGGAATGAAATGAAATTGGACATGATGATAGCCTTTTGAGTCAGCTTTCTAACGGAGTTAGAACAACATTTGAAGTTTTAGTTTGAGAGATATACTCAATCTAGTGAAGACATGTCAAACTCCCTCAGAAATAAAGCAAATACAGAACCAAGCCTGACACTGAACGGATTTGTGGTCCGGTGTGAGTGACCGTTGTCAGAGCACATTGAGGCACTTTTGGTCCATACACTGGAAACGTGATTTTGTCTAGTGTGAGTGTCCAATATTGCGCAGTTTCGACCAAAAAGACGTTTTTGTCCGAAGTAAAAACCCTAACCGACCTAAGACCTCTTGTAGTCCTATATACTCTCTAGAAAGATAAGCAGCCACAAATCAATACTAAAAATATGTATTTCGTTTATTCTTTGTACTTTAGAGCAATGAGGTTTGATGTTCTTCTCTAGTTTCAATCTAAGGGATCCATCCATGCCTAGCTCTTTTATGAATTAAAAATTTACTATGTTTATGTGCTATACTCTTGCTGCTACGTGTTGAATAAACATGTTAGAGTAGTTGAATTGTTAGGTTGTAAGGTTATCAATGATTCCATGATTATGCTTGTTTAATTATGAAAATTTTAGGGTTCATGTTATAGTTCATCATCAACTATAATTATGTTCATTGCTTTAGCTTGATTGACAACCTAGCTACTGCAGTTAGGGTAATATACTCACAGAAAGTGTTGTTAAATTACTTGAACCTATTTAGATCAAAAGGCGTCATAACCAACGAGAGTTGAATTATGAAGCTTGTGATCCAAAGATTGTAGCCTACGGGAGTAGATCTATGAATATTTGTGAACATACTAAATTTGGATTATTAATGCTTGTTTAGCTACTTGATTACTAGCGGAAGTTATGTAATTTAGGTTGCTAGAGATAGAAATTGGCGTTACGGGAGTAGGTTGATTTCTCTTTAGTAATTTAAAATTCTATAACGGTTCTTATCAAATCCTTAAATCGATATAACTATAACAAACGTAGGAAAAGGCTCTTGATAATTTTTTTTATCGTTCTAAGCCTCCGGTTAACGAAATCTATTCCTAATTTATGCCGAGTAGACCTTGTTGTTTTGTTTTATTGCAAGAATTCTAAATTCATGACTTGTAGGAAGGGACTTATGTCACCACAAACAGAGACTAAAGCAAGTGTTGGATTCAAAGCTGGTGTTAAAGAATATAAATTGACTTATTATACTCCTGAATATGAAACTAAGGATACTGATATCTTGGCACAAAGAGTTTTTTTATAACCTAATTTAGTATGGGGATGGTGAGAAGAGATATATTTTACATCCCAGAGGGGCTATAATTGGAGATACCATTGTTTTTGGTACAAAAGTTCCTATAAAATGAGAAGGGGTCATCCGAGCGTATCTAAATAGATACTATGTTTACATAGGGATCCCTACGTCGTTACATTCCATTTAAGAATAGGCGAAATCTGACCTACTTTTTTTACTTATCTCTCGTTATTTGGGATCCTATTCACCTCTTTGGTTGGACTTCTATTGAGACAAAGGCCTGCTCTTTGAATAGGAAAAAAGTGGATTTACGGGGTCCCAAATGAATTGGCTTTCTCTTGTGTTTTCACGTGAACCTGCGATTTGTTTATTCCCTAACTTCTTGCTTAATTGTTTTCTTATTTGCTTTTCACGTTTTTATAAAACCCAAAACCTAAATATATTTTGACATAGCTTAATTCGCATCTTATAGATTTGTAGCGTAACAACTAGTCTCCAGTGGTTCGACCCCTAAATATTACAATTGTCTTCTATGCAGTTGCAGTTGATCTAGGATTTATAAATTGAAACATTTGTGTTAAAACCAAGCGAATCAGAGACCACCTTGTTCTTGTTTAAGTATTTGTACTTATGCTTGGCGTTTTGATTGCATTTCTTTATTGAAAAGTATGTGTAGCTCTTAATATATCGGTTCAGTTCAATCTGTGAGTACTTTGCCTTTCAAGGTTTAGAAGGTCGTAGAAACTTATGTAGTTTCCTTTTCTTAGAGTGCATATCGAATAGTTTTGTTATATTTCATGAAAATGTGAATTTATAAATGTCAGTTATAATAATTTGAAAATTATTTAGTTGTGCATATGATTTAGATCAGAATTTACATTTAGTATAGTAAAGATTAAGATTAAGATTGCGACTAAATTAAAGTAAAGACATTTTAGTCATTTTCTTATTAAGCCATTTGAATGGAAATGTAAATGTGTCCACAACTAAACAAACAAACAAAATTCATTGAGATGAAATATCCAAATGAACAAAGAAAATGGAAACGAACATCATTCAAATCAAATCATTTCCTATATATATCGATTTTAAGAGCCCAAGCCTAACACAGCCCAATAAACAAAACAAAAAAAAAGGAAGAAAGGAGACTTGAGACCTTTCTCATGTCGGCAACGTTGAGATTGGAGTGAATATTATTATATTGACATTTCTGCCCCCACAAACAGATATTATTTACCTTTTTTCCACATTCTTCTTCTACTTTCATAATGGCGGGAACCCTAATCACCTTTTTCCCCTCCTTTTATGTCTCTTCGTTTCCCTCTTCTTCTAATTCATAGGTCCAAGCTCCTTTCCCGAGAACGCAGACAATTTCTCTCTTCTTATTGCTTCCGGGGGTTAACAATGGCGAACAAAATTTCACCGGAGACGATGCCGATTGTAGCTGAGTACGCGAAATCGAACCGATCTTCGTGTAAGTCATGTTCGAAGCCGATTGCGTCGAAAACCTTGAGGGTTGGGTTGATTAGCAAAGGACCTGGCGGGGTCGATATGCCCAGATGGCACCATTTCGATTGTTTTCCTACCGATTCGGAGTCGATTGCTTCCGTCGATGATATCAAAGGATTATCCGATTTAGAGGTTAGTGTTTTAATCAGCATCTGGCTTTGCATTTGGGCATTTTCGTTTATTAAAGGTTTTGTCATTGTGCAATTTGTTAAGAATGTGGTTTTATTAGCTTACTTTTCTCTTGTTTGTGTGATTCATGGTCACAGAAAGATGATCAGGATGCTTTGGCGAAATTGGTGGAACGATGTGGCGAGCCTGCAAAAGAAGTAAGATTTGCAATCGACATGATTGCTTTTTTTTTTTTTTTTTGGCTCATCTAGATGTAGAATGTAGACTTAACTACTTTTCTTGTATCAGTTAAAATCAAAGCAGGTCGGTGGGAAGGAGGAAGAGGTGAAAAGCCCTGCATCAGATGAGAAAAGTGGGAAGAAGATTAAAGAGACGGCTGGTTCTTCTGTTTCTTCCAAAGTTATTGCTGAGTACGCGAAATCAAGCAGATCATCATGCAAGAAGTGCTCTCAGACGATCGCTTCAAAGGAACTGAGATTGGGGCTGGTGACCAGAGACTCCCGGGGTTTTGATATGACAAAATGGCACCATTTGGGTTGTTTTCCCGTTGAATCAGATCCAATTGATTCTGTAGATGACATTGGTGGATTTTCATCCCTGCAGGTTAGTATGTACTACAGAGTTAGGAGTTTATAGAGCTTCTGGATGGTTGCTTATCGCCTCTGTTGACTAGGATCATAAAATGAAACCGATGATACTATCCTGAGTATATATGTAGATATTTATTATAACTATTGTCACCTTGATTTTCTATTTTACCAATGGCATCACATCTTTGTCACTGCCATGTTGAATAAACACCTAAACATATAACTAGCCTTATATGTACTGACATATCATGACTCGTTTGCTCTGCTTAACAGAATGGTGATCAGGATGCATTAAAGGAATTGGTTCTGAAATGCGGGAAGAAGACTTTGGTTGATGTACGAGCAAAAACTTTTTGTTATGTATTTTCTTTGACGAAAGCATTTGTTTTAAGTGTTTAAATTTCTTAATCAGAAAATTAGACAACTTTATCATTCATTCATAGCTTCTGTAAACTTATTTCTCATTTCATTTCCTGGCGAGATTGCAGAACATGGAAGAAGATAACGATGAATCTGGAGCTGATAAAGGGCTAACGGAGGAGACAAACAAAAGAAAACATTCTCAGGTTATTTAGATACCAATTAACAGTACAATAGTATAGTTTTGTAAAACTGGAAATGGAGTCTTGTTTCATCTAGATTTAGAAAGTAGACTAAATCACTGCTCTTAACTGCTTGTATCGGCTACAAATAAAGCAGGTTGATGGGAAGGAGGAAGAGGTGAAAAATCCTGCAAAAGATGAAATAAGTGGCCAGAAGATTAAGGAGACGAAAGGTTCTTCTGCTTCTTCAACAGTTATTGCTGAATACGCGAAATCAGGCAGATCATCATGCAAGAAGTGCTCTCAGACAATCGTTGCAAAGGAACTGAGATTGGGGCTGGTGACCAGAGACTTCCGGGGATATGATGTGACAAAATGGCATCACCTGAGTTGTTTTTCCGTTGAATCAGATCCAATTGATTCTGCAGAGGATATTGGTGGATTTTCATCACTGGAGGTTAGTTTTAAATATTAGGAGTTTCCTGTTAAGGGGATAGAGCTTTTGGGTCATTGCATGTCCTCTGGCAACTAGGATCAGTAAAATCGATAATGCTACTGTGAATATAGATGTGGTATTAATGAAAAGTATTGTCACCTTGATTTTTAAATATAATAATGGCATGCCATTGTTGTCAGTGTCTGTTGAATAAACACCCAATCATACCTCGTGCTTACACATCTTTTATATTTGATTCATTTGTTACAATACACAGGATGGCGATAAGGATGCATTAAAGGAATTGGTCCAACAATGTGAGAAGAAGACTTTGGTATATTTACTAGCAAAACTCATTTTCATAATATTTGTTTTCTTTTTACGAAACTTTAATATTCTAGGGCTCTTCTAACTAACTTCTTACTTCATTTCCTGGCGGGATTGCAAAAGATGGATGAAGTTAATGATGAATCTGGATCTGATAACCCGCAAACAGAGGAGACAAATAAAAGAAAACATTCAAAGGTTATTTAGATAGCAATAATTACGTCTATCAATATACTTTTGTACAATTTGAATTCTCATTGACCTGTAATTTATTGAATACCTCCTTCATGGTTGCCAGTCTCTTTCTTATCTAAAAATTCTCCTAACTCATTTGAAAATGTTGTGTTATGCAGTTGAACATCAGTGAGTCAACTTCTCAGGTCGTAGCTGAAGCAGAAATCTCTCTTTCAGCTTCTGATGTGAAGGACAAGTACAGGGTAGGCTCCCTTTGTGTCTATTAGATTAACGTCACTTATTCTCTTGCTAACTTGTTGTATTGTTTGCTAGTTTCCAGCTTTGGCATATGTATTCGTTTTCCAATCATTATGTATCTGGTTGCTAAAATTCTTGTTTTTCAGGATGCCAGTCTATTACCAAAATGGAAAGCTTTCGAGACAGTAATATTCCTTGAGCGGGTGAGAAATCATCTTTAGATATGATGCTGCTTCTCGAATTATATGGTAATGTAATATATACAAATGGTAAATTTCTTTGTTGCTTCTTAATAGGATGATGGTCTTAATGATTCAGAGAAAATAGCTGCATTTGACTTTGATGGATGCCTTGCAAAAACATCTGTGAAAATGTAAGAAGCAATTTTGGCTCTCAGTATCTGGTTGTTCTTCTCTGTTTCCAACCAGTTACTGTGGCCATATATGATTTCTGGACCTATGGGTTGTCTACTTTCGGCGATTACATGTTGCAGAAAGGCACTAAGCTTTCGTATTCGCTCTTATCACACTGCACATTTAGTAAATTTGGGTGGCACACCTTCTGTGTATCCTTTTAATTATCTTGATATATAATGGTGTTATGCATGAACGTCTTCTTTCAATGGAAATAAGAAAATGTCATAATGTTTATTTTTACTTCTTATCAGTGTAGGGGCAGATAAATGGTCTCTTATGTATCCGTCCATTCCTGAGAAATTGCAAAGTCTGTACAGTCAAGGCTATAAGCTGGTATCTTATTTTCAGTTGGAATTCCATCTAAGTAGTAGTTACTCTATTAGTCATTGTCTTTGTTTTCGTAGAGAAGCTGATTTCTAAATGTTCAACAGGTCATTTTCACTAATGAATCCAACATTGAACGGTGGAAGAACAAAAGACAAGATGCGGTAGACTCGAAAATTGGACGTCTCAACAGTTTTATCAAGCGCGTGGAGGTCCCCATTCAGGTTAAGTGTGCTTTTGTTTTTCACAATTAAGAATGTGATTTTATCTACTCAAGAACACTGCTTATACAAATCCTAGTTATTATTTTAAGTAATTGTAAGAGTTTTGTAAAGTTAATTCATGTGGCTTTTAATGAGGGATGCTTTCTTGCAAGTTCTTATTATTAGCTAACACCTGAATTTTTTGTAGTTTCAAAAGTGCCAGTTCCCTAACATGTTGCTGATACTTGGAAGATTATAAATGGCTTTGTTTTGGAAACAGGTGTTTATAGCCTGTGGAGTCGCTAGTTCTGGTGGTAAAGATGACCCTTACCGCAAACCCAAAGCTGGAATGTGGCAACTCATGAACAAGTATTTTAACTCTGGAATTGCAATTGATATGGATAAGTTAGTTTTCTCCCAACCTGCTCTTAAAAACTTGGATTTACCTGAAATTTCTAACAAAGCTGGAAGATTACACTCATTTCCCCCCCTTTCTGAATGAAATCTTATCTGTTTGTGCCCATCAGATCCTTCTACGTTGGTGATGCAGCCGGAAGAAATGGCGATCACAGCGATGCAGACATAAAATTTGCGCAGGTGTGTGTTACAAACATCAGGCAAAACCCATGTCTTTCTTCAAGTCACCGTGCTCGACTTTCCTGATAAACAAACTTCTTTCTTTGGTTGCAGGCGAGTGGATTGAAGTTTTATACCCCAGAGGAGTACTTTCTCGCCTGAAGTGCATCTTTAGGGACTTGGCTATATCAATCTTGAACATCACTAAGTTTGCACCTTATATGCTTTTTGTAATCAAACACTATCAGTATGGGTTTACGTTTAATACGAATGCTTTTTGTGATCAAACACGGATATGACTACCATTTAAGCGTCAACTTATCAGAGTTAATAGAGCTTTCTTAACCAGGAAATGTCAATTGGACGAGCAGTGATGCAGATATAACAAATCCTTGACAACAAAAAGGGTTCAATTTCTCTCTCATTTATCTTAACAATATAGCTCACATCAAATATCATTCATTTTGACCAATCTCGCCTTCCAAAATGGCATGTCTTGTGAGAACAATCTCTTTGACAAGGTTCCTGTAAACAAAGGGCCTAACCGCAGCTCGGAGAAATAGCTCAGGTGGGATCCTACTCTTCTTTATCTTCTTCATCCACCTTCCATATCCTACCGTCTTCCATTCGTCAGGCTTCACTTTGGCCTTCTTACCTCTCATTTCCAACTCGCCTCCTGCCATCTCTCCCTTTTCCTTTTCTTCCATTGCCTTTAACTGCTTCTCATAAAACTTATCTGACACCACCATACTCATCTCTGCAAGCTTCTCCATCTTCTCCGCGTTGCTTGTCGCTTTCTTGAATTGCTCTTCCCAATACCTCTCATCCTCTTCTGGATCCAACTCCTCTACTTCACCTTCCAAACTGTCTTCTTCCTCGTTACCCTCCACATCCAGAACCACGTTATCATCATCATCATCTTCTTCCTCCTCCTTCCGATCATCATCATTGTCACCTTCATCTTCAACCCATTCAGAGAATTCACCATTTTCCGAGTTCCCACTAATGTTCATCTCATCTTCATCTGGAGCATCACACCCTAGCTCCATCTCCTCCAGCTTTGCTTTCCATTCTTTAGTATATGGATGCAAAAGCTCGATCGGGTGGTTCCCTAGCAAGAACTTCAACACTTTCGACTTCTTTTCATCACTCGACTTCTCATAAGCCTTCACCACATCGTCCACATAAGCTGTCTTCCTCACCTTCAACATCTTACACAACCCTCCATAATAAGTAGTAAACTCTACTCTACCTTCATCATCCTCTACTTCAAACACATATCCAGATTCCGTTGCCGGGTTTAAATAAGGAACAATGGAGCTGAAGAAATCTTCTTGAGGCTCAAACCTGCACTGAAACACAGGCTTCTTCACATACACAATATCCGGTCTAAACCAAGCCGCGCATTGACAAATCAAAGACCGAGATTTGTTCCCCAATCTCCCCATCAGATTCCATTTGTCCAGCCTCTGCTTCTTGTCCGCTTCAACAACAACTTCGCTCACCAAAGTCCATTGCTCCCAAGGCAACTCACTGAGTCTCCATTTCGGATGCCTAACGAAAACCCAAAAATACCTCAAACCAACATTAGAATCCAACTCCTTTACCCTTTTCTGAAAATCTACATTCATGTCATGCTGCTCAATCTTCTCAAACTCTTCATGATTCGCAACCTCACCAATCATAGTAACACGCTCATCAGAGATGGTACCACGAACCGGATCACCAACCACAACACCACGCCACGAGTAAGGTCCAAACTCACCGTACTTGAACCAGTCATAAGGATGACGCAACCTGGGGTCGTCTTTATCCATAAACCTAACCATCCTATCGTAACCAAGCCCTATCATCTCAAGCTCATCTTCAGTGAACTTATCCGGATGGCTACTCAGAATCTTACTGGGACTCTTGTCAGGATTATTATACAATCTGTAAAACAGAGATTCCGCTAGCTTCTTCGATTTCTCACGAGCGTTTCTCTTTGCTTGCTTCCTCATATCCGAATCTCCTTCAATCCTCCCTCCTGAAGAACCTCCAGGCTTCTTCTTGCTCCGACCCGCCAAAGCCCGCACATCTCGACGGAGCGTGAAATTCCTCTCTGTAACCGGTGAAACCGATACAATCCTTCGTGCGACGGAGCTAGGTGGAGAGAAAGGAGAAATGGAGAAGCTAGGGTTCAGGGTTTTAGAAAAGGATAAATCTTGACCCAACATTTCTTCCTTAGCGAAAGCAACCAAAGGGATGATTCTGTAATATAAGCCGAATAATACGACGACGTTAATAAAATAAAAATCCTCTATTTTTTTCTTTTTTCTTTTCAGCGATGGCGAAGAGGATCCACCTGACGGAACTAGGCTGCATCGCGTGCGAGGAACTTAGCGACCTCGGTGCGGGTAAGGAAGGGTGGCTCGTGAATAACCCTAATCTTCTTTGCGCACTTGATTCCCACTCTTTAGCCTTAGCCAATCGGTTTCTGATCCTGATTGTGAATTGGGGTGATCCTGATGCGCCTCGGGTTAAGATCAGACCCGATCTGTCTCCGATTGAGGCCGAGTCGATTACGGCTATCGAATGGTTAGTGTTTGATGACGTCAGAGTCGTCGTTGCCGGGACTTCGTGTGGGTATCTCTTGGTTTACTCTATCTCCGGTGATCTCATTCATAAACAGGTAAGTTTCCATTTTTATTTAAAACTGTGGAAACATTGATTTTATGTCTGAAAGAGATTGTGGTAGTTATTTCTTAAGGGATCTTTAGTTTTAGTTTTGAGTGATCTTATGGGTGAATTACATTACTTGGTTTTTGTGTTTTGGTTACAGATGGTACATCCAAGCCGTATTTTGAAACTAAGAATTCGAGGAACTAAGAAAGATTTGATGCAAGAGACATCCTCTGAGGAGATTTGCATTGTATTGCCTGGCATTATTGCTCGCTTTGATGGCTCCAACATTCAGGTAACTGTTGATAAACTTGTGACAAAAAGAGAATTGTTTGAGAATTTGTTTATTTTGTCTTGTTAATTGTAGAGTATGCTTCAGAAATGGGTTCAAGAAAAAAATTCTAATTTTTGGGACCAAAAGAATAGAAAGGGAGATGAAGAAGATAGTGGTAGTTTGTACCAACGACTACCGTATCAGATATGGAATGTCAACAAGAATGGTGTGTGCGTTGATGCTACTGTCACTGGCATTATGCCTCCTCCATTACTGGAACATCAGGTAGCTACATTTTATTGTTTCGAACAAGGAACTTCAAAACCCGAGTCCCTTTTGAAGCTTATTCGGGTTTATAATTCTGGCTGATTTTCTTCTTTGACAGTCAAGTCAACGTTATTATTGTGCAGTGACCATTGGAGAGGATGCTGTAATCTCAGCTTACAGGTTGGTAAATGAATGTTTCTTTGAGTGTTCTTCTGTAAACCTTTTATTGATCGCTTTTTGTTGATAGAGTTTTTGTGTTATGCTATTTTTTCAAAAGGCTTTCAGAAGATAGAGGTAGATCACTTGTTGGAGCGCTTCTATCAAAAGTTGTGCCTGCTGCTGCTTCAACCATAGCTTCTTTTTCTAAACTGATCTGGAGGAGTAATGACCAATCACCAAAGCGAAAGCCAGAAGCCAAGACTCAGACATTTGCTCGAGGTAGATTTCATGCGTCTTTCTCACTTGACAAATATACCCATTGTGGCTTAACCTTTGTCAAAATGTTGGTGCAGCATCATCCTTGACATGTATAAAAGACAATCCAAGGAAAGGTGAGAAGCTCACATTATCCCCAAGTGGGACATTAGCTGCCATAACAGATTCTCTTGGTCGAATACTTCTGCTAGACACTCAAGCTCTCGTGGTTGTCCGACTATGGAAGGTTTGTTTTTTACTTCTTCTTCGCTGAAATTCCCACTCGATGAAAATGGAACTTTCTTTGTCAGGGTTATCGTGACGCAAGCTGCGTGTTCATGGAGATGTTAGCCAAAAAAGATAAAGGGAAATCTGTAATTCACACAGAACCGGTAAAAAGCGATTACTGTCTATGCTTAGCCATTCACGCACCTCGCAAAGGCATCATTGAGGTAACTGTCTTGACTCAGTGAACAGTATGTTAGTTTTTGATTGTATGCGAGACTGATTTTGCTCCCAATCGAAACCAGGTGTGGCAGATGAGAACCGGACCACGTCTTCTAACGATTCAATGTGCGAAAGGCAGCAAATTGTTGCAGCCTGCGTATAGGTTTGGATCAAATTCTTCATCTTCACCTTACATTCCTCTTGAAGTCTTCCATAGTCTATGGAGATTCCGGCCAAGTCTCCATGCTTAACCGATCTCTTTCTTAAAATATCTCTTAACCATCACTGTTCTTCATTTTTTGGTTTTCTTTGACAAACCTTTTGTGCATAGAGGCAAATCTCTAATTTAATTATAAGAGCAATTAATAGAGCAAGAATTTTACAGTGATTTTTAAACAATAGTTAGTTGGATTTGATATACTACATGATTGTAATTTGTAAATTAAATACGGTCTATTTATTGCTTTGCTTCAAAGACCAAGAAACAAATATTCTCTGTACGGTAAGTTTTGTTGTGGAAGGTTTCGTAGAAAGTAAACTTGCTGTAATGAGTAATCAACCTAATTAAGCATATGTAAATTAAAATAAATTGTTTAAATGTATTGGGATTGCTTCTTTTAAATCAGTTGGATTTACCAGGAAAAGTTGGTAAGTAAGATCAATGGCTTCTTCTCTTCCTCCACTCATCTTCTTCTTCTTCTTCTTCTTCTTCGCTCTTTCCGCTGTCGCCGATCGCCATGTAACCAGATCGCGTTTAAAGCCTCCTAATTTCTCTCCTCTCTTCTTCACTCCTCCGACCCAAAACTCACCTACTCGCTACTTCGAGGTCAAAAAGCCTCCCGTTCCCGATCTTCCGACAGCTCAACGACCGTGCTCTCATCAAATCCTCCACCATGAATTTGGCTACACCTACGCTAAACCACCGGTTCTCGCCAATTACACACTCCCTTCTCACTGCCCGTTTCGAGATTTCTCCAAAATCGTCCTCGAATTCAAATCCACTTGCCAAGGAAGACAATTCGATCGGATATTCGGTGTTTGGCTTGACGGCGTCGAGATTCTCCGGAGCTGCACCGCCGAGCCTAGAGCAAACGGGATTGTTTGGTCGGTGGAGAAAGATGTGACTAAGTATCACTCTTTGCTCGTCAAGAAGGAGACTCAGATTCTCGCTCTTTATCTCGGTAACCTTATCGATAAAACCTATACTGGAGTTTACCATGTCGATGTCATCTTCCATTATTATCCATTCGAAACAAATCTGCCAGTTTCTTCTTCTTCTTCTGGTTACAGCTCTCCTCAAGCCGATTTGATCCTCCCGATGTCGAGGAATCTTCCGTTAAACGATGGATTGTGGTTTGAAATCGTGAATTGGAATGATTCTAAGTACAAGGAATTCGAGATTCCTAGGAATGTGTATAGAGCTCTTCTTGAGGTTTATGTTTCTTTCCATGAGAATGATGAGTTTTGGTATGGGAATCTTCCTAATGATTTTGTTGCTGCCAACAATCTCAGTGGTACTGGTAACGGACCTTTTAGAGAAGTTGTGGTTAGTCTCGACGGTAAAATCGCCGGTGCGGTTTGGCCATTCCCTGTTGTTTTCACCGGAGGGATCAATCCTTTACTTTGGAGACCCATCTCGGCTATTGGCTCTTTCGATTTGCCGAGTTATGACATCGAGATCACGCCCTTCTTGGCAAGTTTGTTAGATGGAAAGACTCATAAGCTTGGGTTTAGCGTGACGAATGCGTTGAATGTTTGGTATATCGATGCGAATTTGCATCTTTGGTTGGATCATGAGAGGGAGATAGTCGAAGGGAAGGTGTTGGAGATTAGTAAAAGCTCTCTCAAGATTAGCTCTGAATCGGAATTCAAAGGTTTGAATGGAAACTTCACAACGAAAGCAAAAAGGTCGATAACTGCAATCGGGTTGGTCAAATCCTCTCATGGGGACATCGTAACCAATGCCAATCAAGAGTTCAGCTACGAAAACACAATGGTTTTAGGTAAAAATGCCAACTTGCAGATCATAGATCAGTTAATCCAAGCCGATGATCGTGTTCACGCCAAGAGAGCCTCGAGAGAGATCTATGCAGCGAAATCGATCAAGAGTTTTCCTTTTTACCTCTATTCTGACTCATTGGAGCAACGGAATAACACATCGCTGGAGATTTCGAATGTAACGATGGGATTCAACGAGGAGAGATCAGAGAGGGACAATGGATTGATCAAGAGCAAGCTGGAGAATAAGCAAGAAGGGCAAGGTGTTATGGTGGTGAAGAATAACTTAGTGACCAGTGGATATGGAAGCACACAACAAGTTTATAAGTATGTTGGAAGTGACCAATGTTACTTGAGGAACATCAGTAGCTCCAACTACACCATTCTATATGACAAGCTTACAACTGTGTGCAAGAAGAAAACACTGATGATGCCTCCACGGCTCGAGCATTTAACCACACAGCCCTTACTGGCTTGATACTTTAATAAGACAGAGAGAGACAGAGACCTCGCTCTAGCTGTGAATGACATTGAAGAAAGAAACATGAAAAATAAGATAAAGAACAGTTACTTGATGTTTCTTATGTTATTTCCAGTTTTCAGACGATGTCTTGGTTAGATTTGGTGTATAAATTGTCTTCCTGGTCAACAAAGCTCATCATGTTCTGCCTTTTGTGCAAATTTACACTGTGTAGCGATAGAACCGGTTTATTATCAGTGGTTTGTATATCTAAACCGATTAATCTGAGTCCACCACCGTGTTATGCAAAACGCTCTGGTTATGACAGTATACCGACCAATTGAAGTGAAATGAGAGTGTGTCTGACTCCAAAGTCTGTGAATAGTCTTTTAGTTGGTTGTGGAAGTAAACCGATTGCTGTATTGACGAATTTCGATTGGTTAAATGATATAAACCAAACCGGGAAATTGTACCGGAGGTGGCTATGGAAAGAAATCTCGACGGTGGGTCCTACGGTTATCCAGATAGATCTCGTACGTGGCAACATTACAGCCGTCTAAGTGAATGACTTTAAAAAGGTCAAACCTTGAATCCCATCTCTCTCGGGGATAAGGAAACACAAGATCAGACCGGCGGGGGAAATCAGAGAGCTATTTGATCTTGAGTGATTGAGAATGAGCTTATCATCTCCAACCAGGTCTGATAAAGTCTCCAATTTTATCTATTCGATTTCTGTTTGTGCTCGATTAGTGTTAAATTCTATCTGGCGGTTGCCTGTAGTTCTTCTAGATGCTACTCCTCGGGTTTATCGTTGCCGATTGGGTTTCGATCCAACCCCATCAATGTCGGATTGATTTGTTACCCAAGTAGACACGATTATGCTGCTCGGAAGTTCGTCGTGGCTTGCTCCTCCTCTTCCGGTACGTATCTCTTGCACTTGAATTTTGATTTGAGATTGGTCGATTCGAGTTTTTATTGGATTTCGAAATTTGATATTGCGCATGAAATGGGGCATGTGTGATACAAGATGAAATTTTTGCTTATCAATTTATCATAAAGGATCCTTAACATATATTTTTGTTCGACCAGATCCACTATTGGTTAAGGCTGCGAAAGGGCAAGCCGTGAGTCGTCCTCCAGCTTGGATGATGAGGCAAGCAGGAAGGTATATGGCTGTTTACCAAAAGCTCGCCAAGAAACACCCCTCCTTCAGGGAGAGATCAGAGAACACTCATCTTATCGTCGAAATCTCTTTGCAGCCTTGGCATGCATTCCGACCAGACGGTGTCATCATTTTTTCTGACATCCTCACGCCTTTACCCGCATTCGGTGTCCCTTTTGACATCGAAGAGGTTAAAGGCCCCGTGATCCAATCTCCCATCCGATCGGAAGAAGATTTGAAGAAATTGCATCCTATTGATCTCGGCAAACTTCAATTCGTTGGAGACTCTCTCAAGATACTGAGACAAGAGGTGGTTTTTCCTCTTTCTCTCAGCTTTCCCCTAGAGTTTAACCAAATGCCTTGATATATGGATTCTTGTTTTCAAAGGTTGGGGAACATGCTGCCGTTTTGGGTTTCGTTGGAGCGCCTTGGACAATTGCGACATATATTGTTGAAGGAGGAACAACTCGGACATATACAGTCATAAAGAGCATGTGTCATACTGCACCAGATGTATTGAGATCTCTCTTATCTCATTTAACCAAGGCCATCACCGAGTATGTTGTTTACCAAGTTGAGCATGGAGCTCACTGTATACAAATATTCGATTCATGGGGTGGACAATTGACTCCCGAGATGTGGGAGCGTTGGTCCAAACCCTACATCGAAGAGGTATAGTTGAGTCCTTAAATCTTGAGGGCCTGAAAGATTTATATATGGTTTTAACGATTCTAATTTTTTTTTTCCGGTCATTTGGGATGGACAGATCATTCATGCCGTAAAGAGAAGATGTCCAGATACGCCGATAGTTTTCTATATCAATGGGAACGGTGGCCTACTTGAACGAATGAAAGGGACCGGAGCTGATGTTATTGGGCTTGACTGGACTGTAGATATGGCTGATGGAAGGAGGCGACTGGGAAGCGAGGTTAGTGTGCAGGGAAATGTTGATCCAGCTTACTTGTTCTCTCCGCTTCCTGCTTTAACCGAAGAAATTAAAAGGTAGTTAGTTACTTTGTTCAGATGAAGATAGTTACGCTTATATTCAATTCTAGTAACTGTAAAAAACCTTGGTTTCGTGTCAGAGTTGTGAAGAGTGCTGGACCAAAAGGGCATATACTCAACCTAGGACATGGTGTCTTGGTAGGGACACCAGAGGAAGCCGTGGCTCATTTCTTTGAAGCCGCGAGAAGCTTGGATTACCAAACAGTCTTCCAAAATCATGTCCCTGCAGGAAAAGCTGAACCTGAATTGGTTGCCTGAGAAATGTTGAACAGACAGGTGAGGCAATTCCCAACGCCCAAAGAATCTGCTATTTTAGTTTTGTGAAGAGAACATATGTTTAAATCTCTTAATGTTGGTGCAGGACTCATTAACAAATCCAAGAATTGGTAACTACAAGAAAAAATGGAGGCTTTTCTGGTCTTAACTCTTAACAGTGTCTGAGATGCTCAATGTTGCTCTGCTTCTTTTGAAGATATGACTCGGTTAAAGTTTAACCAAACATCAATCTGGTTGATATTAAACCTTTCCTTGTTTGTTATCCCTTTTTCATTTTATGGTTAGATCTTCTCTTGTCCCACTTCCATGTGAAATCTGTTGTATCATGGAGTATAATGGTTATGTTTTTTTTATATACTCAAGAGTTATGTGAACTATTGTTTACTCATATCTCCAAAAGTAAGAAAGTAGAGACAAGAAATTTAAGAAACCAATTGAACCGGAGAATCAGGTTGATCTGCAAATTCTGAGGTACCAACAAACCCTACCACACAAAACTGATAATTATTTACTTTCCTTGCAAGATAATCAAATATAAATTATTTCACGGTAAATGAAGCAAAAGAAACGCCTCTTCAATTATTTTACAAAATTATTCACCAAAAAAAAATTAATTTACTATTTTTACGGTATTTGAAAATGTACGAAAATGATACTTTTTACATATATGTATAGGGCATCCAAAATTATTGGACCGGCACTGCACCTAATCCCTTTGCTGCTCCTCCTCCTCCTTCTAAATGTGAAACTGTTTATAAATGGCAAGCTCTCTATTATACTTGTCGTTATCATATGTCCAATGGTGGAGGAGTTCTCTGAATCATTTGGGGAGTATGTGTTTCAAGAGTTCTTTCACGTGAAGCCATTGTCAAAACTGAGAAATTTATTGAAACATTATGAAACAACCAGACTTTTTTTTTTTTTTTCGAATAACTAATCCCGATTCAACCATTAAAATTAACCAATAAATTTATTCCAATCCAGTAACACATTCAGCATTTTTTGCAACCTAAACCAGGTTCTACAAAAATGCAACTCAATAACACATAATCTAGAGATCCTAATCATCCTCTTGTCCCAGCCATGATTCCACGATCTCAAACTTTTACCTGCAACACATAGGAAAAAGAGTTGCGTGAGTATTATCACAAATACTCAGTGAAGCGGTCATCCCGTCTACTGATTACATAATAAGGATAAACGGATGCCAATTACTAAACAGTCAATTCACAATTCACAACGTTCAGATTACCAAATAAGAACAATCAATTCATAATTCATAACGTTCAAATTACCAAAATAAGAACAATCAATCCATAATTCACAATACTCAAATTATCAAGTACGAATACTATATCAACGATTCACTACGTTCGAATTACCAAAACAAGCACATACGACCACAATTTCAACAGGGTGTCGATCGACACCACACTAGGTGTCGATCGACACTCATTCTTTAACACAAACCAAAAACGAAACCGCGACGGGTATCGATCGACACTTCCTCTAGGTGTTGATCGGCACCACGACACATAACCCAGATCGAGCCAAATCCTCTCGAGGCTCGACTCCATTCCATCAAGGTTCATTCACAACCACAAACAATATGATTCACACACGAATTCTCAGGAACAACACATGAAAAGTAATATAACCCAATTCCATCACACATCAACAAAATCGTAACATACGATTATCCATAACCACGATCACGCACTCACCTTGCTAAACCGAAGAAAATGCTAAGAACACAAAACAAGCGACTTGAGGTCCTCGCAGTCTCTGATATCACACGAAAACACCAAGGACTGGCCTGTTCTATCACCTAAGACTCACAATTAGGGTTTCTCCAAAACCCAAATTAGGTTCTCAGGAAAACAGAACGATGAACCAACTTAAAACAATCACAAAGATCGGAACATACCTCAGAATTCAGATCGGAAATCCAATATGGAAACTAGATTGAAGGGGCTTTCCAACGATACCAAGATCGTCTCCTGATTCCTTCTCAACCGCCGGGAAAACGCTTCCCAATATGACTGATCAAATCCTGAAACTGCACAGACCACTTACGGAGAAACGATCATAACTCAAAAACTATCGATCCAAAAGGAAATCAGATTTTTTCTATAGCCAGCTAAGAGAAAGAAGAACATACCTACGAAAAATCACGTCGATCAGACTTGATTCGATCGTCCATTTTTCCTTTCTACCAGAACAGCCAAAACTGCCTTCTCTTTTCCCTTGATTTCAACTAGCAAAAACGCTCTCAAGAAACTCAAATCTTCTTTCTCTCTTTCTTTCCTCTCAACCACGTTTTCTCTGATCAAAAACACATCCACAAGGCTGCTAATCCTTTAAATACGAAAGTCCTAAGGTTAATCCTTCAACCCAAGCCAAACTGCGATTTAAAATCGAACCAAAACCGATTCTGAAGCATTGGTGTCGATTAACACTGCTCCCTGGTGTCGATCGACACCCTTACCAAAATTTTATTTTTTGGTTTGGGATGTTACACATTAGAAGGAAGGGTCTTGTCTTTGGAGAAAGAAAGAGAATTGTGGTGGTGGCAGAAGTAAATATCTTCATTTCTCGAAATGATAAATTTTGTAGAGTGAGTTGGGAGATACTTGAGAATTATCCTTCTTTCTCTTTATAATTGGGGACTTCATAACTATACAATTTTGTCCTGTCGTCTTCCTCGTTTCCAGCCAGCTTTGAATTCTGGTTTTCGATACTTCTAATCTGTTGAACTCGGGATCGGGTTCGACACTAAATTTGTTATGAGGTTCGAGATTCTCTGATAATATAGAATGGAAAGTTGGGTGATAGTTCTTAGGGATCGGCTTGGATGAACAATATCCGAGTAGGTCCCTCAAGAACAGTAAGTTCTGGGTTCCGAAAAGGCCTAGTTAGATTGAATAATATTACCGAGCACACCCTCTGGGGTCAAAATGTATTTAGCCGAGTGAACAGTAAATACGGAAAAAAGAGAGAATAATTTGCCCCAAAAGTGTAGTGTATAAAGCATGAGTTGTACAAGAATGATGTATTATGATATATAGTACAAAGAATTTAGGGTTTTATGTACACTTGGTTACATTTTAACCATAAGTTAGCATAAAGTAATCTTTGATAGCCATAAAGTGACCATACTAAGCATAAATCAACTATACTTTAAGATATAAATAAGGTGGTCTTTTTTTTGATGGGCTGAAAGTGGGATTTAGGCATGCCCAAATCCCGGTGTAACACAATCTAACCATCGCTTATGTAAGTTTCGATTCTTTTCTGGTAATTTTGACTGCCTCTTCTTTTGTTTGGTTAGGATTCGTCTTTATGCTCTTGTTTTTTGGTTATGCATGTTACATGTTCGACGAAATGTCTCAAAGATTCGTGCTTTCGGATTTTACTTTTTTTTTTTTTTTAACGTTGGTGGTGGTGATAGAACAGAACGATGTTATTTTAATCTGAAGATATATATATATATATACTTAAAATAATTCAGCATCTCCAAGGAATACAATAATTTACCACCACAATCTTCTCTTTATTTTATATTGAGCTGTTTTGTGAACACCCCTTTTGCTTTTACAATTTGCATCTTCTCAAATTATCTGTGTAATGCAACTTCACAGTGTGGTTCACTCATGGAGGTGTTCAAAGCAGCTTTTTCACAAGGGACTAATGCCGATGGAAAGAGTTACTCTTATGGCCAGATCACATCGTCTGCGTTGAGAGTAACTAAATTACTCTGCAAAGATGATGATACTACAAATGTATGATCACTGTAGCTATATCTTATTCTAACAGGTTTCTAATTGATGACTTTTAAAGCTTTTCTTAGGGAGGTGAAACTAGAAAGTATCAAGGGTTTGGTAATCTTAAAGGAGCTAGGAGTCCTGGGGACTTGGTTTAGTGGTGGCGTAGCGGTTCCTCTTGCACTCAGCTATCCATAGGCTGAACCCTTACATGTGATGAATGATTCGGTATGAAATCTCTATAAAAAAACATTGGTTGTTCAATTGTCGATGTGGTAGTTGGTAGCCATTCTTGGTTTTAGTTGTTTGGTTAGAATGTTGAGCCTTAATTCAAGCTCTTGAATTTCTTTTGAGGGCTAAGTAGAACAAAATAGAAAAGGTTGTAGAACGCCTAGGTTTTTCTGATTCGCTATTTCTCTTTGGTTTCTAGGATATATCTCTGTTATTGAGCACAGAGGACCATAGTGAAGCTATGAAAACTATTGCAGCAAAAGGTGATGCTCGATTTCTTCTGATTCCCTCTGTTGTTTTGTTAACTCAACTTCGGAAACTGTTGCTCCCACTCAGTTTCAGGTTGACAGTTTTGAAACACAAGGGAAGTTTCTAGGTAAGATTTCGAATATGCTTGAAATGATGAACTTATATTTAAGGCTGCGCTTTTAATTTCTGCCACCATACATCCAAGCAACTATTAGTCTGTGTTTTCTGCATCACATCAGTTTTTATTTGTGCACCATTGATCATTTACACTAGTGGTACAACTGGTAAGCCAAAAGGAGTTGTCCATAGTCACAATAGCATCAATTCCCAGGTATATATCCAACCTCCGTATGTAGCTCATGTCATGTTTGAAATCCACTCGACTTGGATGAGAATGTGGCTGCATATAACGAACTCATAAAAGATGTGATCTCTTCTGAATTACAAGTATTTCTCTCTCTCTCCAGTAGGTAAGCAAAATAACGATGTACCTTCTAAATGATAAGCTTGTATATGTTGCAGGTTAAAATGCTAACTGAATCTTGGGAGTACACATCTGCTGATCGTTTTCTCCACTGCCTCCCATTACATCATGTTCATGGGCTTTTCAACGCTTTATTTGCGCCTCTTTACGCACGGTCTTTGGTAACCTTTTCTATCCATATTTGCTTCAGCTAGCCCTTTCAAAATATATTAACTTCTGGCTGGTTATGTGTTTTAAACTGATGTTTACATTCCTCTTTGAAGGTTGAGTTTTTGCTCAAATTTACTGTTAGTGGAATCTGGCGTAGATGGCGTGAATCATATCTGGTGCATGATGAGAAAACTGACAACACCATAACTGTATTTACTGGAGTAAGTTTTTCTTTTGTTTTGCATTTATTCCTTAAAACAATATTAGTTCATCCTCTAGCTATCCCTGCTTCAAGTTAATTATTCGATTTCATGTCGCCTAAGCCCTTTTTTAAACCTGATGTACCAAGCTTATCAGTGGTTTATTTTGGTTAATATCTGAATCATGCTAAGTATTCAGCGCCAATATTACTCAATTATACCATGTAACAAAGTGAGGCTTTGGCTGAGTCGATCAGTTTCCACTTTGCTTTCTTGTGCTCTTGATATATAAACCAAACACATTTTGCTCGAGTGAAATTAAGCATGAGACAAGAAAAAGAGAGACGCAGAGAGAGATTTATTTTTAGCTCCTTCAATTGGTTAAATGTGAATGATGTGATAAACAGGTTCCAACAATGTATAGTCGGTTGATACAAGGTTATGAAGCAATGGATCGAGAGCTGCAAGACTCGAGCGCTTTTGCTGCACATAAGCTTTGCCTTATGCTAAACAACCAAATATCTCTCATATGCATTGATGTTAGCTGATGAAATACATCTTCAGATGTCTGGCTCCTCTGCTCTTCCTCGGCCGGTCATGCTTCAGTGGGAAACTATCACAGGAAAATAGAGAAAAGATATACATATTAACATTTATATCAATAAAACAAATTGTTAAGAAATTGGAACCCAACTTGCAAGTGTGAATGAATTTGTAATAGACAGAGTGACGACTTCTTTTAGGCTTCACCATCTCGCCTTGTCTTCACCGTCTTGCGTTGACTAAAAAGCTCCCCAACACATCACATGCATATTTACGGTCAAATCATGTATAAAAACGTATGTATACTAATTGCGATCAAATCTTCTAATGAAGTCAACCCAACTTGTTACATTTCTAAATAGTATTAATTGCAAATTAATCTCGACATGTATGTACATATCTATTTGTCATTTTTTTTAATTACAGTGTCAACTAACAAATTGCACTAAACAAAAATTAAACACTTATAAATAATACCCAAATTTACGGTTAAGGCCTTGATTGGGAGACCATGTGCGGTTTAGCATACGGTTGTTTGACGTTTGGTTAAAGATTTTGGCTTTCATATCCATAAGTAAGATGTATCCCTTGTCTATTGTCTGTATTGTCTCTTGTTTGTTCCAATGTGGCGGAATTACTGTTTCATTGTTTCTATCTCTTTTTTTTTTTAATCGTTTAGATTTATGAATTACTACAAATTATGAGAACTATTATATGGACAATTAGACAACGGACAATTTTAGACTAAAAGCATGTTTATAGGTAGGTAATATGGTGAGGTAATATAAGAATTTTATATTATTAATTGTATTGGGATTATCATATTTACTCTAATTTAGTTTTGTGTTTTTATAGTGATTATAGGTAGTAAATATAGAGGGGTTCTAAATTTTTTTTTTTTTGAATTTGTAATTTTTTAAGTAAAGTTTATTTTCTTCAAATTGAAAACATAATACATTCAATAAAATATGAAATTTTAAATATACTTGAAAAAAAAAATTAAAACATACATTTCGAAATCATAAACGGAAAGAAACGCTCAGTTGTAATCTTGATAATGTCCAAATTATTGCCATATATGCTCAACCAAATCATATTTCAATTGTTGATGCTTTTGTTTATCACGAAGTCGAGTTCGAACGCCCATAATATCAACATTATTTGTAGGCATAGATGTAGAAAACGAGTAATCCACATATGAACTTACGTTTCCTTCTCCTACTTGAAATTCTGAAATATCAAAGTGGGTGTTAACATCTCGTTCGTCTTCTACTATCATATTGTGGAGTATGATAGATGCTCTCATAATCTTTCTTATTTTGTCCTTATCCCAAAAAAGAGTCGGGTTTTTGACAATCGCAAATCGAGCTTGCAGGACTCCGAATGCACGCTCGACATCTTTTCGAGCAGCTTGTTGGTGTTGAGCAAAGAAAGATGCTTTTGGACCTTGTGGAAGTGGAATAGATTGGATAAAATTAGCCCATTTGGGATAAATATCATCTGTGAGATAGTAAGCCAAAACATAGTCCCTAATGTTGACAGAGAAATTTACTTGCGGGGCTTAGCCATTTATTATGTCATTAAAAACTGGAGAGCGATCAAGGACATTTAGATCGTTACAGGTACATGGAGCTCTAAAAAAGGCGTGCTATATCCAAAACTGTATGAAGCTACATCCTCTAAAACGATTGAGGGGTTTCCTGATCCCCGTGAAAACTGTTCTTTCCAAACGGTCGGGCAATTCTTCCACTCCCAATGCATACAATCGATGCTTCCTACCATCCCAGAAATCCGCATTCCTCTCCTTTGATAAGAAGTCGTTGAAGATCTGCTTCTGTGGGTCTCCTTAGGTACTTATCTCCGAACAAATATATTATTCCTTCGACGAAATGTTTCAAGCATAAACGAGCCCTAGGTGCAAGCGAGCCGAAGGTATTCGTCAACTTGATCCTTAACACTACCGTATGTCATGATACGAATTGCTACGGTACACTTTTGAAGTCCGAAGAGACCAAGCCTTCCGGTGGCATCTTTCTTCTGTCGGAAGTATCGAACCTCATTGGAGAGTCAATTTACAATATGCGGTGGCATCTTTTTTTTGTCGGAAGTATCGAACCTCATTGGAGAGTCGATTAACAATATGCATGAACAAGTGCTTGTTCATCCTAAACCACCGTCGGAATAATTGAGGTGGGTGTGTTGCATCGTCTTTGAAATAATCATTCCATAAACGCTCGTGTCCGTCTTCACGATCTCTTTCAATAGGTACTCGTTTTTTCCTAGAATTGGTTGGCCTCCGATGATCACCAGAACCATTGAAGAGATTCATAAATTTTTGATTGAATTTTTCGTCAAAAAAATCATCAACATTATCCTCAATTGGTATGTCAAAGGGATTTGAAGAGGATGCCATATATTTTTTAGGGATTAATTGCGAGTGAAATGTAGATGAATAAATTGTAAGGAGAAAGTGAACTTTTTTTGGCTAAATGGTGGAGAAAGAGAACTTGTTTGAAAAAATATAAGGAGAAGCAGAACCGCTGAGAAGAGGATAAGAAAAACAAGAAGAGATAGAAGATGAGAAACACAAGCAAAGGAGATTGAATAAAAGAGGTTTTCGTGAAGAAAAGAACTCAAATTTTATGACATTATATACCAACAATTGTCTTGGTATAAAGAGTCTTACACAAATACATGTGACACAAAATAACAAATCATGTGACACAAAATAACAAAGCCTACAATGGCTGAAATAAAACACTAAAATAATAAAGTCTGAGCAGTTTTTCAGCCTCAACTAAAATCATGTGGCATAAACCAACAAAGCCTTTGTCTTCATTTGTGTTTTCACTGACCAAAAATCACATGTGATGTACCTATTACCAAAGAAAATTGAACGGAATTAGATTCAAAGTACATACGAAACAAAACATAATCATTAATCAAATAAGCAGAAATTAACACAAGTTATGAGGAAGGATTTACTTAATTATAACTTCAAATGCATCTGCTGATGGTCAGTGTAAATCCTTCCTCATAACTTGTGTTCATAAGTTACGAAGAAGGATTTACACTGAAATGTCACAGAACCTGAAAAGTAAACAACAATTGTACACTCAACATCAGTAGCAGATACAAAGAGTAACACAATTGTACACTCAACATCAGTAGCAAATACAAAGAGTAACACAATTGTAAACTGAAACTGAAGTTATACAAACTGAAACTGAATTTTATACAAACTGAAACTGAATTTATACAAATGAACACAAGCCGAAATACTACTGAAATGAACACAAAATGAAATACACAAGCATATAACACAAGGAGTAAGTAATAACAAGACAAGCAGAAATGAACGCAAGTAGAAATGAACTAGTTAGACAACATGTATGAGATAAGCTTGTTCTTTAGAGTCACTTCCATAACTGAAAGTGGTTCTTGTTTTCCTAGCAAATTATCTTGCAGCTTTTTGTCATAAAGCTTGGCTTTCATAACTAAATCCTTCTCCTTAATTGCCCACATGTTCTGAAATTCTTACTCATCATTGCTTTGTTGGGCCACACTCCTTTTCCCTTTAGCCTTGGAAGCCTTAACACCGGGTGGCCTTGGCAATAGTTCATCATCTTCAAGGCGAACTGGGCGGGTTCTTGAAGACTGTGTAGAAACCTCATCAGTCTTTCTTTTTTTTGAACTCCCTTGACCTCTAGATGCACACCATTTCTGGTCATGCCTTAGCTCCAGCCAAGCGTGTTCAACGAGGAACTTGTAGCCGTGATCATTGAAGAGCAGTTCCATAGCAAGCTTCTTATAATCATCTAGAACAAATTTACTTCTTTTTTTTTTACAGATTTTGCAGCCTCATAACTGCCCACAAACTTGCATACTTGGTCATTTATATTCTGCTACCTCTGTTTACAGTGAGTATGTTCTCTATTTGGTATACCAGCTAGGTCAGGAGTGTTTGCAAGACTTGCGTTAAAGTAAGATGCAATGCATTTCCAAAATGTAGCAGCTCTTTGCTCATTTCCAACCACTCCATCCTTGCTGGTATTCAATCAAGCACTGATGAGCAGGACATCTTCTTTAGGACTCCAATTCCTTCTTTCTTTACGGCCATCACCTTTGGGTTTATCTAGGATTGGATCATCAGAAGTTACTGTCTGACTACTAAAGACAGAAACTTCAGATGATCCAAGGTCAATGGTTGGTGAAAACCCATCATACGGATTGGGTTCCAGGCTAGGGTATCCTTGTTGACTATTTTAAAAGTTCATAAAACTAGAATCCATTAAAGGGTTAGGTTTAAAGGAGAAGGGAAGAAGATCAGGAAAGGGTTTGGTTTAAAGGAGAAGGGGAGAAGATCAGGAAAAGTTTATGGATTGTGTTAAGCTACTGACTATTTCTTAACTATATAAAGGAGAGGTTCAACTGTGTTGTGGTAGCTGAGTTTGTAACATTAATTACTTAATAGTGTTTTTAACATTAATGAGAAGTTTTTATTAGTTTTTTACCAATCAATGCAATACAAGTATATGTCTAATCTATCACTACACAACATTCATAACAGAAACAAAGCACTCAAGAAGAGCTAGTATTTTCGTGTTTAAGTGGTACATTAACTAGTTCTGAGTAGTTTTTAGCAGTGAATGAGTTAACAAGTTTCTTTCTAACCTAACACCACCAAGCATTCATCACAAAAGCATTTAATAATATCAAGTACAATTCAGATAACAACCATTTATGACATCTACCAATTCAGATTTACAACTACGGAAACCAAATCATGTGACAATTCAGATTACCAAACCAAATCAGTTGACAACTCAGATTACCAAACGTATATTTATATACCAATTCATAATACAATTACCAAAACCAATTCATGACACAATTAGCAAACCAAATCAAATTACCAATCATATAACTCTATCCCAATTCATAAATACAATTACCAAACCAAATGAGATTACCAATCATTTAATTACCAAACTAAATCCAAAATACATTTATTACCTTGCTTCATAGATGGAAAAGGATGAAAATTCCTCCAACTCAAATTCAGAACCAAACCTGCAAATACGAAAAGGAAATCAATTAACAGTACAAGAATGAACAAATTCTAAATTACTTGTACATGCACGAAATGTAAACAACAATTACTGACTTGATAAAACAATTCCTCAGGCCTTTGTCATCATATTTTGTCCAAATCACAATTTCATCCTAATGACCTCATTAAAGAGAAACGACTGAAAATTGAAATTTAAACCTAATCAATGATTTGTAAATGCAAAATGACACAAATTAAAGCAAAAAACTCACAAGTTACGGTTGTAATTTGAACCGTAACTCTAATTTCTAGCAAATCGAAAAGCCCCCAAAACAATTTTAATCCTAACCAGAAACTCTAATTGCGATTCCTTGTAATTCACAACAACAACACAACAATCAGAGGACTCTTACCAGGTTTGAGACTCTGGAGAACTCGATTTGATGAACCAAATCGATTTGATTCCTCGCAAAATCAAACTGATCGACAGAGAGAAATCGAAAGAAACAGACACAAATCAAGGGAGACCAAGAGATGGAGAGAGAGAGAGAGAGAGAGAGAGAGAGAGAGAGAGAGAGAGAGAGAGAGAGAGAGAGAGAGAAACCATAGACGTTGAAGATATGTGGTGTTAATTTGCAGAAAATTCAGAGAGATCGAGAGAGAAAGAGATCTCTCGGAATCGCATTCAAGAGAGAAAGAGATGAAAGAAGAGGAAAAGTCGGGACTCAGGAGTGTTTTTTTCCTCTTTCTCTTTACATTTCACACCAATTACCATCTGCCATGTTTCCCATATTTACGGTTAATATGAGTTGTGTTTTTAAAACCGTAAATATAGTTGGTGGCCGATATTTAATTTTTTAATGGGTTTAATTCTTAATTACCCACTCTATTTACCCCTATTTCCTCTCTATAAACTTGCTCTAAACATGCAGAATTCCTCTGAACGGCTCTCCTTGCACCAAGGTTAAAAATCTCCTGTAAATATTGCCTCTATAAATTTGCATTTCTCGGGACTCGAATTCCATACCTATAGATGTAGAAGCATTAATGAACCATTTAGTGAAACCACTAGACTAAGAGGGCTTCCACATTTTATATCTATTTTACGTTTAAATATATCAGGATGAAAAAATATTTTTAAAAAAAAATTGGCTTGTCACATCTTACGCCCATAATTAAGTATTTTTCTTACGCCCATAATTATGTATAGTAAGTAACAAGTGGACCTGATTTTACAAAATTTCGAATTTTCTAGATTTTTGGGATACAATATTTTGCATTTTACATGTATTAAAAGTATATTACAACGGTTGTCAAAGAAAAAGAGTATATTATAATGTGAGTTATACGAAGTGGTGAAAGCGAAATTGATAGTTGAAAAGCGAGTCAGAAAGAGCTGGAAATTTGAAAAAAAAAAAGGATTATAAGATAATTTATATGATCTTTTTTGGATTTTTTTCATCTATAGATACGTTTTAAGAAGTTGTTTACACTATTCACCAAAAAAAAAAAGAAGTTGTTTACACTAAACATACTTTCTAAGAGAAGTATACTTATTGAGTGGATAAAGACAACTAGACCCTTTTAACTGATTTTGAAGAAACTAGATCTGCGAACTTATATTGTGTGTTTACGCAATCGAAACGTTTATCGAATCTGCCTTAGAAAAGATCATTATCGAATCGAATCGAAACATTTTTTTTACTCAAATTCTCGTCGTTTTGTTCTCAGATTTCTTCTCTGCACTTTGCTTCTTCTATCTTCTTCTTCCTTCGATTACGTCGGTGGATCATTTTGTTACTCTGCATTTTCATTGCTAGATTTCGTCACTGATTGGCTTCTCTCCCGATTGGAATTTTCTCCGCTCGTTTTCTTAGTCATCTCCCAGGTTGAATTTGGGTTTTTCTCGCTTCCCCCCCTAATGATAGTTTCTTCGAATCAACGGAAAGTAAATTTCAATTTCTGGGATTGTTTTACAATTCTTATCTATATTAGAAAGGGGATTGTGTGAATCTCAGTATTGTGCCTTTTTCTGGATTTAGCCCTAGAAAAATCTGAATCAAAGCTTTTAAGTAGTGATTTTATCAAGTGGGATCTTTTTTTTCCAGGTTAAGTTGTTTATTTACCTATAAAACTCATAGAAAGTACTTGTAACGTTGAGTAGTGTGGTGTAATTTTGATTTCGTGTGCAATTGGATGATTTTATTTATCAGTGTTTTGCTTGGTAGATTTACAGGAAGCTCAAAATAGGAAACTTGTTTTTAATGTTATCAAATTTTGTTTGTGTTCCTATGTAACATGGTTCTCTTAAATTGCAGTATGGTATTATATCGATGATACGGTGAATTAAGGATGAAGGCTCAGTAGGGGATGTGAGTAGGATTGATGATATTGATGCTGCTCACCTTCAATTCAAAAATAATGAGCACCTTCTTAAAACAGACGGAAGAAAGATGGACGAGAGATTTGCGGTTGATGATATTGATGCTGCTCACCTACGATTTACTATTTCCCTTGTTACATGGTCTTAGATTAGTTGTTTCTTGTTTCATGTTGTTTGGAACAATTTTTTAAGGGATTTGCGGTTTCCAGTTTATGGATTTGTGGATTGGTTGTTGATTTTAGGTTTTCAAACTCCAGAGATTGAAACCATTTTAAGTTACAATATGGAAAAGAGGTTTTGCACTGGATGGACAGTTAACGTAAATAATCTCATGGATTGTTATGTGGTGGATAGATGGATGTGGATAGGTTTTGGGTGGATATGTTTGTTTTATGTATGATGATGTATACCAAACCAGACCGACCGGATAATGTCATGTCACCAATGCTAATGCGAACCAAATGAAATCGCTTATGACAAAAATTAGTTGACTAATTCAATAACTAACAATGAATTAGTTGACAAAAATTACTTATGGACGAGTTCAGATGGAACGTAATGTGTGGTGGATTGTTTCTTGTTTTTCAGAGTGGATAAGTATACATGGATATTACTCATGTTGCGGTTTTTTGCCTCCGAAATTGCTCAAGCTGAATTTCCAAATCAACAAAAGAACACAATTCAGATACATAAATAATCCACATTATTCTGCCTACTTAAACACATTTATACCGAGTTCGTCATCAAATGCAAGGCAGTAGGCTTTAAGCTCACGATCTGTTTCTCTGTTCATACGTTGACCAATCAAAAACGTCGAAAGTAGTGACTCGCTTACTCCCGAGGTTAAGCCATCTTCCGTTCCAAGCAGAAGAACGTCTCTTAAAACACCCTCAACCTCCTCATACCCAAGATGACTTCAAGCCCAAATCTCTTTTAGAGCACCAACCAATCTCATCTCTCTATTTTTATTGCCAACAAAAGTTGGTCCAACCGAGTTTTCGGTACCCAAAAAAGAGCACATCAGGAGGTAGTGCCCGAACAAGGAGCAGCCAAAATACATCCATCGCCCGCCTTTCACCTATTGAACCGATCAGGAAACAAATTTACATTCCCAGCCTCTCTGTAATACAAGAAATTTTTCCAAATTAAAACACAAAAATGTTCGTAGAAACAACATTAGACAAGATTTGTTCAGTTTCTCAAGAATAAGATGGATACAAAAGACAAACCAAGAGAAAGACAGAACCTTTGACCTTGTATGATCTTCTCCTGCAATTAAAAATTTTCACAACCACCAAATCAACAAGGTAATCAAAACTTGAAATTTAGTCGAAGAAAACCAAAAATTCACGTACTTGCTCGCGAAGAAGAGCATTACTTGCAGCAGATTTAATGTCTTCAAGTGAACTACCATAGCCATAACTAAAAGAAGCTTGGTTCTGATTTTGCAGCTCTTCTCCCATTATCCAACCTCTGCATCCTTCAGCGAGAAGACAAACCTAGAAACAGATTCGGTTTTAAGATTCTTCAACGAAATTCACTTCCGATTAGCTAACAAAATTCATCAAAAATCACAGTACACAAAAATTGGGAAAAATCGCAGAGAGAATTTGAGCCGCCATGGATTTACGGTAGGATTTTTAGTTCAGTCCACGAATTGGTTCGGTTATGTGTGAGGAAGGGTTGTTTTGGTATTTAGAGAAAATAAAAGGAATTATTACTCTAGTAGATACTTTTTTGTGGGCATATATCTTCTGAAGACACTTTATAAGAGAGGTGTACTTTTTCAACCTTTTTCCCTTCTTTTTTCATTTTTATGCCGATAATACCCTTGTGTTGGTTTTCCTGAACTAAGATCGACGAAACAGAGAAAGTTTGAAGCTTTCGGCGATGATGGAGCGAACGTACAACCGACGCAAATCGGGGATGCTGAGATCTCTCTCCGGCTCCTTAAACGACGACGTTTCTCAGTTGGAGTATCTCTCTTCGTCTCCATCTTCTTCTCCATCTTCGTCTCCGGAAATTGATTTATCCGGTTTCCCTTTCTCTAGTCAAGACTCGTCTTCTCTGTGGAATTCGTCTTCAAGATCCACTTTCCTGGATGATGATTTTTCTCGGAATGGAGGTGGCCTAGAGCGGAAATCGAAGAGACCCAGAAACGGTGGTGGTGCATTTGGTTTGAGTTCGACTATAATGGAGACGCAAGAGTTTAGCGAGTTGATGGAGAACGAAGACGAGGTTAATGACGCGCTTGATGGGTTGAAGAAAGGTCATCAAATAAGGATCAGAAGGGACGCACTTTCGTCTCTACTCTCGATTTGTGGATCTCAATATCAGCGACGCTCTTTAAGGGCTCAAGGGTATGTCAATGTCAGTTTTCTTTTTCAAATTCTGTACTTTCTAGGGTTTGTTATTCATCAAATCTTGGAAATTTATTGAATTGGGGTTTGGGGTTTTGTGTTAGAGATTTTTCCGAGCTCTCTGCGTTTTGGGTTTGTTCCAATAGTGTGGATTAGGGCATAATTGGACACAATTATACACGAAGACATAATTTTTCTTTTTCAATTTATATCTTTTGCATTTTGAATTGCACCTAGGATGAAACTGATTGCAATGGACATTTCTGGTTTTTGGTAAAGTAACCTGATTGAAACGTTTGTTGAATTTAGCAATAGCTAGAACATGTTAAAACTGTCAAAGGACTGGACTTTTTCATTAGCGAATCAATTTGTTTAGGTGCAGTAGATGACAAGTCCTAAATGATGAGTATTGTGGAGTCTCACAAGAACTTTGAGCTTAAATCAGTAAACAATGGAGGAATGATGGTTAATTAGTGATATGATTTAGGATGATGGTTATAATGGAGAAATGGGGTGCTTTAATTCATTAGTTTGGCAATTTTACAGGTGAAGCCAAGTTCTTAGGAGGTGTAGCTTCTGTGAAAGGAGTACCACGAACCATGGGGCACTAACCTGTACACCATCAACAAAATGGAACACCTATCCACAACATATCATCCACAACCTATTCCTAATCTTACTTGCTTCCTTGTGTTACACATTTAATTAATCTCTAATGTAATCTAAACCATTCTTGTGTAAAACTTGCCGCAAAACACATGTAAGAATGTCTCATGAGGGAACAAACCATTATTTTTAGGATTTTAGTTGCTCTTATATGTATGATCTCTCAACGTATCTATTATCACATAATCCCTTACATGACAATCCACACCATAATTTGCCCATCCACCACACACATATCCACATACACGCTTCCATACTTAAATTTTCATATCCACATACACGCTTCTTTTTTAGTTACAGAAACAAACAATTAAAATGATTCGTTTTTTTCACAAAAGTAGTAATACATATCATCCATCCCAACATTCAAAGGCATACCCTGAAGCTAATACATAACAAACTCAATCCTAAAACAAATTCCATCCATATGAAGCTGTCCACCAGAGGCTGATCCTGATCATATGAAGCAACAAATCTAAAGCTCCTCCTAGAACTCCAGTCACCATCTTGTTCTCATCTTCGAGAGATAAAATGAATCGTTCTGGCAGAATGTTCGTGAGCTTCTAATGAACGACATATGAGAACGTCAATCAACATAGGAACGATTCGTGTTCGTACAATCTTCACTTTGTAAGATTTCTCCAGCTAAAGATTAACCAGAACCGCAATATTGAATCGATGAGTGACCTAATTGCAAATATTAGCTTCGTCGTACAAAGATTGAGTCTCGAAGCTTCGCCGTTTCTTGTAACGTTATGAATCGAAATCAAAGCTTCTCCGATCTCTGAAATTTGAGCCGTTTCTTGTAACGTTACAAATCGAAATCAAAGCTTCTCCGATCTCTGAAATTTGATTGCTTCTTTTAGCCAAAAAAAATTATAGCCTAAAATACTTGGATCGAAATCGATTGAAGAATTAAGCTTGGGAAAAATAAAGATTAAGAGACATAAACCATTTTTTTTGCTTTTGATAGTTACAGAGACGAAGAGAGAGAGACATGGATCTAAGGGGGCATTTTGTAATTAACCTTATGGAAAGTATACCTCCCTTTTTAAGTGTCATATTTGCAATCAAAAGATAGAAAAGTATCTATTAGGGTAAAATACCCAAAATAAAAGGGGAAGAAGTATAGCTACCGCAGAAAGTGTTATTCTCCGAAATATGTTGTCAAAAAAGTATCTTATACCGTAATAATTCCATCTTTTTTTTGTCATCAACAGTAAATATATTGATTAAAGCTCATAAGCTAGTACAAAGATATTAAACAAGGCCCATACAATCCAATTATCAGACGAATCATTAATGATAACGATTGATTAAAGCTCAACACGTGTAAACCTACGTGTCTATCTACGATTGCATCGGTGAAGCCGACACCAAAAGAGACTTTGCCGAAACCGTCGATCACCACCGTCGAGTCCTTGATATCACTCGAAAGTCTGCACAATATCTCTGTTTTTCTCCTTCTGCTACAGCTTATACTTCTCCCCTCCTTAAAATCTCCGCCGAACATCACAAACCATGGCCACACCCAGTGCCTAAACTTCAGGCTTCGATAACGGGATTATGGGGAGGAAGAACTCCCAGCCAGGAAGGATGATTCCACATTTAGAGAAGAGAAAACACCAAAATTGCAACAATGATTCATGGTCTCATCTACAACCTGAAAATTCAACCAGAATCTACCAAGGAGTATAAGCGCAAAAAGATCTGAACTAGTTGGAAATCAAATCTGATCGCAATCGGAAGAAGAAATTCGTCGAAGCGGAAACAAAAGATCCGGCTAAACTGGAAAATAAAACCGATCAAAGATCAGAGAAGACGCTACCTTACAAGCCGAAAACTTAAACTAAATAATTACAGATCAAAACCACGAAGCCGGGAAGAAACCGGCGTCGGGAAATCAATATCTATATCTGCTTTTGGTTCTAGCTTTTCGAGAGAAGGAGGAGGAAATTAGAGAGAGAAAAGTTTTACCCGTTCTTTAATAAATCGATAGAAAATTTATATGATCTAAAGACAAATGAAATCGCAACATATGATATGAAGTTAATTTATAAACATAGTGTATATTCACTGTAGGACCAAAGTTTTTGGAACGCTACGAATCGGGCTTAAAAAGCGATAAGAGAAACGTTAAGGGAAGAAGAGAAGTGCGGAGGCGAGACGAATCTCTTTCCTTAACCCTTTGAATCACCCGTAGTGCGACGAGATGACTGATTCAAGGATCCCAGGATACAACCACAAATAACCGTATTCGCGATCACTCGAATCACGACTCTAACGAACTAAAAATTCTACGATACTCTCGAGACACGACTTACTTTCTTGAGAGAGATTGCTAGAGAACTTTTTAAATAAGAAAAATATTATTGTATCTTATGTATTTGAGAAGTGATAAATTCTCTCTTATTTATAGTGGTCTCATCTCCATGTAGAGAATCTAGAGCATTTACACCAAACTAGTCAAACAAATCAAATGCTCAAAATCAAGACAAAAATGAATTTTCCGTTACATGATTTTTCCTTAAAGCTATAATTGATAAACGTATTATCATAATGATTCTTTCAACCATCAATTGAAATATTATTATTTTAATGATCATGTTTGTGTTGACTCCATAAACACTAAATCATCCATTAATTCTCATACGTTTATCCCTTAAGATTCTCTAATTAAATTGAATAAATTACATTTGTATTCTCAATCATTAAGATTACACTTTATGTCAATCATATATAATTTGATCTAACATTTCTTTATTTATTTTTATTTGGAATGAATTCAAGAGATATTTTAAGTTTTGTGTTAATCATAACTAACCACAAATAATAAGATAAATTTGGCCCAATAGATTTATGATCCATTTACCAAATGAAAATTCATATCTCAATTCCAAATTATTTGACAAGACTTATATTATCTCAATTACACCAAAATGTAAGTATAAGGTTTTTAAACCTTATTATTCAAGACTTCTCCATGAACCCAAATGCTCATTATTTTATTTGTCATTCACATTTCAAACCATTTTTCATAAACCAAGTTTCCTAATACAAGGCCAATTTGTTTAACCAAAAAATGGTTTCAACAGTCCCCCACATGAATAGAAATGACTCTAAACATATACAGATTCGACAGACTCAATAAACATATGCAGACTCGACTACACTAGACTAGACAGATTTTCGAGAGTATACAAAAATGTAACTATATCTGAGAGGTAGCATTTTTCAACTTTGAACCAATCATTTTAATTAATGTTGGGTTTACTTGGCCAGGAGGTGAACATGATGTCTTGAACCACCCGGATGTTGATGTAAACCAAGAAAACAGTTATCGCATAGCAACATTTTCTCGTAGAAATTAGTTCTCTATTGTGTTCGTTTTGGCCCTGAACATTCCTGGTATCATGAGTGAACTTGGAGAATATAGCCTTACGTTCATTCTCCTAGAAACGACCCCATTTCACACTCACTAGGTGATCTGCCATCAATTTTGTTTTAAGAAGCATCTTGTATTACTTCACTGATATCTCAAAGTTATGGAATCATTAAAAGCCACAGCTTAACCTATTCACACACAGGCAACATTGTTTATCATCCAAGAAACTGGGTATAGACATAGTCTTACAGTGTTCCTCTCTCAATCAGCTTTATTTCTTTGCCTCTTTGAACCTATGTCGTCGGAAAATTAGTGACATAGGTTGGGTATCCATTAAGCATCATTTTAGTTATAGGCTTTAAACCCATTCGTGTTGATGATTTAACAACTTGATCTCTCGGTAAACTTTTTGTGAACGGATCAGCTAAGTCGTCAACCTACTTAATATAATCTATCGTGAGTACTCCAGTTGAGATCAATTTTCTAATGGTTTTATGTCGCCTTCGAATATGACGAGATTTACCATTATATAGTTTATTCAGTGCCTGAGATATAGCCGATTGACTATCACAGTATACCCGTAAACCTGACACTGGTTTTTCCCACATAGGGATATCTTCCAAAAAATTCTGAAGCTATTCTTCTTCTTCCGCTGCTTTATCTAAAGCTATAAACTCTAACTCCATGGTTGATCTACCAATAGAGTTTGTTTGGAAGATTTCAAGGATACTGCTGCACTTGCCAGGGTAAAGATATATCCACTTGTAGATTTCAAGTTTCTAGAATCAGAAATCCAATTGACATCATTATAGCCTTCTAATACCGCTGGTTCTTTACCATAGTGCAACCCATAACTCTTGGTGTATCTAAGATAATTAAAAACCCTCGTTATGGCTATCCAATGAGTATGACCTGGATTACTCGTGTATCGACTTAGCACATTTACTGAGTGTACCAAATTTGGCCAAGTACTGTTAAGTACATTAAACTTTTAATCACTCTTGCATATTCTACTTGTGAAACTGCATCACCTGAATTTTTTGTCAGGTGAAGTTGAGGATCCATGAGAGTTTTAGCCGTTCCATTTGAGTAGGTCTTGAACCTCTCAAGTATCTTATCGGCATAATGATCCTGAGTTAGTGTAATTCCTTTAGAAGTTCTTACGATCTTGATTCCAAGGATTACTTTCGCTAAACCCATATCTTTCATGTCAAATTTTCCTTTGAGCATGTTTTTAGTTTTATTAATAATATTCTTATTACTTCTAATAATAAGCATATCATCTACATATAAACACAATAAAATGTATCCTTGTGGAATAGTTTTTATGTATATGCATTTATCATATCATTTATGCCAAACCCTTCCGACATCATTACATTGTCAAAATTTTCATGCCACTGTTTAGGAGCTTGTTTAAGTCCATATAGTAATTTTACAAGTCTACACACTTTGTGTTCTTGTCCTGGGATAACAAACCCTTTGGGTTGTTTCTTTTAAATTTCCTCTTCTAAATCACTATTTATAAAGCAGTTTTGACATCCATTTGATGAATTTCGAGGTCTCGTAAAGCAGCAATACAAATTAATATTCTATTGGAAGTAATTCTCGTTACTGGAGAGTAAGTGTCGAAGAAATCAAGACCTTCTTTTTGCCTGAATCCTTGCACCACAAGTTTCGCTTTGTACTTGTCTATCTCTCCATCAGTTTTCAATTTTGTTATGAAAATCCATCTATTTTCAAGAGCTTTCCACCCTTCGGGTAGATCCGTTATCTCATAGGTATTATGTTGCAAAATGGAGTCCATCTCATTATTAACGGCTTCCTTCCAAGAAGGCGCGTCTGGAATAAACATTGCTTCCGAAAAAGTTCTTGGCTCATTTTCAGCTAGAAAGACAACAAAAAAATCAAAACCAAAATCATTCTCTTTACGAGGTCTTTTACTTCGTCTTAGTTCGATTTCATCTTCTTTTTCTTCATCATTTATAGTAGTCCCAAAGTTACTTGCCTCATTTCTTAAGATAAAATCATCTCGTTGATCACGTGTTCTTTTATTACTCTCTTTTTCTTTACACGGAAACACGGTTTCAAAGAAGTAAGCATTTCTTGACTCCATTATCGTGTTTGCATGTACCTCTAGAATATCTGACTTAGGTACCAGAAATCGATAAGCAGTACTATTATGCGCATACCCGATGAAAATGCAATCTACCGTCTTAGGTCTTATCGTTGTCTTTTTTAGTGGTGGAATTGACACTTTTGCTAGGCACTCCAACACTTTCAGGCATTTATACGAAGGCGCGTTACCTTTCTAAAATTCATATGGAATTTTCCCGATAACTTTATGCGATATTTTATTTAGGATAGAATTTGTGGTAAGCAAAACTTCCCCCTAACCTAGATTCCTGCAACATTGCATTCATCATATTTTTAAGAGTTTGGTTTTTACGTTCCGCAACTCCATTAGATTCCGGTGAGTAGGGAGCGGTTGTTTGATGAATAATATCGTGTGCTCTACAAAATGCATAGAACGGTTCAGCATATTCGCCTCCTCTATCACTTCTAACTATTTTAATAGTTTTATTAAGTTGATTTTCTACTTCCAACTTATATTCTTTGAATTTCTCCAATGCTTCATCTTTATTGCGTAGTAAATGTACATAACAATATCTAGTACAATCATTGATGAAGGTTATGAAGTATTTCTTTTCACCTCTGGTTTGAATATATTTTAAATCACACAAATCTGTATGAATTAGACCAAGAGGTTATGTTGGTCGTTCAACGTTCGGTGATGGGTTTTTCGTGAGTTTTGCTTCAACACAAATTTCACATTTATCTTTTCTTATTTTCCATTTAGGAATTAAGTTCATGAACATGTTCATTAATCTACTCATAAATCTAAAATTAACATTTCCTAAACGTTCATGCCATAAATTAAATGACTCTGCAACATAAGCAACATATTTCTTATTCTTCTTCTTTTTCGAGGTGGAAGCCTCGGTTACATCAGTTATGGCATTATTGCCTACATCACTTATGGTATCATTGCCTACATCACTCTCACCAATTAGAGCCTCAACCGACATCTTAAACAACCCATCACAAACAAACCCCTTACCTAAAACATCCCATATTTGGAAAGGATCGGCTTATCCGCTTCGATCTTCATTGCGAATCTATGTTTTCTCAAAAGAGAACCCAAAATCAGATTCGAAGTCATAGTCAATATCACCTTACCATAACCTGCGATCTTCGAGGTTGCGGAGTTTCCCATGAAGAGCTTCTCGTTGCTCTTGTTCTTCCGGTAGGAAGAGAAACTCTCTCTGTCCATGCATATGTGTTTTGACGCACCGGTATCAAACCACCAAGTCTTTGGATGGCTCTCAGCCACGTTTGCCTCGGTGATAATCACATACATGTCAGTTTCGGTGAGATTGACATCATACTTGTCGGCTTTTGGAGCATTCTTAAAGGATTTGTGGCCAACTTTCTCGCAATTGTTACAAGTTCAAGTGAACTTCGGCTTGGAAGTATCACCGCCACCACCCCTCTTCTTGAATTTCTGAGTATTCTGAGGAGTGAATTATCCTTTGCCCTTGTCAAGCCTTCCTTTATTCTTCCATTTTGCTTGCTTGTTAGCATTATGGTGCTCAACCAAGTTTGCATTCGGATCATGAATCACCACACCAACTTCGAGTTCCCGTCAATTATGAGACCCAATCCAAAGTTTCATGACAAGGTCTTCAAGACTCATCCACTGCTTCTTCAACTTGAGGTAGTTCTTGAAGTATGTCCAACCTGGAGGAAGCTTCTCGATCACACAAGTGACCTGATAGGTCTCGCACAGCCTCATGCCTTCAGCGTGAATATCGCAAAGCTTATTTTAAGCTTCATAAAATTGTTCCATCAACGGTCGAGAGTCCACCATCTTGTAGTGTTCAAACTTAGCCACTGCATGTTTCTAGGATCCAGCATCTTCAAAACGATACTTCTTTTCCAAAGACTCTCATAATTCTTTAGAGGTTGCAGAATTGGAAGTCACATTAAACAGCTGGTCGATCAGCCGACTCTGGATGTATCCTTTGCACAGGAAATCACCATGTATCCAAGCTTGGACAGTCGCAACCGCCATAGGATCAGTGCTATTCGGTTGGAGAAAGGGTTTCTCTTCACGAATATACTTCTCCAAATTCATCGTGGTTAAGTAGAAGTGCATAATTTCCCAAAGGAATCTGCACCATTGGATACGAAGGAGGGACCGTTGCTGATGTAGCATGAACAACTGAGGCAGGAGCATACATCGTCACAACGATAGTGGGGATCGCCACAGTAACAGTCGGGAAAGAACCAAACTGCATGTCTACCAACATCTCATTAAATCCGCTTCTAATCACATCATTGTTGGTGTTAATGGTGGAGACACTACCAGCCGCACTGGCCGCAACTAGAGCAGTAGCATTGTTGGAAACATCATGGTTCTCAGTAGCCCTTTTTTCTGTCAAAATAAAAAAAATAGAATTATAATTGATTAAATTTGATACACAAATATAATCACAAGTTTTCTATATTTAAAAGAAAACAAGGATCTTGATAATTAATTTAAGAATCGCAATTCAAAATATTTATCAAATCAAATAAAAACTAAATCAGATTTAATTCGAAATAAACATTTTTCCGATAATAATTTAGAATCGTAATTCAAAAAATATCATCGAAAAATACAAGAGTTTAAACTTTTGCAAACGTTAAACAAATATGTTCTTCCCGAACAATAAGCAATCAGCGAAAACGTTTATGAGACGATCGCGATACAAGCTTTTCCGTAGGAAACGAATCTATTATCGCGATTCAAAGGATTAAGATTGTAGGACCAAAGTTTTTGGAACGCTACGAATCGGGCTTAAAAAGCGATAAGAGAAACATTAAGTGAAGAAGAGAAGTGTGGAGGCGAGACGAATCTCTTTCCTTAACCTTTTGACTGATTCAATGATCCCAGTATTCGCGATTACTCGTGTAACACCCAAACTTTTTTTTTTACTAATCATTTCTATGCGGAAACATAAACAAATAAACCATTAAACCATCCAATAATAAATAACTCTTTTAAACCATTTAAATTCAAATACCAGAATTCAGGATTGAAATATAAATTATCTAGCAACCTAACCAACTGGTTCGCTAGACTAAACAATAAAGACAAAAGACCCTATCATCCTCTTCTCTCGGCCTTGATTCCACGATCACACTTTTCCTTTAGCTACAACTCAAAGGGAAAAACAGAGTTGCGTGGGTATTATCATAAATACTCAGTGAAGCGGTCATCCCGCTTAATGGGTTAAACATAGCAACAAGTAACAATTAATAACAGTTTAACCATCAGTTCCAATTCAGATTATTTAATAAAACAAGGTTTAATAATTTCACGTTCAGGTGTCGATCGACACACCCCTATGGTGTCGATCGACACTCGCAAACTATGAGTAACATTCTTCACGTGGTGTCGATCGACACAGCCTCTAGGTGTCGATCAACACCTCACTACATAACCCAGGACCCGAGTCTATCCTCACGCGACTCGATCCGAGGCTTCACGATCATCACAGGAAACACAATACAATCATAACTCATCAATAAACATCAATCCAGCAATACACAAAACACAGAAACGCTAATCTACACAATCCCATCACACAATCAAATGTTTCATGAGAAACCCGCGATCACGCACTCACCTCGCGATTTCGGAACGGAACGGTGAAGAACACGAAAACACGGTCTCTAGGAGACTAGAACGACACTGATTTGGACAGAAACTCTCACGAACACGCCACGACCAAACACCGAGAACGAACGGCGAAAAACTCTCGAGAACACGAACTAGAATGATCGATCACCACTTTTCTCGATAATCCCTAATCTTTCTCTGTGTTTTTCTCTGATTTCCTGCGGCCACAAGTCCCCCACGACTTATAAATACGAAACCCTAGGTCTATTCCACTAAATTGAGCCAAACCGCGATTAAAAATTTAACCCGGTCGGACGAAAACGCATGGTGTCGATCGACACTCACCATGGGTGTTGATTGACACCCTTACCGAATTTCTAATTTTTGGTTTGGGATGGTATAATTCTCCCCCACTAACAATGGATTCGTCCTCGAATCCCGACAAAACCGTCTACCTAAGACTCAAAACCCGACTCAACCCGGTCAACTATCCGAGATCAAAACCCGATCTCCGAGGCTTTCGTTCAGTCTCATGTTTATACGCCCATTTTCAGACATCTATTACCCTTAACTTATTCCACACCCCTTCCACTCGCAGGACGCATCCTTTGCGCTATCGGTGTCACACCACTCTCACTCGCAGGACACATCCCTTGAGCTATCGGTGTCCCGCACCCCTCTAACTCGCAAGACGCATCCTTTGAGCTATCGGTGCCTCCTGCCCCTTCCACTCTCAGGACGCATCCCTTGAGCTCCGGATACATAGGGAAAGCTAAACAATCCCTCGAGAGAACGCATCCTCTCAAAACAAAATGAATGAGTTGCTCGGGACCACAACCCCTAGAGCAATAAATTCTAAAACGTCTATAAACATCTATCGACTTACTGCCCTCTTGTGGTCACACTCGATACTCCCTAACCCGGAATATCACCACAAACACATAAAAGAAATAACCATCTTATAAAAACAGATAAATAAGGACAACTCCATCTTATAAATCTCGAAAAGGTATAATCAATACAACACAACAAAAATACCACGATACAAAAGCATCAACATGCTAAATAGACCAAACTGGAACCACAAAGAGAAATAAAGCTCACATCACGACCTGTTTGTCGAACCAATTCCTGAACTTTAACTTTATCTTTGCCTCGGGCTCCCAAGTCTCCTTCTCAAAACCAGCGCAATCCCTCAAAATCTGCAACAAAGGAATCTTCTTCCGACGCAGCTCCTTGACTCTCCTCTCGAGAATTCTCACAGGCATTGCCGGAACCGTCAAATCTGGCTGAAGATCCGCAGGGATCTCATGTACTATCTTGTCCGACTCATGCAGGCACTTCCTCAACATCGACACATGGAAAACCTTATGAAATGCCTTCATGATCTGTGGTAACTCAAGCCGATATGCCACCGGCCCAACTCGCTCCACTACCGGAAACAGACCCATAAACCGCGGACTGAGCTTGTTCTCTGCTATGGTTCTGTTAGGGCCTCTCCCCAATCCAATACACACATCCTCAGCAAATCCTCCATAGTCTGAATAGTCCTCTCTGACTGCTCATCAGTCTGTGGATGATAAGATGTACTCATATGCACCTTAGTGCCCATCTCTGCCTGAAATGCTCCCCAGAACTCAGATGCAATTCTCGAATCTCGGTCTGACACAATGCTGGCTGGCACTCCATGCAGCCTCACAATATCCTTCACAAATTTCTTAGCCAAAACAGTCGCGCCGTCTGTCTTCTTTATAGCCAGAAAGTATGCTGACTTAGTCAACCAATCAACAATCACCCAGATAGCATCATACGTCCGTGAAACAGGTAATCCCACAACAAAATCCATTGTGATCATGTCCCACTTCCACTCCGGAATGGGTAAACTCTGCAGAATACCACTAGGAACCTTATGCTCTGCTTTAACCAACGAACACGTGTTGCACTTAGAGACATAAACTGCCACATCTCTCTTCATCCCGACCCAGTGATAATACCATTTGAGATCACGATACATCTTACTCGCTCCTAGATGAATTGAGAATTTGCTCGCATGAGCTTCTCGCAGAATCTCTTGCCTCAACTCCTCGACCTTGGGTACACAAACCCTACCGCGAACAAGAATCGTCCCATTAGATGAGACTTGATACTCATAACCCACTGCGGTCGACACAGCCACTAAACCAGAATCACTCGCCTGAGCCGCAAGAATCCTACTCAACAGATCCGCCTGATCAACTACCTCTAAGGCCAACGGCTCCTCTGACATAACACATAACCGCAGAGTGCTAACCTCGCTAACCAGCGACTCAATATCCTGCTTTCGAGACAAATCCACTCGCCGACGACTCAAGGAATCCGGTACCTAGTTCGCCTTACCAGGATGATATACAATATCCAACTCATAATATGCTAAAAGGCTGAATCCAGCGTCTCTGTCTCACATTCAGCAACGGCTGAGTGAAAATGTGCTGCAAATTCTTATGATCTGTGAAAAATCTGCACCTTCCCACCATACAGATAGGATCTCTAAATCTTCAATGCAAACACCACTGCACCCAACTCTAAATCATGCGTAGGGTAATTACGCTCTACGCCCCTCAGCTGCCTCGAAGCATACGCAATTACTCTACCCTCCTGCATCAACACGCAACCCAGACCAATCCCAGAAGCATCCGTGTACACTACGTAAGGCTTACCCGGCTTGGGCAACGCCAACACCGGTGTACTCATCAACATCTCCTTAAGCTCGAAAAGCTATCCTCGCACTCCTGAGACCAAACAAACGGAACATCCTTCCCGGTCAACTTTGTCATCGATTGAGCCATACTCGTAAACCCTTTGACAAACCTTCGATAATACCCTGCTAAACCCAGAAAACTCCTGATCTCGGTAGCATTAGTCGGTCTAGGCCAATCTCGAATAGACTCTATCTTAGCCGTATCCACAAAAACTCCCTCTGCAGAGACAATGTGACCAAGGAATCCCATCTCTCGCTGCCAAAAACTACACTTGCTTAACTTAGCATAAAGCTTTTGCTCCCGAAGCTTCTCCAGAACTAACCGCAAATGAACCTCATGCTCCTCAGGACTCTTAGAGTAAACCAAGATATCGTCGACAAAGATGATCACGAAGACATCCAAGTACTCCTGAAATATGCCATTCATCAACTGCATGAACCCTGCTGGCGCATTCGTCAAACCAACCGGCATCACTATAAACTCGAAATGACCATACCGTGTCCTGAAAGCAGTCTTCCGAACATCGTCGATCGGAATCTGATGGTAACCTGAAGCCAAGTCAATCTTGGGGAACCAAGTAGCACTCCTCAACTGATCTAGCAACTCATCAATCCTCGGAATAGGGTACTTGTTCTTCACAGTGATCCGGTTGAGTCCCCGGTAAACGATACACAACCGAAAACTACCATCATTCTTCTTTACGAACAACACTGGTGCTCCCCACGGTGAAGTACTCGGACGGATAAATCCCTTACTAGTCAAATCTTCCAACTGACTCTTCAGCTCTGCCAACTCAGCTAGAGCCATCCTGTAGGGTACCTTGGAGATAGGCTATGTCCCGGGCTCTAACTCAATCGTAAACGGATTAGACCGAGACGGCGATAATCCCTGCAATGACTGGAAGACATCCTCAAACTCCCGGACAACCTGAATCTCGCTCACCGTAACCTTACCAACAGACTCTGGCATAGAAATCTTCACCAAATAAGCCTCGCATCCTCGCTCCAACATCTGCACTGCCCGAACCGCATAAATCACTAGGCTCCCCGAAGTCGGTCTCACTCCCTGAAACGTCAACTTCTCTGCCTCATGCTCGAAGGACATTCTGCCTCAATAACAATCCAGATGGACTCTATAATGAGACAACCAATCCATCCCTAGGATAACGTCATACAGCTCCACCGGACTGATCACCAAGTCTGCTGGCAATGATTGCCCCGCAATCTGAACATCAACTGCTCTAGCACGGCCCGAAGTAGCCAAGAAACCACCTCCAGCTACCTTGACCAACCCGGAATGCTCACCAGCGCTGCTATGGATGCCACTACTCTCGGCATGCTCCGGGGTAATAAAGCAGTTCGATGCTCCAGAATCGAAAAGCACATGGGACTCAAAACCTCCCACTAACAAGGTCCTTACACAATTCATATGCGTTGAGAACCCTACTAGACTATCACAAGCAAAATAGTAGAAACAAACAACAATTCACCAACTAAAGAATTCACGAAGCCTGAGTCTAAGATTTTACCTATGATCGAAGCGCCACCATGCTGCCCCTGACCCACCTCTCCCGGGGTATAGACTCGCGGTGCTGGCCCAATCTGACCCAACGGCTGCACTGCCGCCAACTGCGCCACTGGGTGAACTGGAGTAAGAGTCATCCGCTGCGGTTTAGGACATATCGGCCTGATATGCCCGGGCTTTCGGTAGTTATAACAAACCCTCGCATCTGCCTGCCGCGGCTGCTGCTGCTCACCCTTCCTAGAGCAACTCGACAACTGATGCTCCAAACTGCCGCATCCAAAACACGCTCCGCCCCTCGAAACCTGACTGGGCCTGGAAGAGCCATCCCATTTCTGTTTCTGTCCCTGCGGAAGCTTGCCGCCCTTGCCGGAACCAGAACCGGAACCATTCCGCGACTGCTGCTGTCTCAGCTGCATAGGAGGAACAACATACAATGGAACCACCACAGCTGCCTGCCCTCTCAGATCCTCCTCGATCCCCGCAACAACCTCTACCAGCTTCGCCCTGAAGGCGTACTCAGTCACTCTGCACCTGGTCCGCAAATCTGGCTGAAGTCCCCTCAGGAACCTCTGGACCTGCGTCCACTGATCGACTATGCCTCCTGCATAAGCTAGCAAACGACCAAACTCAGCGTCGTACTCACGCATGGTACGATCTCCCTGAACCAGATCCATAAATCTCGACGCGAGACGAACTAATGCCTTCTGAGGAAAATATTTGGCGTTGAACTCCCCAGGTCCACACTGCACCAGGCCTCCTGGCCTCAATATCTCTCCACCAAGTGTGTGCGTCACCACCCAGATAGTGGATCGCCAGCTCCACCCGATACTCGTCAGGGCAACGAATCAAACGAAAATTACGCTATACTCGCATACACCACTCATCGGCATCCTCGGGACTGATACCACCCAAAAAGAATGTCGTACTCATTTGCCGCATCTGACTCACCATCTCCAGGTAAGAGGGACGCACCTCTGCAAACGTAGCCCTCTGCTGCACCTCCGCCAGAGGTGGAACCACTGGAGCCTGAACCGGAACCGCCGCCAGAAAACGCCCCAGTAACTCTGTCAGAATACCCTCCATGCGATCCATACGATCCTGATCTGGAACGGCACCCACACCCGGGCCCGCTCCTCTATCAGCCATCTCGGCGCCTCTCCCGACACCCACAGCACTCACGCTAACACTAACACTGGTCTCGCTCACAGAACCCGTATGATGCGTAGGAGTCCCTGACGCATGGGTAGCACTCGAAGACGACTCAACCACTGGTCCACGACCACGACGACCTCTGCCACGACCTCTACCATGACCACTAGCTCCAGCGTCCATCTCTCTGCAACACTCACAGAAAAGGACTATAAGCTACAAGAAGTCACAAACAAACACACAACTTACCGTGGAATCATTTTAAAAGGTCGAAGAGGATGATACTAAAACTCTATTAAATTGACTAAACACATGAATCAATTTAAACACATAGTCTCAGACATCCAGATTCAATTGTCCTAAAACCGTCTAGGCTCTGATACCAAAAATGTAACACCCAAACTTTTTTTTTTACTAATCATTTCTATGCGGAAACATAAACAAATAAACCATTAAACCATCCAATAATAAATAACTCTTTTAAACCATTTAAATTCAAATACCAGAATTCAGGATTGAAATATAAATTATCTAGCAACCTAACCAACTGGTTCGCTAGACTAAACAATAAAGACAAAAGACCCTATCATCCTCTTCTCTCGGCCTCGATTCCACGATCACACTTTCCTTTACCTACAACTCAAAGGGAAAAACAGAGTTGCGTGGGTATTATCATAAATACTCAGTGGAGCGGTCATCCCGCTTAATGGGTTAAACATAGCAACAAGTAACAATTAATAACAGTTTAACCATCAGTTCCAATTCAGATTATTTAATAAAACAAGGTTTAATAATTTCACGTTCAGCTGTCGATCGACACACCCCTATGGTGTCGATCGACACTCGCAAACTATGAGTAACATTCTTCACGTGGTGTCGATCGACACAGCCTCTAGGTGTCGATCAACACCTCACTGCATAACCCAGGACCCGAGTCTATCCTCACGCGACTCGATCCGAGGCTTCACGATCATCACATGAAACACAATACAATCATAACTCATCAATAAACATCAATCCAGCAATACACAAAACACAGAAACGCTAATCTACACAATCCCATCACACAATCAAATGTTTCATGAGAAACCCGCGATCACGCACTCACCTCGCGATTTCGGAACGGAACGGTGAAGAACACAAAAAAACAGTCTCTAGGAGACTAGAACGACACTGATTTGGACAGCAACTCTCACGAACACGCCACGACCAAACATCGAGAACGAACGGCGAAAAACTCTCGAGAACACGAACTAGAACGATCGATCACCAGTTTTCTCGATAATCCCTAATCTTTCTCTGCGTTTTTCTCTGATTTCCTGCTGCCACAAGTCCCCCACGACTTATAAATACGAAACCCTAGGTCTATTCCACTAAATCGAGCCAAACCGCGATTAAAAATTTAACCCGGTCGGACAAAAACGCATGAGTGTCGATCGACACCCTTACCGAATTTCTAATTTTCGGTTTGGGATGTTACAACTCGAATCAAGACTCTAACGAACTAAAAATTCTACGATACTCTCGAGACACGACTTACTTTCTTGAGAGAGATTGCTAGAAAACTTTTTAAATAAGAGAAATATTATTGTATCTTATGTATTTGAGAAGTGATAAATTCTCTCTTATTTATAGTGGTCTCATCTTCATGTAGAGAATCTAGAGCATTTACACCAAACTAGTCAAACAAATCAAATGCTCAAAATCAAGACAAAAATGAATCGTCCGTTACATGATTTTTCCTTAAAGCTATACTTGATAAACGTATTATCATAATGATTCTTTCAACCATCAATTGAAATATGATTATTTTAATGATCATGTTTGTGTTGACTCCATAAACACTAAACCATGCATTAACTCTCATACGTTTATCCATTAAGATTCTCTAATTAAATTGAATAAATTACATTTGCATTCTCAACCATTAAGATTACACATTATGTCAATTATATATAATTTGATCTAACATTTCTTTATTTATTTTTATTTGGAATTAATTCAAGAGATATTTTAAGTTTTGTGTTAATCATAACTAACCACAAATAATAAGATAAATTTGGCCCAATAGATTTATGATCCATTTACCAAATCAAAATTCATATCTCAATTCCAAATTATTTGACAAAACTTATTTTATCTCAATTACACGAAAATGTAAGTATAAGGTTTTTAAACCTTATTATTCAAGACTTCTCCATGAACCCAATGGCTCATTATTTTATTTCTCATTCACATTTAAAATCATTTTTCATAAACCAAATTGCCTTATACAAGGCCAATTTATTTAACCAAAAAATGGTTCAACAGTCACTACGATAGCCTCACCATTTTGCTTTCATGAATCATCCCACTTTGTATTTAATTTATTAAAGTTGAAACAGAGAAATTCAAATTGAACAGTATTTTCTTAGCCTCTCCGAATGTTTCTGATATATAATGTTAACTATCATCCAATACGTCAACCGAATTATCACCGACGCTAGGGATGTTAAATGGAAGGGTTTGAGCCCAAGATGACCCTATATATTGTTAGCCCAACCCTATTTTAGCTCAGCCCTTTCCTAGTTCTCTAATTTGTACATAAATGGGCTGAATTAGGGTTAACCCATGGCCCTTCATAATTTTTTTTAACAAACAAAATTATTAATTAATTTAGTTTATATGAGAAAACAAAGAAACTCCGTTTTTTGCGGGAAAATTCGGAAAACATGTTTTTGGCGGGAAAACTTCAAAAACGTAATTTTTCGTAAAAATGTAGAAAATTTATTTCACGGAAATCCCGTTTTCGGCAAGAAAACTCGGAAAACATATTTTTGGCGGGAAAACATCGGAAACGAAATTTTCCGTAAAAATATAGAAAATCCATTTTATGGAAATCCCGTTTTTGGCGGGAAAACGTGGAAAAGACTTTTTGGCGGGAAAACTGCGGAAACTTAGTTTTCCGTAAAATGTAGAAAATCAATTTTACGGAAATTCTGTTTTTGGCGGGAAAACACGGAAAATACTTTTTGCGAGAAAACTTCGGAAACGTAGTTTCCGGTAAAATGTAAAAAATCCATTTTACGGAAATCCCGTTTTCGGCAGGAAAACTCGGAAAACATGTTTTTGGCGGGAAAACATCGGAAACGTAATTTTCGGAAAAATGTAAAAAATCCAGTTTACGAAAATCCAGTTTTTGGCGGGAAAACGCGGAAAACACTTTTTGGCGGGAAAACTGCAGAAACTTAGTTTTCTGTAAAATGTAGAAAATCAAATTTACGGAAAATCCGTTTTTGGCGGGAAAACTCGGAAATCATGTTTTTGGCGGGAAAACGCGGAAAACATATTTTTGGCAGGAAAAATGAGGAAACGTAATTTTCCGTAAAAATGTTGAAAATCCATTTTGCGGAAATCATGTTTTTGGCGAGAAAACTCGGGAAATTTTTTTTTTTGCGGAAAAATAGTTTTCCGTAAAATGTAGAATATCAATTTTACCGAAATCCTATTTTTGGCGGGAAAACGCAAAAAACACATTTTTGGTAGAAAAATTGCGGAAACGTAGTTTTCAGTAAAAGTATAAAAAATTCATTTTGCAGAGATCCCATTTTTGGCGGAAAATCTGCGGAAACGTAGTTTTCCGGAAATCCTAAGTTAATTTGTTTTATAGGTTTTTTGGGTAATTAAATATTTTTTTATGTTTAATTTATGTGTAAATAGTTTAAATAATATTTGAAATAACACTTATTCATAAAGAAAAGAGTATGAAGTTTAGCCCTTGTTAAGCCCAATAAGATTAAGAGCTAATTAACTTTGGCCTTTTTTTAGCCCTCTATCAAAATAGAAGGGTTAGGGCTTAAAAAATAGTATATGGGTCAATGTCAGCCCTATATGGTTGAGCCCATTTTAACATCCCTAACCGACACTAACTCCAAGCCAGACCTTTATGCATAACTTTATATTAATTTCGCAATCATCCAATATTTTATCGAATAATCGAACCTTGTTGTTTCTTTAGTCTATAAAGCGATCTATAAACTATAGAGTTTTGGTTATAATAATTCAGCATTATTGCTAAATTTCAAATTAAGAAGACGCCATGATTCATCAAACCCATAAAGAACTACCAAAGGTCAATGATAAATGTCCGAACTAATCAGTCTATCCAAGAGCCATTTCTCTTATATCAGTCTAAAATGCATATATACTCAATTTATTCCAGGACATTTTACAGGACAAACTCTAATATTCGATATTTTGAAACGGCTTGTTTAATTTGGTCCTATTATTTGAAACTTATTGGATATACTTAATTTAGTGTGGACTGCGAAGAAAATGAATCAAATTGGAACCGAATATTCTAACAGTCACAGATATACAACAAACCCACGTAGTGACACTGAAACAGATCACAAACATTTTTTTTAACAAATCACAAACTTGGTTGACTTGAATACTTATTATAATGACGTATTCAATGATTCGAATATTCCATTAATAGGCATAAGAATTAAAAACCTCCATGTTTTTTAATTGTTCATATAATATGCCATTTATTGACGAAGAGTGATACCTCGATACGATTGTATTGTACCGATTTACCTTTTAAAATAGCATATGAAATTACGTGCAAGAAAATAACTTTAATATTTGGCATCAAACAAAAAAATGACTTATATTTAATTACTTGATGTTAGAATAAAGAAAGATAGGAGAGAATTGTGTTGTGTATTATTCCATGAGAATATAGAGTATATATAGGATTACAATACAGTAGAAACTCTATAAATTAATACTCGATAAATTAATAAACTCTCTAAATTAATAAATTTGGCCTGTCCTTAGTCGGGCCGGTGTAAAATATAACACAATTCGATAAGATAATAAGATAATATTTTTTTAGAAATTCTATGTAAATATATGGTCCCAATAATATCATAATTAATATATGCTATATAAACATGACTAAAATATATTTATATATCATTTTAGTGTTGTTTGTTTTTTTCTTAGAACTAAAATTTGTTTATAACTCTATCATTATTTGATATAGTATAAACAAACAAAGAGAATAAACTAATTTCATAAAAATATAGCATAATATAAATTAAAAATTTTAAAAATTATAGAAAGTTTCTATTTTCAGTAAATTAATAACTCTATAAATTAATAAAATATCGTGGTCCCAACATTATTAATTTATAGAGTTTTTACTGTACTTGGAAAACAAGTAGGTCTAGAACCTTCTAGAATACGAGCTTATAATGGGCATCCACTAATGGGTTTATAACACTCCCCCTTGGATGCCATTATAGTAAAATAATCCTTATGCACATAAGAAGCTGCCTCGTTAAAAACCTTACCAGGAAAACCCAATTGGGACAAAACCATGGTTAAGGGAAAAAGAGTGCAACACGCTTCTACTCCCCCTGATGAGTGCATAACTTGATATCTTTGTGACAATGCGAACTTGATTCTTGAAAGTAGCAGCTCGAAGTGTCTTTGCAAAATAAGTCGCCAAAGTTATACTTGAATGAATCTGTAGAACATGTAAATCGCCATTCTTCTGCAACCCATATTTCTTTAAGATGATCCATTTTGGTTATTCTCTTTGTTTCTCTTGATATCAATATTCCTTTGGGCGATTGATAGACTTTGATATATCATTGTAATGATAACATTCCTTTTTAAGTGTCTATCATTTGCGTGTTCTTTGATGTCTCGTTAAAAACATTTCATAGAAAAATCCTATGGGATAAAAACTATGATAAGGGAAAAATAGTACATCCACGCTCATCATTATATTTCTCTCCCTCGAAAACATTTTCTTCTGGTGATGACTTCCGATCATATATGCTATCTTTTCGGATGATTATAAGCATGGTCTTAATAAATAAACGTGTATGATTGTTATATGATATCTCAAATCATTGGACTTCTGGTCCATTACATATTTCTTTCTTATCATACAAAATCTCATCTTTCAATCATGAAAGAGACCGATAAATATTTTAAACATCAGTTTAAATTTGGTACTTCAGAACCAAGTATATGTGAAGATTCTTATATAGATTCTTACCACTATAAGTATTTTTACAAATCATTTCTATAAATCTCTTCAGAAGTTCCAGTAATGTTCAAATCATACAATGTAATCGTCACAAATTCCTTTCTCGAAATTCCTTCTGAATATGCAATGACGAATCATTCTTATATGCTTCTCTTAGAAAATAGTCCCCGATATTTCAATCCATAAAGAGAACGATTCAATTTTCTATAGTTTTCACAAAAAGAATTTTGCCTCTAGCAATTTAAATCCTTCCGGAATTTGTATTCAAATGTCATTATCAAGTGATCATTTAGCATAAATTATTGTCATCATACTATTTCTGATAACTCTGAGTTTTGATGATTTTCAAATTAAGAATCACTTTGATCAATATCTTTAGAGAAATCTACATGGGTACACATATACATAATTATACCCTATTTTCTCATTTCATTTGATCGAGTAGAGTTCTCAAGAACATAATTTTGATATCTTTAATCCTTCAGGGATTATATACATTAAGAAATCCATATAAATTTCCTCATCCAGTGTTCTATATCTTATTGCCAGACTTATAAGATATTTCAAAAGTATTGCTACCACCACAAGAGAATATAAATATATCTCTAAAAACAATCTTTGCTTTTGTGAAAATTTCACCATTTTCACTATCCTTTTAAACTTAAATATCTTTCACTGGTTTTACACTTCAGGTGCATGGACTGCTGGTCCAAATAAGAGATTATAATCACAAGTCTATTTTTATTTCCACTTTGGCCAATCATTACTTTGTGTACACATTTCAATAGACTTTCGTTCATGATCCTCTTTTCATAATATCAACTGCTCGTAGCATGCAAAATATTACGACGTCGATTTGCTTTTCGGTTCTATTTATTCCAAACATGACATAGCTAGCTAGCTCTTTTCATTGTCAAGTACTTGAAATTTTCATTTGTCATGTTTCTTTCTCTTCTAGAGATCATTCATTCTCTTATGGAGATCTTTAAAGATTTCCTCAATCTGGTCATTCTCAATTTATGCTCACTTTTCTTTTTGAGGATTCTTATATTTAGAACCAAATAGGTCTATCACGCTTAATGCGATCTTTAGACTCACTGACAGTTTGATATAGTCCTTCTAGGACATTAATTTTGATTAGAGCATATAGATGGTATAAGTGATTTCATCACTCTATAAGATCAGCAAAGCGTCTGGGAAATAATACGCCAAGTTTTACTTATGAATTATATTTTTGGACTTCTAATGTACATTCTCTAATTCGAGGATCATTGATAATTCATAGAAACTTATATCTTTTCCAGCTATTTATTTTCTCCCCCTGATGTTGGAAAAACTAACTCATTAAAATGTTAATATGAGACTCGAGCAATAAAAATCCTTCTGGGATAGCTCTTGACAATTATTCATATCCAACATATATTTTTATCCTCTTTATGAGGTCCCATCTTAAAATGATGTGGTGGAGCACTTTAAATATTCAAACATCTTTCTGATGGGAATTATTTGGTTTCTGATCCTAAACCAATAATGGCGGGGAGACCTATTAGTTATTCATTGGCTACATGCGAAACAATGGTATTAAACCATTTTGTGTATAAATATAAGCTTCTGGATGTTCACCACTTTATTTCAATGGGTATTCAAACATAAATTCACCAGTATTATAAAATAACCTTGTAAACTTCAAGTTGCAATTTCATTACAAGGATAAATAGGAATATTTAGTTGATATTTTCATCGAGTCAATGCGTCCATTGAATCGATGCATCTAGTATCTAAAATTCACATAGTGGGTGATCAGCCCATAAATATCTCCTTGTATATACTTCTGGAAATAAACAGATTCCAGTTTATTTTTTCTTACTGGTGAATGTCACATTATCATATTGCTTTCTGAGCAATCAACATATGATAAATGACTAGAAAGAATCTTCTGGTTCTTTACGAAATATCCACACACTTTTAAAAATTTCGCATCATCTATTAAACCAGGATGACCAATCCGGTTAAGCCAAATATTTAAATTCTTAGTAAACTTTTGATTTATTTTTCATTCTCAGTAAACTTCTGATTTACTTTTCATTCTCAGTAAACTTCTGGTTTACTTTTCATTCTCGGTAAACTTCTGGTTTACGAATCTTTGTGTAGTACAATCTAGTACAAAATAGGTAGATTCTCTTAAATACTTTCAATCTTGGGAAATGCTTGTGGTTGAGAGGTATTTAACAATTTTTTAACTTGTTGTCTCAATATTATTTGTCCCAAAATCCCATGGATTTATTTTATGAAAAAATCATCAATCTCATTTTTAGTGTAAACATAATCTTCTGGATGTTTCACTTGTAGTATATGGGATCCTTTAACTCTCCTCCTCGAGATGATAACACTGTAGATTTATCAATCTCGAACTGAATCTCATTTTCAGAATCAATAACATATCCTACTCGAATCATGTATTTTACTATTGAGACTTAAGATAATGAAATGTATCAAGTATTTCTATTATATTCTCATAGACAATGATATTTATGTGCTCTTTTGGAGCATTCATATATATGCTTAATACTACTTTGTATTTTACTCGCAAAGTTTATTGCATTTCACTTCTGGTGAAAATATGAGTTCTTGATAGAAACTCTTCAATCACTATCTTAAGCACATTCATATCCACTTTCACTTATGCTTTCGACAAATATTATCTATGTGGTCCTTTTATTTCTTAAAGTATTATGTCACATTCGCTTTAGGGAATGGAGTATAACCGATAAGACATTTAATTATAGACTCTAAGTCTTCTAATCTTAAATGTGAAGATTCACACTCTAAATGATATCATCTTGCTTTTAAGATTGTTCCAAAGAACGCTTGGATCTCTTATGTCCAAGCAGTGAACATATCTTCAGGAAGCAGTGAACATATCTTCAGGATATTTCACTTATAGTAAACTTTAATCATCAAGTAGTGAAAATAATCTTCTGGATATATCACTTATTATTTATGTGAGATTCTTTAATTCTCTTTGTGATGGTGAAACTTCAAGTTCATTCATCTTGAATTCAATTCAACTCTAGAATCAAATACATACCCAACTTAGGTCATAAATATTATTATCTTATATACTTTAAGACTTGGATGAATATATCTCACAATGCGTTCCCATGTATATGCTCTTCAGGAGCCTTTAATGAACTTTATACTCTTGATATTGTACTCATACTAGATACTTTCATTCTCATATGAGAGAAAATTCTCTTCTTTCTTTACATTTTTCTCACTTCTGGTGAGAATATAATTTCTTATATAATTTCTTGAAAGAATTTCATTGATCTGGTTCTTGACCATATATGTCATATCCACACTTATGACCACTGTTATATGTATAGCCATTCTCTGTGGCTAATACGATCATTTACTTTTCTATAATATATTTAACATTCACTTCAGGGAATGAATGAAAATGAATAAGATTAAAACAAGTTACATTTTATAAACGTATCTTTATGAAGTACTAAGTCGAAATAAGGAACCATGTACTAATGCTAGATCGTAAATTATAATATAAGATCATGAAGAAAGAACATCATAAAACATGAATCATGAATGTAACACATGTTGAACAAATCCTTTAAATCAATGATTATAATAAATTGTATAAAGCTTATTTATCAAACCGACGAATTGTCAAACCAATTCAAACCAACGAAGTAAACTAATAATATATAAATTGGTTATGATGCAATAGTTACATATGAATTAGTTATAAGCATAAATCGGTTCAAACCTCAACAAAATATGATTCTAATGTTATAAGTAAAACTTATCTCGACTGGAAGAGGAAAGACTTTGAAGAATTTATAGATTGGTACGGGAGACCACATCGGAAAAATAGGTTAGAGATTTCAATGGACGTCTTTCCAAATCAATGATTTCCATCCAGTACCGATCCAATGTTTTTGGGTGTCCTATGCAAGTTTTTAAAAATGTGTCCTTTTCGTATATCGTAAAAAATAGCAATATAAGTAAAAAACACTAAAAAAACTTTGTAAACCCGTTCATAATTTAAATAGTTTATAAGAAAATAAAAACAAAAGCAAAATAAATTTTTATTTTTGAAATATTGTCCTCTATGCATTTTCGCTTGCAAAATCATTTATTAAACTCACATAGTCGAGTTTTTCAACCATTTATATTTCAGTGAATAGCAAAATCAACCTATTCAATCTCTTTTGTGATATGGTATAGACCACAAATAATTTTTTCTCAGTTTTAACTTCGAAAATTTTTTTTATGCGGTACCAACGATACCAGAATGGTCAAAAATATGCAATAAGCTTAATTTGTCAAACATCTTTCTCGATTTAAAATATTTTTTTACTCTGGCATCTGCAAAAACTAATTCACTTACAAGATTGAAACATCTACTTTATATTCATTGACTTTAACTTGTGCAACAATGTAATAACCAAGAAGAGAAGATCAAAAAGAAAGCGTGAAAGATAACCGAATTATCGTTTAAATTTTTTTTTTCAAACTAGAATTTTAACTAATAAAATTAAATTATCATGGAGACTTATGTAGAAGCTATTCACCCTAATCGTATAGACAACATGGAGTTAAATATCATCATAATAGGATTAGATCAAATTAGTGGGTGTTATTCAATGATGGAGTTTAATAAAGTTTAAATCTAATCAAAATCCATTGTTATTCATTAGTTGATTTCAAATCTTCTTTTAAAATCCACTGTTATTGGTTCTTGTATTTACAATCTCCTCATTAAAAGAGTTCGAAATCCTTTGTTATTCAATTAATGATTTCAAATGACCAATTCAAATCTTTTGTTTGGTAGATTCTTCCAAAGTCTTTTAACTTGATGGAGTTTCAGTGGATTTGAAATTCTTTTTTACATGTAAGTTATAAAAACGAAAATCACACCTTGTTTTCAAAATCCAACTAAATTCTTGTACACATATAATTGTAAAATAAATAATGAATCATTTTAAATGAATCAAAAATTTTAAAATCTAATGTCATTTTAAATCAAATAGAGTTGAATTAAAATCCATTATTGACTAACACCCTATTAGTCTAATGATGATTGTAATATCTATATGATAATTCAGACGATTAAAAAAATTAAATTGCTTTTAAAAAGTGATTAACATGTTTTTTAAGATAAGACCCACAAACATTATAAAAGACTTTGAAAAAGGGTTTTACAAATATTATTATTGTAAAAACAGTTAATATTGTTTTTATAATTATACCTATAACAAAAATATAGGGCCCTAAGCGGTGGCTTCACTGGCTTGCCCTCTGGGCCGGGCCTGTTTTGCATACAAATTTATTCCATCCGTGAAATAATTAAACAAACAAATTTCATTAATAATTATATTTTTACTTGTACGGAGATGCATTTATGAAAAAATAAAAACATCTACTTGTTAAACAAAAAAACATATGTTTTTTCATGCTCATATATTTTCAGAAGATAATTAATAGTTTATATTATTTTAAAACAATTTTTTAGTATATATGTTAAATTTTTGTTCACATTTAATTCTATGATTTAAATCTATAATTTCGAAATATTTTAATTTTGGCAAGTTGAAAATTTCAAAATATTTTAATTTTGGCAAGTTTAGGAAGATTCAATGTGTTTGGCAATTAGAGTTATAGTAATCAAAATAAGTATATTTGAAATTAAATGTGTTTGGTAATGAGTATAAGAGAATGAAATAAATAAATAAATAAAAAGAGAAGAAACTAAGCAAAGTGCTCCCAAAATGCTTCTCAAATAATATATAAGATAAAAATGTTAATTTTTTCAACTTTCTTGGTTTGATTCTTTAACGTTAAAATTTCATGTAATTTTTTATATTTTCTAAAATGTTTCATTTTTTTGTTTCCAAAATTCTAGAACTTAGTTTATATATAAAACCATACAAAATAGGAAAAACTAGAATTAAAAATTGTGTTTTTATTAGTGATTTCAAATCTACTCTAAAAATTCAAATAATCATTCGTATCATTAGTGATTTGAATCTTTTAAAATCTAATCAAATTTAGAATCCACTACAGAATTATTGCAAAATCAATAGGAAATCATTTCAAATGAATCAAATCTTTGAAAATCTAATTAGATTTTAAATCTAATGGACTTGAGTTAAAATCCACCGTTGAACAACACCTCCTAAACTAAAAAAATGCCCCCTAAATTTAGGGGCTAAGCGGTGGCTTCACTGGCTTGCCCTCTGGGTCGGACTTGTTTCCATCCAACCGAACTATCAAAAATCAAATAACAAAACCCATGAATGTTAAATTATGATATTCAAAACGTACGAGAAACCATAAACCTACAAGTCTCTCACGAATTAATAAAATATAAAGCATGTATTAATTAATATATAATATAGAATATGAATCAGTATCTTTATAATGAAAGAGTAACGGAAGAAATCAAGTATCAAAATAATCAACATGCATAAGCATGGTTCGTGTGTGTTTATTCGACCAACATACATGCATGTGTATGATATCAACCGAATCAACAAATCAACACATATAGAAAATTAGATCAAATAACAGAAGCATAAGACAAAGCGATTAAACAATCGAATTGTTTTGTCAAAGCAATAAACTATACTAAAATAATACTAGATCTATTGTGTCGATTAATTATTTATTTAACAAAGTAAGGAGAAGTTGACTTAGCTCTATTGATCGGATGAGAAACGTTTGATGAAACGAGATCGATTCCGGTTTGGGTTTCTCAAGTTTCGTGCTCAACATGGTTAGGATTTTATTCACTTGCTAGGGTTTTTGGATTTGGCTCAGTGGCTAGGGTTTCGTGCTGATAACGTGTTAGAATAAAGAGAGATAAAAGAGAATTGTGTTGTGTATTATTCCATGAGAATATAGAGTATATATAGGATTACAATACTTGGGAAACAAGTAGGTCTAGAACCTTCTAAAATGCGGGCCTATAATGGGCATCCACTAATGAGTTTATAACACTTGACATATTTTTTTGTTTATAGTCTTATTATCCTTTCTACTGAATCATTTCTAATAACTAGCATTGTAGTAGTTTAAAAAAAGAAAAAATGATTCTTACCTACACGAACTATTAGTTAATATGTTGTTAACCATTCAGGTATATAAATGTTTTCTAAACTATACAAACTAATATAATACATCGTGACATACACCAACTATATGTAAACATATTAAAAACTATAAATTAAAGTTGTTGATCAACAATTGTTAATTTTGGGTTAATATTTAAAAGGAAAAAATTCAATACATGACAATCCGGAAAATCGAATTTTTAAAAACAATTTATACAATCCCCAAATTTCAAAAATTACAAATATTTAAAAACAACAAAAACAATTCCATAAAATCTAAATTTTACACACACAAAAAAACATAATAAGTGTAATCTAAGTTTTAATTATCTTCTTAATTTTAAATTTTTTTTAACGTCCGAAATCATTAAATAGAAATGTGATGAACAAGAAAATGATAAAATTTGTATAGGAACAGACTCTGAAAGTATGCAACATCAATCTCCTAATGGAAAAGGAGAAAAAAGATGTTAACTATTTTGCCTCTCGAGCAATGTGATCAAGTAGCCACGAAGGAACACCAAAGGCCAAATACGAATGGAACGACCATCTCTCGTTACGCTTCTTGCAATCGCTCCAGTCACACCATTAGCATTCGGGAATTCCTCTTCAAATACGCAACTCTGGAATTGAGAACGTAACATATGAATTTTAATTTTAACAACCAAATTTAATTTGAAAAAATAAACTAAAAATTTAGCAATTATGGAAAACCCAAAATCCTAAATAAAATTTTAAAAACATTATGGTCGACCAATTCATAGAACAAAACAAGAACACAATATTCTGGCCCGATATTCAAAATTGCAAGTATATTTTATTTCAATCTAAACCATAAATTGTCTTCAGGTAATTTTTTTAGATTTTTGAAATTTTGTATTAGTAAAAATTTCGCGAATTTTAGAAATTTAATTTGAATTTCGAAATTAAATTTGAAAACATAACTAATTTTTATATTAACCGTTAATTTTTTTTAAAACTTGAGATTTTTTGGAATACTTTTGTTGTTTCTAATTTTTGTAGTTTTAAAAATTTTGGGATTTTTAAAAATTGGAACTATTTTAGGTTTTATCTAAAACTGAAATATTAATTTATCTAATATTAAAAAAAATATATGGATTTTATTATTTTGAATTTATTTTCGGATTTATGTATTATTATTTTTTAAATATCATTTTTTAAAGAAATTAATTACATATGGCCCGAAAATAATAAAAATAATAAATTCAAAAAAACTATAATTGGTAGTTTTTAACATGTTATATAGTTGGTGTATGTCATCATATATTATATATTACTTTGTATAGTTTCGAGAACATTTCTAAACTTGGGATGGTTAGCAACATATTAAATAATCCCTTAATTTGTTTCTATATGATGTTTAAGGTTTCTACACTCTTATTAAGAAATCATTAAATTTATTTTGTTTTATTTATCCAAGATATTTTAACCAATAAAAATTCAATATGCTGAATTTAAAGAGTCAAAAACACTAAAAAATCAATTAATTGTGCATTGGTAATTAAAAACATCAATTATTTATGAACAAAAAATAATTCTTAAAACATCACTTAAAAACAAACAGAGGAAGTAATAGTTCGTAGCTAAAAATCATTTTTCCTTTAAAAAATCTATACTGAAAACTGAAAAGTGTTTTTCAGTAGCAAATCAAGTACCAAAGCTGGATAAATTAATATAGGATACTGAAAATTTTAAACTTTTAAAAAGTCAACTTGATCTACTGTGGAAGTTACTAGGGTCAGATTCCTGCATTTTCGTGCATAGACCAAGTGCATGCACGATCTCACACGATTCTTATTTCTTTTTCTCTTTTTTAGCTAAAAAAAAATGATTTGTCTATTTTACAAATCAGGATCCATTAGATCTTTGACCACACAAAAATTCTAATAAGAAGGTATGGTAATGCTTTATATATCCAGATACTCAATTAATGTACCACATAAATAATTCCACACTAGAAAGTGACCCGTGCTATGCCGGGATAAGTTAATTTGTAAGTTTTTTGTGAAACTTGTGAAACAAATAAATTGTATTATTAAATGGTAAAACAAATTACGACATGGAATAATAGATTACATATTATTAGTCGATATCCGATATATTCTTTTTGTTCATAAATATTAGGTGTTCTAAGAATTTTTTTGTACACAAATATAGGATGTTCTCACTTACCTATGTGAAAAATTAATGTTAAAATATCTAACATTTGATTTTCATGTTATGAATAGATTTAATGCGTAATTACGTAGGTTTTTCCTATATATTCAATTTGTGTGTAATTAGATTCAAAATTTTTTTAATGATTCAATGTAAATATTCATAACTGAATTGGTAATTCAATCAAATTGTGAAAAAAATAAATTCACGTAATTAATTTGAGTCAATTAGAAAACAAATCACGTAATTGACATATCATTTGTTCCAATTTACATGGTTTCCTTTCTAAATATACAATTTATGTATAATTAGCTAGATTCAAAGAAAATTGAAATGATTCAAAGGAAATATTCATAAGTTAATTGATCATTCTATCAAATTTAGAAGACAATAAATTCACGTAATTAATTTAAATCAATTAGAAACAAATCACGTAATTGACATATCATTTGTTCCAATTTACATGACTTCCTTTTAAAAATTCAATTTATGTAATTAGATCGAAGACAAAAAATGTTTGATTTGAATCAATCTCTACATTTGATTAGTTAACGATATTGTTTATATTGATTGATGTAAATAGTAAAAAAAAATTGTATGACGATATTAAATGATTTATTTGTTCAATTTTTGTTATTAACAAAACTTATGTTAATTTATTAAACGAATGTATATGTAAAGTATTTTTTACTAAAAGATAATGTATACAATTATAATATATAATATATATATGTATACTAATGAGATGAAGTTACAATGGGAGTATATTAAGTTGCAAAAAAATAATTCTCAAAAACAATAAATATTTTCACATTTAAAAAAAAAAAATGTTGATCACATATATAGTTTGTCATATAACCTATGATAATTGGTATATATTGTGAGTTTTATATATAAATTTGTATTGCGAGTTCTTTTTTAATTTGATTATTATATATATACAGTAAAAACTCTATAAATTAATAATGTTGGGACCACGATATTTTATTAATTTATAGAGTTATTAATTTACCAAAAATGGAAAGTTTCCATAATCTTTTTAAAATAATTTAGTTTTAATTTTTTTAATTTATATTATGCTATATTTTTATGAAATTAGTTTATTCTCTTTGTTTGTTTATATTATATCAAATAATGATAGAATTATAAACAAATTTCATTTCTAAGAAAAAAACAAACAACACTAAAATGATATATAAATATATTTTAGCTATGTTTATATAGCATATATTAATTTATGATATTATTGGGACCCTATATTTACATAAGATTTCTAAAAAAATTATTATCTTATTATCTTATCGAATTGTGTTATATTTTACACCGGCCTAACTCGGGACCGGCCAAATTTATTAATTTATAGAGTTTATTAATTTATCGAGTATTAATTTATAGAGTTTCTACTGTAAAATATTTTTTTGGTTTGTTAGAATGTTGGAATATTAGTATAGTAGAAAATAATGTGATTGGATAGTAAGAATTAATTTATTAAGTAGAAAAAGATGAGAATGTGTTTGGTTATAGAGATTGTGCTATTATAAAATGTTTGGAGATAAGTATAGTAGGAAATATAATGTTTGGATAGTAGTATAGTAGAATTAATTTATTAAATAGAAAAAGATGGAAAAATTGTGGGAGTGACACATCATCAATATTCTCCCAAAATGTTTCTCTTTTAATATATAGGATTATTACTTACTTTGTAATGTTTTTGTGTTTTATCATTTTGTAACACACAAAAAAAATATTACAAAATAAGTAACAATCTTAGCTTACTGCGTTATGAATGGAACTAAATTAGAAAACTATTATATTAATTTATTAATCGAAAAATGTTAATTTTTATATATAAAATTAAAAACATATGCTTAAATATTCTTCTACTCTTGAAATTTCTTCCTCTCGCTTCAAAATAAAATGGACTTAAGCAAAAAATCTCAATTAAAGTAGTAGCATTATAAAAAGAAAAGAAAATGTTTTTGTTAGCAAAAGACAAAAAAAGAAAAAAAAAAAAAAGGCTAAAAAAAATAGGAAGCGCGCATCTACTCAGTGTATCGCACTTGCTCTATAAATACTTGACTCTGCTTTCTCATTCGGTTTCATCTCTGAATCTCATTCCACATCCATCATAAACCTTTCTCTCTTAATCAACGACGATCTGCTTCTTTTCCGCACTATCCTCTGATTTCATCTCAAAGGTTTTGTCTTTAATCGATTGCAATTTCCATTTATTTTTTTCTGTTTGAATTTTGTTTCCAGTCTATCAAATTCCCGGTTCCATCGGCGAGATTCGCGTCAGTGGCCAACAGATTTTTGCAATTTTTTTTCTTTTTCTGTTTGCCAATTTAGTGACGCTAAAAATATATATATATATATATATCGTTCCTTTTGATCTGATGATTGCAGAAAGAAAGTGTTGAAAAGATTTGGTTGATTGATTGATTGATCGGCGAAAATGGCGGGTCGGAACATAGAGAAGATGGCATCGATTGATGCACAGCTTCGTCAACTGGTTCCTGCTAAAGTTAGCGAAGACGATAAGCTTGTTGAGTATGATGCTCTTCTCCTCGATCGTTTCCTCGACATTCTCCAGGATTTACACGGCGAAGATCTCCGTGAAACGGTACCCTCCCTTTTTCTTCATAATCTGTTTTACTTTTCGATTCAATCGAAACCCATTTGCTAGAAATCATAAAAATTTCATCTTTGTTTGGATTAAACCCGATTATGGTGGATGGATCAATCTGAATCTTCAGGTTATGTGATCTGCAATTACTACTTGTGAAATGGAACGTTTTGGTTTAGATTCATTTGGTGTTTGCTTGCGCAGGTTCAAGAGCTATACGAGCTTTCTGCTGAGTATGAAGGGAAGCGTGAGCCTGAGAAGCTAGAGGAGCTAGGGAGTGTACTAACGAGTTTGGATCCTGGTGACTCCATTGTTATCTCCAAGGCTTTCTCTCACATGCTTAACTTAGCCAATTTGGCTGAGGAAGTGCAGATTGCTTACCGACGCAGGATCAAGAAGCTTAAGAAGGGTGATTTCGTTGACGAGAGCTCTGCGACTACTGAATCTGATATCGAAGAGACTTTCAAGAGACTCGTTTCGGATCTCGGTAAGTCTCCGGAAGAGATCTTTGATGCTTTGAAGAATCAGACTGTGGATCTTGTTTTGACTGCTCATCCTACTCAATCTGTGCGTAGATCGTTGCTTCAGAAGCATGGGAGGTTAGTTTATTGACTTGATTTGGGTTTTTTTTTTTTTTTTCTGTTTGGTGTATAGAGTGAGACGGCTCTTCAATTTGATTGTGTATTGACTTTAAATGCTTTCTCAGGATAAGAGACTGTCTTGCTCAGTTGTATGCAAAGGATATTACTCCTGATGATAAGCAGGAGCTTGATGAGTCTCTGCAAAGAGAGGTAAGAAGTCTAACTTTACCTGATTGTAGCATGGTGAAAAAATGGAAAAATTGGCCTTTTGAATTTCTTTCTTGTTGATTTAGATTCAAGCTGCATTCCGCACGGATGAGATTAGAAGAACACCTCCAACCCCGCAAGATGAAATGAGAGCTGGAATGAGCTATTTCCACGAGACGATCTGGAAAGGTGTCCCTAAGTTCTTGCGCCGTGTGGACACAGCTTTGAAAAACATTGGGATCGATGAACGTGTTCCCTACAATGCCCCATTGATTCAGTTCTCTTCGTGGATGGGCGGTGATCGTGATGGTACAGACAAACAAATCTCTCTTTCGTTCTTTTGTTTCAACCTCTATAATTGACTTAAATGAATCTCAGGTAATCCGAGGGTCACACCTGAGGTCACTAGAGATGTGTGCTTGTTGGCTAGAATGATGGCTGCCAATCTCTACTATAACCAAATCGAGAATCTCATGTTTGAGGTTTTTTATCTCTTTTCTTTTTCCGGGTTTTCCTTCTGTAAGATCCTCTTGATTCATTCTTTTTTCTACTTGGCAGTTGTCTATGTGGCGTTGCACTGATGAGTTCCGCGCAAAGGCTGATGAAATCCACAGGAACTCAAGGAAAGATGCTGCAAAACATTACATAGGTTAGAAAACAGAAAACTTTCTTTGGAGATTAATTTCCTACTTGCAAGATCCAAAAAGAAACATATATATAAGTATACGATGGTGTATTCTTAAGTTTTGTTTTTTAAATTCAATGCAGAATTCTGGAAGACAATCCCTCCAACTGAGCCATATCGTGTGATTCTTGGTGATGTGAGGGATAAACTGTATCACACACGTGAGCGCTCTCGTCAATTGCTGAGTAACGGAATCTCGGACATCCCTGAAGAAGCTACTTTCACCAATGTGGAACAGGTAAGCAATCTTTACTATATTGCTCCCTGATTCTACCAGCCTGTCATAGCTCTTGCCATTTGACTCTTGTTTGGTCTATTGTCGCAGTTCTTGGAGCCTCTTGAGCTCTGTTACCGATCACTATGCTCATGTGGTGACCGTCCAATAGCTGATGGAAGTCTTCTTGATTTCTTGAGGCAAGTCTCTACCTTTGGACTCTCCCTTGTGAGGCTTGACATTAGGCAAGAGTCTGAACGCCACACCGATGTCTTGGATGCTATCACCAAGCACTTGGACATCGGTTCCTCCTACAGAGACTGGTCTGAAGAAGGCAAACAGGAATGGCTTCTAGCTGAACTAAGTGGCAAGCGTCCACTTTTCGGACCTGATCTTCCCAAAACCGAAGAAATTTCTGATGTCCTTGACACATTCAAAGTCATATCCGAGCTGCCTTCAGATTGCTTTGGAGCTTACATTATCTCTATGGCAACTTCACCTAGCGATGTGCTTGCGGTTGAGCTTTTACAGCGAGAATGCCATGTGAAGAAGCCACTTAGAGTTGTTCCACTCTTTGAGAAGCTAGCTGATCTTGAAGCAGCTCCTGCCGCTATTGCACGGCTCTTTTCTTTAGACTGGTACAAAAACCGTATCAACGGTAAACAAGAGGTTATGATTGGTTACTCGGATTCAGGGAAAGACGCTGGGCGTCTCTCAGCTGCTTGGGAACTATACAAAGCTCAAGAAGAGCTTGTGAAGGTTGCTAAGAAATATGGAGTGAAGCTAACTATGTTCCATGGGCGTGGTGGCACAGTCGGAAGAGGAGGTGGTCCCACCCATCTTGCTATACTGTCTCAGCCTCCGGATACAGTTAATGGCTCACTCAGAGTCACGGTTCAGGGTGAAGTCATTGAGCAATCATTTGGAGAGGAACATTTGTGCTTTAGAACACTTCAGCGTTTCACAGCTGCTACTCTTGAGCACGGAATGAACCCACCGGTTTCACCAAAACCCGAATGGCGTGCTTTGCTAGATGAAATGGCGGTTGTTGCAACTGAGGAATACCGATCTGTCGTTTTCCAAGAAGCTCGATTTGTCGAGTACTTCCGCCTCGTAAGTATTCCAAAATCCACCAAAGTTTTTTTGTGTGTGTATAACCGTTGTTGGTTTGGTTTGGTTTGCAGGCTACACCGGAGCTGGAGTATGGACGTATGAATATCGGAAGCAGACCTTCAAAGCGAAAACCGAGCGGTGGGATCGAATCTCTGCGTGCAATCCCATGGATCTTTGCTTGGACACAAACAAGATTCCATCTTCCTGTATGGCTAGGATTTGGAGCAGCTTTCAGGTATGCAATCAAAAAGGATGTGAGGAACCTCCACATGCTGCAAGATATGTACAAACACTGGCCGTTTTTCCGGGTCACCATCGATCTTATTGAAATGGTGTTCGCCAAGGGAGACCCCGGGATCGCTGCTCTGTACGACAAACTTCTTGTATCAGAAGATTTATGGGCCTTTGGAGAGAAACTCAGAACCAACTATGAAGAAACCAAGAACCTCGTCCTCCAGACTGCTGGACACAGAGACCTTCTTGAAGGAGACCCTTACTTGAAACAGAGACTTAGGCTGCGTGACTCTTACATTACGACTCTCAACGTTTGCCAAGCCTACACGTTGAAGAGGATCCGTGATTCAAGCTACAATGTAACTCTTCGACCACACATTTCCAAAGAGATCATGCAATCAAGCAAATCAGCACAAGAGCTGGTCAAGCTTAACCCAACCAGTGAATACGCGCCTGGTCTTGAGGACACTCTCATCTTAACCATGAAGGGTATTGCCGCTGGTTTGCAAAACACCGGTTAAGTCATCCACCCAACAAACACTTCCAATCTCTCTCTCTTTTTTTAGAATCCAAATAATAAATTATTACGCTTGGATTTCAGTCTACTTTATGTATCCACCGTTTTAAGTTTACATCTTTATTCCCATTGTATGAAAACTAAGGACGCTGCTCTGTTTCTGGAAGTGGAAACAAACAAAAAGAGACAGTGTAATCTTAAATTTCTTTTTGTCTTTTTGCTTCTGCTCCTCTGTCTCACAATACCTGAATCATTTATGTTTGTTATCAGACACATGTTCTAAATTTGCGTGTGGTCCCTGAAACGGCATGCATGTTTAATCGAACTAGACCGTTAAAGAAGGGAGGTTCGTCCAGGAAACGACACGGTTTTTTATTCTGTTTAACTCACACGCCACGTATTTCGTCTACAGTGCTAAAAACCAGGTGACTGTTGATCACGCGCCCTCAGGAAAATCAAACGCACATTTGGCTTATGTTGCGTGTGTTGCAAGCAAGATAAAAAACAAAAAAACACCACTTTTTATTATGAAAGTAAAGAGAGAAGTAAGACTTTTTTTTTTTTTTTTATTGATGGCAAAAAATAGATGAATGAATGGTTTGTTCTCTCCTTTTTATTCTCTATAGTTTCATCACCTAAGTAACCAAAAAATTTCTCTTATGTACAAATCTCTCTTTCAATTCCTAAACCCTAAAAGGAGCAATGAATGAATGAATCATATAAGAAGTGATTCTCTCTAAACCTAAAACGCCAAAATCTCAGACAAGTTTTCCTCTTTATGAACATAGTAACTGTGTTTTGAGATTCTCTAAAGGCTATAGTGCCTCACTGAACTCTCAAGTGCTTCTTTGCTTGGGCACACAATCTCCTTCACCCGAATCCCATTTTTGTAAAACTTGAACGTTGGCACAACTCTCACTCTCTCTGCATCACCCACTTGAGGACTTTTCTCCATCTCCACCTATCCACATTTAATTTCTCTGGTTACTTAAAAAGATGTTTTAAAGTTTTGGTTTTGGTTTTTGTTTTGTACCTTGAGGAAGTGCAGAGATATGTAACGGATACAGAGGGCGTCCATGAAAACAGACATGTCCTTGCATTGTTGATCAGAAGCTCTCACAAAAAGTACAATGGAAACTCCTGCCATTGATTCAAAGTAGACAATCAGGAACCTTTCTCTGACTGTAAAGAGCAGACAAGTTTCAAAATATCACTTACCGGGACGGGTCAATGCAGCTTTTAGTTCTTCATGACTAAAAACTTGCTCAACTTCACCTCCAAATTCCATGTTTAGAACTACTTCTCCTTGAGATTTCTTCAATGCAACTTGAGCGTGAAACAAAGATTCAGCAATTTCTTTGTCATAAGGTAGCCCCTTCCTTAAGGTCTCATAATCTTTCGCTGCTTCAGCCCATCTTTGAAGCTACAATTTCATCACAGGAAGAAGCTTAGAACAAGCGTAAAGATTTCCAACACTGAAGTCATACCATATAGGAAGGATTTTACCTTGGTGTATGATTCAGCTCTTTGAAGAAGAGGCTTTATGTAACTCGGTAGAATGCGCAATGCATGGTTACAATCTTCGATCGAGCTCTCCCACATGCCAACCTTAAAGAAACAATCTGCTCTAAGATAGAATAGAGTAGCATTGTATGGATCAAACTTAAGGCCTTCTCCATAAGCAGATCCTGCTTCAGTGTATCTTTCTGATTCATAGAGATCGTTACCACGATCACGCGCCCTAGCAACCGATCTAACATTTTTATAAAATGTTTCAATTTCACTGTTTTTTGGTTCCATCTCTGAAGCTTTCTCTGCAGATGTAACTGCATTTTCAAACCTGCAAGAATTCTTTTTAACTCTTTACACCCATAAACATAACAAGTAAACCAATAATCAATCAATAAATCTCACCTTCCTAAAGCCAACTCCATTTGGGCTTTGACAAAACATGTGTATGCTTCACAGATGATATCGAAAAACCGAGTCTGTGAGAAAGAGTATGGGAATGGTTCCACTATGGGGACAGATACTAGTAATGTTTGAGCATCATCAAGCCGGAGGAGTTTAACTAGTGCTTCAACTTTACACATAGCTAGCTGCAAATTTGAGATATTTAAATTACTTAAAATGTTTGATTCTGTTTCTTCACATAGTTTAATTTGTTAGTTGTTTAACCTGAGGAGAAGCATCAGCACCACAAGCCATAGCTGCACTTGCTTCTGACAAAACAATATTCCAATCGCCGCGTCTTCTTGCATCTGTGCATTTGTTCAAGTGTTTGTCTACTTGCTCAAGCATCTTCACCACCATTGAATCTGGTTTTGGTTCCTCCACAGCAAAAAAGTGCTTCCCTGAATCATCAACCTGACCTAATCTGCAACCAATCAAAAGACTCAAATGATTATACATCCTTTTCTCTATCAAGAACCTATAAGCAAGTTGAGTACTTAACCTCAGAAGCAATGTGGCTAAACGGTGATGAGCTCTGGCAAACATTGGATCTAATCTAATAGATTCTTCACACTCGATCACGGCTTCTCCAATCCGACCTAAACCGGACAATGCAGCTGCTCGATTGCTATGGTAAGACGCATTTCTCGGTACAAGCTCTATTGCTCGATCGTACAACTCCAAAGCCTGGGCGAAACAACCTTTCTTGAACATTTCGTTTCCAAGCCCCTTGATTTCTTCAGGATTCGTACTAATCATTACTTTCTTCCACAATGTATCTTGGTCACCGGCGGCGATTACAGGCGAAACAGAGGAAGACGAACTAGGTTTCCAAGGAGAGAAGCTGCTTCCTCGCACTATACTACCGTATCCGTAAGATTTCACACTTGGTATAGGTCCAGGTCCAGCTCGAAGAACCATGCTTCTTGGAACTCCTTGAGTCATGCCTGTAATCTGGACCTTCCCGGAAGGGAAAAGGTTACCGGCGGGAACTATTTTGACCGGCTGTTGCGGCGGGACTGTTGAGCTTTTACCGCCCGATTGTTTTGCTGTATCCGACGTTGCAGAGCCTCGACCAGGTCTCACATTCCCAGTCGCCGTCTTTGGGCCGGACCCAGATTGCGCGGCGGAGCTACTGCTCGGCTTCGATTGTGCGGTGGATTTTGAAGACTTAACGCCGGAGGAAATGTTGGGCTTAGATTGAGCGGCGGATTTTGAAGATTGAGCGACGGTGGTTCCGGATTGAGCAGCGGTGGACTTTGATGATTGTGCGGCGGATTGAACAATGGACTTAGAAAATTGCGCGGCGGCGGAGGTATTTGGCCGATCGGAGTTGGGTTTTCTTGTAACCGGAGCATGTCCAGAACGACCCGATCCAGAGGAGCTAGAACTGCAGCTACTGGTGGAGGTGAGTCCACTCGGGCGAGTCTCAAGCGGAGTAATTGGTGATCCAAGATCGGCATTAACAGTATCTGGCTTATTATCTTCCATACTCAGTGAATCGCGAAGCTTGTCAGGTTCCGGTACGTTCTGATCGGGCTTCAACATTACGAAAAAAGATCACCGGCGAGAAATCAAGAACGATGATCGTCAATGGCGGAACAAGATAGAATGTAGGATCAGAGATTCTGAGCAATGCATTGACGAAAGAGGAGAGAGAAGGGAAAGATTGAAATCAAAAGAATTTGTCTCGTAGAGAGAGAAAGTACTTTTCTCGAGAAAGTTTCAGAGTAGAAGAGAGGAGGAAGAAGACGATGAGCGAGTGAAACGGAATTAATTTTTTTTTTACCGCTTTGTGAAAAGTAAATTATTTATTTTCTCAACTGTTTCTCTTTTCTTCCGCTTCAGAGCTGACGTCATCGTAAAATATGTTAAGAATGTTCCGTTATGTATAAACGCTGCTGAATATACTATGTATTAACGGTCGTTACAGAATCAAGAATGAGTAACTACAACTATACTTATATCGTACGGATAAATTAAAATTCGATTTTAAGAGGAACATAAGCTCTCCTTTCTTTGTTATTAATTTGCACCAGATTTTGCCTAGTCAAGTGAAAACTAGTGTCACTATATGATCTAAACTTTTGCGATTTTTTTAGAGTATCTTATTTAGGATTTTTGTTACACCTATTTTAATATTTAGATTTAAAAGTTTTGACTGAATCCTTCTCGTGAATTGCGCTACTACGACTCTGTCCACGCAACACTCTACTAGACTACACTATACTTTATACATAATTATTATACTACTAGTATTTTTTATGATGTGAACCTTCATAAAAAGTCAGACTTTATTTTACACGAATAATCGGAAATATTATTTTATTTAAATGTCGACAAAAATGGGTTCCCTCTAGCACCTGGCTGCTTCACCTTCACGAGACAGATTTCGATTTTGTTTTTTTTTTTAAATTGTCTCTTTCTCAATTTTGAAGAATTGTCTCTTTTTTCATCTCATGAATTTTATTAAGATCAAAGTGAAATACAAGTTGAAATACATAAGCCAGCGACTAACAGATTAGCCTCGGAATTTGTTAGCCCTGCGAAAGGGAGACAATAAAAAACTTTTGGGATACAGTTTTTGATACATAAGCCGGCAAGACATTATCTTCCAGAGCAACAAGGAAATACATAAACAAAAACACGAAACAAAAACCACCAAACACAAACCACAAATCCAACCTAGGACCGGAGCTAAAGAAAAGTAAGCGGGACGTAGCGAGAGCAGCTATGCTGCACAAACCAACACGAATTTTCATGTTTAATTCGTTTGGCGCTCCCATCCACAAACCCAACTTTCCCTCCCTAAATCGAATATGTAATCCCCAACTACAATTCCGGTTAAAACCCACAACATGAGACCTAACGCCGAGCCATCCGGATCAGGCACGCGATCTTCTTGACGACTTGTTTGAGACCAAAGAAGAGGGACACCAGCAAGGGAGCTGAGCGGGGTAGAGCCTCGAAAACATCCACTTCCCCTAGAAGAACTCAAGAACGAGCCCGGTAGATGAAATTGACAAGGATTACCGCAAGAGAAGCCTCAATCCCAAGGATATGATCAGGAACTCAAAGACCTAAAGAAAGCAGATCGAGAACCACAACAACAGAAAACACGGCGAAGAGGACATATCACACCAGAACCAAAGGAACACCATTGAAGATCGAGGTGTCACAATCCGGGAAAACTCCTGGATTATCTTAACCTGCAGAGAAACTCAATAACGAGAACCAAATCCCACGAAATGAAGTCCACCAACACCCTATCAACCATAACTTATAAACTAACCAAACACGATCTCTACCCATCCACAACTTTGAACGAGACATAATCTTGAAAAGGGAGAATTAACCGATGAAGCACGACCGAGAAGAATTGAAGAAGACCACATCACGAGAGAACAAATCCAAAGATAAAACCAATAATATGTAGAGATCTAATCTCTAACTCATCCTTACAAGCACGCGAACCGATCACGGGAGAGCTAGGGCTTCATCTTCAAACACGAAGCTAGAACCAAATCCAACCTCAGGACCCGAATATACTTCGCCGAGCAGCTCTGTAGCTAACGAACTGGACTAGATCCAATCTGTCGACCACACCAAACCAAATTCTCCGATTCCAATCTTGACACAAACGCAGGGAATGAAAAGCAAAGGAAACTATGGATAGCATCTATACAAAAAAAAAAGAGGGGACCGGCGGTGGCACTAAAGGAGCTGCCCAATGCCGGTCAAAACCAAGATCAAAGAGTACGGCGGTGGCTGGGGCAAACGGGAGAGATGAGAGAGAAGCCAAGAAATCGTCTACATGGGTTGAAGGATTGTCTTATCATAGAGAATAATAATTAAATAAATTATATAAGAAATATAAATTAGGGAAAATTGTTAAATCTACCACTTTTGTGAAAAATCTTATAAAATCTACCACATTTTAAAATGTCTTATAAAATTTACCACATTTGGTATTATAGACGTGATAAAATGCTATTACTACCCTTGAGTCAGTTTTGACTATATATTGTGGTAGTTCATATCCACTGCCACTTCGTTCACGACTAATGTTTATATTATTGTCCAGTCTCTTGATATATCCACCGTCACCGTCTTTGTTCCCCAATGCCACCAACTGATATATCATGGTTTTTACCTGTTTTAGACTATGATATAAGTCCAATATCTATATCATGGTTTTTACCTGTTTTAGACTATGATATAAGTCCAATATCTAGAGTCTTTGGTGTGTTTTGTTTTTGTTTTAGTGTCTTTACAGGTTTCTAGATGTATGGAGCATAAAAGAAATTTACTAGAAGTTTTGGAGCATTGCGGAAGAAGACGTTAAATTGATCAAGTGATGAATGAATTTCAGAGGTTGGTGTCGATCGACACCACCCCTTGGATGTCGATCGACACCCTCGCAGATTCAAAAAATCAGATTTCAGAAGTATATCGTTTTTTCCCAGAAGTTCCAGATGTTTACTTTTATGTTTTCAGTCGGTTTAGGACCTCTATAAATACGTTTTTACAGCCATTATTTAGGCTCATGCTTTATTTTATCAAATTTTAATAGATATCTTCAATTAATAATATTGTTTCTTCTTTGATTATGTCTGAGTAGTTTTCCTGTTAGGTTTAGGGATTTTCAAAGTTGTTTGATGAATTGATAGATTTAATTCAACAGTTAGGATAATATCACTAGAAGTTCTTCATCTTAACTTGTGTTTATTGTTGATTTTAGCCTCGCGAACTGAAATCTGATCTTAGGTTAATTAATAGAAACGACAGTTTTATTAATTGCTTGAACTAGTTTTTGATGAGCAAAATTCATTTTCGCAAAGATATTTGGTTTAGGGTTTTTTGAACAATTGAACCTGATCATTAATGTTTGTTTAGATTTATAGGATTCGCAACAACAGTTGGTTTCTTAGGATTTAGACATAGATAATCTTTGCAGCGACAAGATCATTAATGTTAATTGATTTTATATTCGTGTTTCAAGTTCGTGAACAGTGCATCATATTCCTAACTTTTATTTGTTATCAGCAATTCTAATTCATCTGCGATTTCCCTGCGCCTAGCTTTCTTTTAATTGAATTCACAACCGTTCATCGCCTGTTTTAATTACTTGTCCTTTAAATTCATCATTTACAGCTTAGCTTAATTCGAACGTTTAGATCAATGGTGTTTCTACTTCCCTATGGATTCAATAACCCTAAGTACTATAGTGACCTCTTAATTTGAGAGAGTAGTTCAAAGGATAATTTGAGTATATCAAATTTTCGTACCGTTGCCGGGGAATCAACGCCATTAGATTTATTTTATTAGGATTTTGTCTAAGTATTTATTTTTGTTTTTATTTTGCTTGCTAGTTTCGTGTGTCTCTTTTTATTTTAAGTTTAAGGTGTATGCCTGATACCAGAAGCAACAAGAACAAGGAGCTACTTGGACACGGTCTTTAGGAACTTGCACATTTAGAGCGTGAGAACAGAAGATCAGCAAGGACGGCTGCTAGAGAATATATGATACTGAGACCGGGAGAAGATGGAGTTCAGCGTGATCCGGTAGGACTGAAGTACAATGAAGAAGGACAAAGGATCAACGACGATGGTACTGTGATCGTCGAAGAAGTTGTTGAGGAATTGGCAAATCTGGAGCAGCCTGCCAAGCGACGTGACCAAATCGTGGGTGTCAAACGACACCAAGCTGGTGTCGATCTATACCAGGGCCAAAATCCGCCAAACTTGTTGAGGAACGATGTGAATGCTACGTAAAGACAAACGCTAGCCGATTTTAATAGTCCAGAGTAGTTCAATGCTAATAGATCTGCGATTCGTCCACCTCCTTTCCAGCAAAACGACTTCGAGCTGAAGCCTGCTTACTTCGGCTTAGTTGCTCAATACCTTTTCTGCGGTCTCCCTCATGAGAATTCAATGGATTATATCGAGAAGTTTGAGGATCTTGCGTCTAACATAAAGGCTAATGAAGTATCATAAGATTATATGTTCTGCAAGCTTTTCCCCTACTCTCTACATGGGGAAGCAAAGCATTGGTTGAGAATGCTACCACCGGGCTCGCTTACAAACTGGGAGGACACAAAGAATGCTTTCTTAATCAATTTCTATGATGATACGAAGTCTGAAGATCTCAGAGCGAAGATTGCTACTTTCAGATAGATTTTGAAGCATTCAAGGCTGCATACTAGAGGAATGTCCTCATCATGGGTTCACCAATGTCTAGCTGCTCGGCATCTTCTACAGAGGAATTTTCACGATCTATGCTACCACACTGGATGTTGTGAGTAATGGTAACTTCAACACCAATTCTCCAGGGACTGCTACCCATCTTATTGTGAATTTGGCCAACAACAACAGTGCGAAGAACGTTGATTTCGAGAGGGGCCAGTTGGGGAAGAATATCAGTGGTAATCAGCTTGCAGAGGTTACAAAGAAGCTCGACTCAATGCACGATCTTCTAGCTGGAAAGAAGACAGTTTAGTTCGCCAAGGAAGTTGAGACATTTGAGCCTGAAGATATGAACTACGTAAATGGATATGGGTATCAGAGATTTAGCAATCAGCAGGGGTACGGTTCATCTTATCAAAAGCCGTTTTAGAGCAGCGGCTACACAAGAGACTACAGCTCATCTTCTTATCAGAAACCTCCACCTCCAAATGCAGAGAGTAAAATGGAGTATATGATTGAGCGAATGCTGGAAGGTCAGCAGAAGATGAAGGTGGATTTAAAAGGGAAGTTGGATTCTGTCTACAAGGATTTGAATGGGAAGATTGAGAGTCTGAACATTCATATAAAGAAGTTGGATACTCAAGTTGCGCAGATAAGTAAATCGGTGAAAAGGCATCACTCCAATATGCTCAGTTTGAGGTCTGGAACAGAAAAAAACGTGTTACAGATCAAATCAACATGTTTAAAGAAGCTGAAGAAGACGATTATTTCACCGAATTTGAAGCTATTTTCGGAAAGGATACATTGTCGATCGATACTCAGATCGTATCGATCGACACGACAAAACTGAAAGTGTCAATCGACGAGGAATATCGTGTCGATCGAGAAAAGGCAATTGTAAGTGTCGAACGACAAGGAATCAGTGTGGCTCGACACCAGCCGCAGACGAGTCCAAATTTTGCGACAGCTTCTGTTTCTGTAGTAGAACGAGTCTACAAACCTCCTCTTCCATTCCCAAGGGCTCTTGTGAAGCCTTGCGCTTCAGCTAGTAGTTGTGGCAGTGAGATAGAGCCGAAAGCAATTGAGAAACCAGTTCTGAGGAAGTTACCCAAGCTAGATAATCCATGGCAGTTTATAGTTTCATGTTCGATTAATGGACTGGAATTAGAAGGCACTCTCTTGGATACTAGAGCTACTGTAAATGCTATATCTCACAATGTTGTAAAGAAGTTGGGAATCTCAAACATACAACCTTCAAATGCTCTTGTCGGTCTGATTAATTCTACTTCGGTAGCTTCTGAAGGATTCATCTCAAATTTAGAGATTCAAATAGGAGATTGTCTTGTGCCACCTGATTTCCACATCATTGAGACCACTAAGCTGATGGTTCTAGGTGCGACTTTTCTCACTTCTATTGGTGCGATATTGGATTATCCGAATCAGATAATATATTTCACTAAGATCAACAAGGTCTTCTACCCAGCAATCTTTATGGATGACTTTTCTTGCTGGACAATAATAAATGGAGAAAAGCCAGACCCTGCACGTCTCCCAACACAAAAAACCTCCCATAGAACAAAGGTACGCACTTCCTGTACTCAATTCAAAACTTCCAGATAACAATTTTAAAGTTGAAAGGGATGTTACGCGCTCATACAAGCAACGAGTTTCTTGTAGAATGCTTGGTTTTTCTTTTGATGAATTTGCAGAAATACCTAAGGAGTGCAAAGAAGGGGAGAAAGGAGAAAGGAGACGAAAGCGAGCTTCCAAACCATTCTCCACGTTCAGGATCATCATCCCTTCAGATTTAAAGGAGAAAGGAGAGGAAGTCATTCAGTATATGATGGTGAATACGATGAAACTTTTCCCTGGAATTTTTTTCTGATAAATCTGAGGGAGCTAGAAAGAAGGGTAGAACGAAGATCAAAGCTGCAACCATCTTAGAGGATAAGGGAGGTACAACACTTCACAAAGATCTACCAAAGTCCTGAGTCCTGACATAGTCAAGCTAATGACTGAAAACAAGTACTTAGTGGGAGGAAACCCACTTATGAGTCTACTAATTATGTTTTTTATTTTTGTTTTTGTTTTCTTTTTTCAATTTTAGGTTTTGGTTTTGTTTTTATTTTGAGTTTTAGGAGATTAAAACGTGCGAATACAAAGGAGAATGCATTTGAGACTTGAGTGTCGATCGATACTGAGAAAATGTCGATGAACGCCAATGAAATCACATGTCGATTGACGAGGATCTTAAGTCGCTCGACGCGAAAAATTTATAGGTGTCGCTCGACACGGCCCCCTTGTATGATTTCTCCTCTGATTTTTTGTTATGTTTTATTTTCCATCTATTTATTTCACCTTCTTTAGGCTTAATAACGTTGGGGACAGTGTCGTTTAAGTCTGGGGGAGGTAGTTGCTAACATTGTGTTTTATTTTGAGTTTTTAGAGTCAATTTTTCAAAAATTTTGGGTCAAAAACTCCCCTTCTACTTGCTTTGAACAGCACTCAAGGACTATTTCCAATGAAAGTTGGCTGTTTTTACAGAGGTGGATAACTGCAAGTGGATCGGTTTAACGGAGCGAGTTCAGATTTTTGAAAAACGCCATAAAGGACATTGCAGACCCCGCCCCTAATGAACTCTAAATTCTTATCTTGTTCGTTGGTAATCGCGGATTTGATTCCTCTTTCAACACTAGCAAGGTTAGGATAAGCTCCTTTGGTTTTGCCTTATCAGAGTAATATAAAAAGTCTTAGATAGAAAAGTGGAAAGATACTCGCGACCAAGTCTTCTCACAAGAAACCACAGTAGTACAGTCCTCATGACCCTATCATCTCCCACAAGGAACAACAGTAATGAGCGCTATTCTAAGACTTCATAAGTGATCCTCATGAGCATGTATTCCACAAGAAACAATAGTAATGAGTTGAATCCTATGTAACCATGAAAATGGACATAATAATCTAAGGGAAACGAAAAAGGGAGCAGTGCAGAAAAGTGTTTAAGTAAGGGAAAGAATCTAAAAAGTCTTGCAATAGATATTCCCTCGATGAGACCGCACCTAAATAATTGAAAGTCTGAGTTTCTCTAAGGAGTTTGGATTCAATATGGAGGACTGCTAAGCTTCTAAGGACACATCAAAGTACCACTGGATTGACTTAGCAAGATATGTGGTTCCTAAAGGAGTGACAACAACTGTTTTGCTTAGGGACAAGCAAAAAGCTAAGTCTGGGGGAGTTGATATATCATGGTTTTCACCTGTTTTAGACCATGATATAAGTCCAATATCTAGGGTCATTGGTGTGTTTTGTTTGTGTTTTAGTGTCTTTACATGTTTCTAGATGTTTGGAACATAAAAAATGTTTATTGGAAGTTTTGGAGCATTGCAGAAGAAGACGTCAAATTAATCAAGTGAAAAATGAATTTCAGAGGTTGGTGTCGATCGACACCCTCGCGGATTCAGAAAATCAGATTTCGGAAGTTTGCCGTTTTTGCCCAGAAGTTCGAGATGTTTACTTTTATGTTTTTAGTCGGTTTAGGACCTCTATAAATACTTTTTTACAGCCATTGTTTAGGCTCATGCTTTATTTTATCAACCTTTAATAGATATCTTCAATTAATAATATGGTTTCTTGTTTGATTATGTCTGAGTAGTTTCCCTGTTAGGTTTAGGGATTTTCAAAGTTGTTTGATGAATTGCTAGATTTAATTCAACTGTTAGGATAATATCACTAGAAGTTTTTCATCTTAACTTGTGTTTATTGCTGATTTTAGCCTCACGAACTGAAATCTGATCTTAGGTTAATTAATAGAAATGACAGTTTTATTAATTGCTTGAACTAGTTTTTGATGAGCAAAATTCATTTTCGCAAAGACATTTGGTTTAGGGTTTTGTGAACAATTGAACCTGATCATTAATGCTTGTTTAGATTTATAGGATTCGCAACGACAGTTGGTTTTCTAGGATTTATACATAGATAATTTTAGCAACAGCTGATTGATTTTATATTCGTGTTTCAAGTTCGTGAACTGTGCATCATATTCCTAACTTTTATCTGTTATCTGCAATTCTGATTCATCTGCGATTTCCCTAGGTTTCTTTTAATTGAATTCACAACCGTTCATCGCCTGTTTTAGTTACTTGTCTTTTAAATGCATCATTTACTTCTTAGCTTAATTTGAACGTTTAGATTTATTTTGTTTCTGATTCCCTGTGAATTCGATAACCCTAAGTACTACAATGATCTCTTAATTTGAGAGAGTATTCAAAGGATAATTTGAGCATATCACCAACCACCATCACATTTTTGTCAATGACCACCGTTCACCATTTTTGTCGTCTATGTCTACCATTTCCGTTGTTTATGCACATCGTTTTCGTCATCTATCTCTACCGTTACTGTCGTTTATGTCAACCATCTTCATTGTTGTCTCTTGTCCACCGTTTCCGTCGTCGTTTATGTCCACCATCTTCCTTCTTGTTTTTATCCACAACTATTCACGATCGTCTCCACCACCGTCTCCGGTACACTATTTTTGTTATCACCATTCATTATTGTTTTCATCGTCTTCTCTGTCCACTGCTTTTGTCTTAGTTTCTATCCACGATTGTACCACCATCCACCGTCGTTTTTACCATCGTCGTTTCCATACACGATTGTCTTTTTTTTATCTCTACCACAGAGAGAGAGAGAGAGAGAGAGAGAGAGAGAGAGAGAGAGATGGTGAGAGGAAGAGAGTGAGAGAGAGAGAAAGATGATGATGATGGTTCTTGAGATGGTAAGGGCGTGTACATTGGTAACCCTATGTGATCTTATTGAAATATAAAATTATTAAAACACACACTCTCTCTTCCTTTTACTCAACTTTATACCTTCTCTTTCATTCTTTTACTCAACTTTTATTAATTTTATATTTAAACACACTCTTTTACTTTTAAACACACTCTCCAAAAAATCCAATTTAACACACTCTCTCTTCCTTTTAAACACTATCTACTCTCTTTACTCAAATTTTATTAATTTTATATTTCAATATACCCCACAAAAACACTCTCTTAACATTCTCTTTCTTCCTTTTACAACTATTTTAATAATTTTATATTATAAGAACATCCACTTTAGACCCTTTGGGGTTACCAATGTACATGCTCTAAGGGATGAGAGAGAGATAATATATAGAGGATAAAATTGTCTTTTCAAGTGAAAATGTGGTAGATTTCATAAAGTATTTTAAATTGTAGTAGATTTTATAAGATTTTGGAAAACGTGGTATGAATTGTAATTTTTCCTATAAATTATTTAAATAATCTGCTGACTTGGCTTCCTTTCGATACTGTCTCATTTTCTCCGTTCTGCAGCGTTTAGAGTAATCTTAACAGCCAATCGTAATAGTGTAGTACTTAATTAGTATACTAAATATAGCATTAGACATTAACTGGTTGATCACCCGAGTTCGTTAGGTCACAACGTATATAAAAACATGAACTTACCTCACATGTTAACACTTTTTATAATTTAGTTAAACACGCAAAATAAAAAATTGTTCGCGGGATTTCTTTATTTGTTTAGCATAAAATTGTTTATTTGATTTTACCACACATCTTTTTGCTCAATGGACTAATTCTTAACGTTAAACACAATGGTTAGTTTTATTTAATCGATTTTGATTTTTTTTATCTTATTGGACACCTGTAGACAATCTTCCAAGATTGAGAATAATGTGCATTTAATTTAAATACGTGCATGGAGACATAGATGTCTGTATTATGTCTTTCCTAAAAATATTTGCGGCTATTAGATGCGTAAAAATAAATGCGACATACATTTCTTTACATAAATATAAGACCATGAACATTAACTTGGTTGTTAGGTTCATGGACCTACTTCTAAAAGCATCTCCATCAAAGGTTGTAGACAAATTCTGGAAACAATTATATAAAATAAAATATGATAAGGAGTTTTCAAAAAAGAAGAAAGAAGTTCTCACATGAGATATTTTAGACACTATCTTTCCTATTTTAAGAACTCATCTAATATTTAACTATTATTTTATAAATTTAAATTCTCTAGAACTCCTAATGAGAACTTCTTGATGGAGATGCTCTTTTAAACAATTTATGGTAGATTTTAATTAATACGCCTAGATTTTGTAATAAGAATAGGTAAGTAGGCACTTAATTGGCTTAGATAATATTCTCTTCTTCTTTTTTTTAAACAGTCACTTGTTGTGATATGAGAAGAGACAGAATGAATTGTGATGTGTATTATTCCATGAGAAATACAAGAGTATATAAAGGGATACAAAGCTTGGGGAGGAAGTACAACTTGGAGAACAAGTCTATCTAGAAGTATCTAGAATATGTGCCTATAATGGACATCCATCTAATGGGTTTATAACACTCCCCATTGGATGTCATTATAGTAAAAATAGTTCTAATGCGCATAAGATGTTGCCTCGTTAAAAACTTTACCAGGAAAACCCAATTGGGACAAAACCATGGTTAAGGAGAAAAAAATGCAACGCGCTTCTACTCCCCCTGATGAGTGCATAACTTGATATCTTTGTGACGACGCGAACTTCTTCCTTGAAAGTGATAGTTAGAAATGTCTTGCAAAATAAGTCCGCCAAAGTTTCGCTTGAACGTATTTCCATAACATATAAATCGCCATTCTTCTGCAACTTATGGTTCCTTTAAGATGATTCATCTTGATCGTTCTCTTTGCTTCTCTAGATATCATTAATGCATGATATTCTTTTGAGAGTTTCATAGACTTTCATAAATCATTATGATGATAACATTGCTCTTTATATGTCTATCTTTCGCGTGTTCTTTGATGTTTCGTTAAAAACCTTTCATAGAAAAACCCAATGGGATAAAAACTATGGTAAGGGAAAAAGAGTACATCCACGCTCATCATTATATTTCTCCCCCTCGAAAACATCTGCTTCTGGAGATGACTTCCGATCATATATACTATCTTTTCAGATGATTATAAGCATGGTCTTAATAAACAAACTTGTATGATCGTTATATGATATCTCAAATCATTGGACTTCTGGTCCATTACATATTTTCCTTCTTATCATACAAAATCTCATCTTTCAATCATGAAAGAGCTTGATAAATTTCTTAAACATCAATTTAAATGTGGTACTTCAGGACCAAATATATGTGGATATCCTTCTATAAAATCCTACAAGGATCTTTCAATATAACATCACTTTCGTTAGATGTTAAATTTCATATATCTCAAGATAATCTTATCTTTTTAAAGAATTTTCCTAATCCTTTTTCATATATTATACTGTTTATAAATCTCTTTAGGAGTTCAAATGATGTTCAAATAATCAACATACACTGCAATCCTAACGAATCTTTTCTTAAATCTTTTTTATAAATATGCATATGCTAATAAGATCATTCTGATAGCTTTTCTTAGCAAATACTCGCTGAAAAGATTCTTGCAGTTTAAATCCTTCTGGGACTATATTATATTATCATCATCGTAGTGCATGTATTAACTCTGCTCGAGTTTTGATGATCTTCAAATCAAGAATTATTTTGATCAATATCTTTTGATAAATCTACATGGGTATACATTTACATGATTATACCCCATGTTACATATTTTCTATTGACTAGAGTTCCCGAGAACATAGTATTGATATTTTTAATCCTTCAGGGATTATAACTATGATATCATTAATCATTTAAGGATTATATCTTTCAAGCATTTTATATAAATGTCATTATCCAGTATTCCATTGCCAGACGTATAAGATATCTCAAAATATTGCTTCCACCACAAGAGAATATACCTCTTCATAAAGTAATCCTTGCCTTTGTGAAAATTTCACTATTTTCACTATCCTTTTAAACTTAAATATATTTCACTAATTTTACACTTCAGGTGCATGGACTGCTGGTCCAAATATTTCTCTTCAAGAAATTATAATCCCAAGTCTATTTTTTCTTTCTACTTTGGCTAATCATTACTTTGTATACACATTTCAATAGACTTTCTTTCATGATCCTCTTTTCATAATATCAACTGCTCATAGCATGCAAAATATTACGATGTCGATTTGCTTTTCGGTTCCCATATTATTTCTAACATGACATAGCTAGCTAGCTCTTTTCATTGTCAAGTACTTGAACTTTTTCATTTGTCATGTTGATGTCTCTTCTGGAGATCATTCAAAATCTTTATTACCTCGATTTGGTCATTCTCAGTATCTGCTCCTTTCCTTTTACGAGGATTTATATATGGAACCGAATAAGTCTATCACACTTCATGCGATCTTTAGACTCACTAGCAGTTTGATATAGTCATTCTAGGACATACATTCAATTGGAGCATATACAGTTGTCATAGGTGATTTCATTACTCTATTGGGATCAGCAAAAGCGTATGGCAATTAATACGCCAAATTTTGCTTATGAATTATCTTTTTGGACTTCTAATGTACATTCTCTAGTCCGAGGATCATTGATAATTGATAGCTACTTATATCTTTTCCCAGCTGTTTATTTTCTCCCTCTAATGTTGGAAACTGATTCATTATAATGAGAATATATAAGTCGAAACTTCAATAAATCCTTCTGGGATAGCTCTAGACACTTATTTAATATTCATATCCAACATATATTTTTCTTCTCTTTTGAGGTTTCATCTTATAGCGCTGTGGTGGAGCACTTTTCATATTCAAATATCTTTCTGATGGAAATTATTTGGTTTCTGATCCTGAACCAATAATGATAGGGAGAACTATTAATTATTAATTGGCTTGATGCGAATCAATGGTGTTAAACCATTTTGTGTATAAACATAAGCTTCTGGATGTTCAACACTTTATTTTAATGGGTATTCAAACATAAATTCACCAGCATTATCAAATAACCTTGCAAACTTCAAGTTGCAATTTCATGACAAGGATAAATGTGAATATTTAGTTGATGTCTTCATCGAGTCAATGCGTTCATTGAATCGATGCATCTAGTATCTAAAATTCACATAGTGGGTGATCAGCCCATAAATATCTCCTTGTATATACTTCTGGAATTAAACAGATTCCAGTTTATTTTTTTCTTACTGGTGAATGCCACATTATCATATTGCTTTCTGAGCAATCAACATATGATAAATAACTATAAAGAATCTTCTGGTTCTTTACAAAATATCCACACACTTCTTATAAATTTCTGCATCATCTACTAAAACCAGGATGACCAATCCAGTTAAGCCAAACATTTAAATTCTTATTAAATTTCTGATTTATTTTTATTCTCAGTAAACTTCTGATTTACTTTTTATTCTAAGTAAACTTCGGGTTTACTTTTCATTCTCGGTAAACTTCTGGTTTATTTTTCATTCTCAGTAAACTTCTGGTTTACGAATCTTTGTGTAGTACAATCTAGTACAAAATAGGTAAATTCTCTTAAATACTTTGAACCTTGGGAAATGCTTGTGAGTGAGAGGTATTTAACAATTCTTTAACTTGTTGTCTCAATATTTTTTGTCCCAAAATCCCATTGATTTATTTTATGAAAGATTCATCAATCTCATTTTTAGTGTCAACATAATCTTCAGGATGTTTCACTTATAGTATATGGGATCCTTTAACTCTCCCCCTCGAGATGATAACACTGTAGATTTATCAATCTCGAATTGAATCTCATTTTCAGAATCAATAATATATCCTACTCGGATCGTTAGATCCTTTCTTTTGAGACTTTGGTGAATAGAATGTATAAAGTACTCCAATTGCCTTCTTTAGACAATGATATTTATGTGCTCTTCTGGAGCATTCATATATATGTTTTATACAACCTTGTCTTGTCCTCACACAAATTTCTTTTTTCTGTTTGTTCACTTCTGGTGAAAATATGAGTTCTTGTTGGAAACTCTTAGATCTCGATCTTGACCACATTCATATCCACTTTCACATATGCATCCAACAAAATATATATATGTGGTCTTTTTCTTATCACATTCGCTTCAGGGAATAGAGTATAATCAATAAGACAATTTATTAATAGACTTCAAGTCTGATAATCTTTGATATGTGTAGACTCAAAATGAGTCTTAAGTAATATTATGTTCTCATCATACTTTTCTTTTAGAGTTGTTCGAAGAACTTATGGATCTTTTGTGGTCAAATTGTGAACATAATCTTCAAGATATGACACTTGTCTATGTGAGATTCTTTACTCTTCCACCACGAGATGATAAAACTTCAGGTTCATCCATCTCGTTTTAAATTCCACTCCATAAATTAAAACATATCCCAACTTGGATCATCTATATCATTATCTTATTTACTTTGAGACTTGAAGGAGTATATCTCACAATGCGTTCTCATGTATATGCTCTTCAGGAGCCTTTAATGAGCTTTATACTCTTGATATTGTATTCACACTAGATACTTTCATTCTCATATGAGAGAAAATTCTCTTTCTTTCCATCTTTCTTTTCTCACTTTTGGTAAGAATTTAAGCTCTTGAAAATAAAATATTTTGAGCATCAATAATCTCAAATACTCTTCGGGAGTTTTCAATGAACATTCATCTTTAGAGAAATTAGCTCTACTGTCGTATAAAAGACACCTTATTTTTTCTTTCTTGGTATTTTTTTTTCTCTCATAAAAAAAAATATTATGTCTGCTGGGCTATAATATTTGTATCGAATCATTTGTGTAACATATACACACTACTACACAAGTGAAACGGTTACCACATAATATTTACTCATAGACTTCGGGTCTATCATATATTGTTCTTAAGAAGCTTTAGGTAATTAATAATATATATATATATAAATAATACCATATTTACACTATTTATATAATTCAGTAAGCTATATAAGGACATATATACATAATTAAACCAATCAATATATTAAAAATTGATCAAGTACTTAAATTATATAACTCATTTTACTAATTACCAAAGCAAAATTCACAGATTGAATATTTGAAAACATTATAGTGACTTACTTGAATAAGTATCCAGAGATGTTGCGAGAGAGAATCCGACCAAATAATTCCAAAAACCTTTTCACTGAATTGTTCATCATTGTTAAACCGTTCCAATCCACATGGGACCTCCACATAGAAAACCTCGTTACATGAAAAATAACAATCGATAATTATATCAAACATGATTATATCAAAAACTCGATCTGTTATATATTAAACTATTAAAAGTATAAATCAATAACAGTAAGTTCGAAACTCAAATTAAACAACTAGAACATCATATATTGATCTACGGATCAAACAACTAATAAAATAATTAACAAATAAAACGTTAATCTAAAACATATGCAACGATAATGGAACGTGATTTAAACCAAACAATTATGAGCCTTTAACGATCACAATAATAACATATAATTATATTTATGAGAACAAACTAATCAACAATAAGAGAACCGAGTATACGTATCTCGATGAGTGTGGTGAATTATGAAAAAGACGGTCGGAGATTGAAAGCGGAGACGTCGTCGGACACGTCAATCTCACATGGGTTAGATTTGTTGAGTCGCTAGGGTTTTGTGCTTAGACGGCTAGGGTTTTTACTCAGTGGTTAGGGTTTCGTGCTGATAACGTGTTGTGATATGAGAAGAGAAAGAATGAATTGTGATGTGTATTATTCCATGAGAAATATAAGAATATATAAAGGGATACAAAGCTTGGGGAGGAAGTACAACTTGGAGAACAAGTCTATCTAGAAGTATCTAGAATATGGGCCTATAATGGGCATCCATCTAATGAGTTTATAACATCACTAAGATTATATTCACTAGGATAATACCCGTGTTGTACACGAGTTTAATTGTAACTGCTAATATAATTTTAAAATTGTTTGAATATATTTAAATGAATGTAGATATTTGTTAATATTATCTGGCAATAAAATTATCGGATGTAAAGAATTGTGGGTTTGTACTTTTGATTAGTTTTAGAATTATCTAATATTTTGTTTGCTATACAATATGTAGTATCGAATATGCATAAACAAAATTTAAAATCTTGTTGTGTATATTCAAATTTGCAATTATTTTGTATAGATATGTGTTCCACATAGGGAAAGAAAAACAGCATAAACCAAACCAAATCATAATTCACACATTCGAACCCGAACCAAAACATATAATAATTCGAATAGATACAAAAAATATACCTAAATTACATAAACGAACATTAGTTATAAAAATCTGAATTTAAGTAATCAAAAATTTCAAATTTTTTTTACTTTGTTTCTATATCTACATTTTTGAATTAATTAGCTAATTTTCATCTAACAGTATTTAGTCTACTATTGCTCACATAGTTTTAATTTTAGTATCTTTTATGTCTGTACCAAATATTTTAATTATTAACCCATATGTTTACTAACAAAATTGAATGACCTTTTTTAAAACATCTTAAATTTATCTAGTTATATATAATGTCGTAAAATATATGTTGAAAAACCATGTTCATAGAATTCAAACAAAAACACAAATTTATTTATTTTTCCTTTTTGTTGGATTATATATTCATTAATGGCAAGTATCTAAATTTATTATTAATGTATTAATTTCAAAATAATAATTTTGACAAATATATATATATTCAAATGTGTTTAGCAATTGGATTTAAAGTATATTTAGAAATGAATGTGTTTGGAATGAGTATTGTAGAATTAAATAAATAAAAATGTTAAGAAAATTTGTGGTGATGACATCTAAGCAAAATTAGCTTGGAATGGTTCTTTTAATATTTAGAGAATACATTCTCATTAAAACTTAATGGTGTTTATTCTAATGATGGATGTAATCACATCACCCAGAAGTCCAAAATTTGGTGTGTTCAAAATAATCTTGTGCAATTGGATTGTTTTTTGTCAAACCACGAGTCCATGACATTTGAGTACTATATGACGTAAGATTAATCATCACTGACGCTTGTTAACATAGATAGATAAGAGGGCGTAGCGCCGTAGCGGTAAGAAAATAAAGAAAAGTACGTGTACCTACTGAATGATGAATGTTTTTCTTTTTTTTTTTTAGTCAAAACGATAGATTATATTATTATGTCGAAACCGTCGACACTGGACAAGCCGATAAAGCTCGTTTAGCTAACGAATCCGCCAGCATATTGGCTTCTCGTGGTACAAAGGAAAAGGAAAGCTTCCTAAAATGGGAGGCTAACATACTAATCTCGAAAAGCAGGTTGTGGATTTCAGAATTTGATTCATTCTTCTTCACCAAGTTAATTAAAACTTGTGAATCAGAGCAAATGTGAAAGCATTTCACTCCCTTTTCCCGAGCCTTCCTGAGTGCATAAATCATGGCCCAAGCCTCAGCCGGGAGCACTGTGAACACCTCTGGTGACACCTCGGTGAATTCTTCTATGGTCGGTTCAGAGTCTAGTTGAAACCACCATCCCAACCCGGCCTGATTCTTCTCTTTAGTCCAGGCTGCGTCCGTGTGACACACTACTCCTCCTGATGGTATCTCTTGCTGTTGAAAGCTCGGAACAGAGCCTCTGTTTGGTGGTAGATGATCTTGTGCCATCTCCCACATCTTTGCATCTCTAATTGCTCTATCTACCACTTCTTGGGGGGAGAGATGTTTTTGTTCGAAAATGAGGTGATTTCTTGCAGTCCAAATGTTCCAGCACAACCATGAACTTAGAGAGGCACATGTGATTCCGACAGGCGGTAGTGCAGGGGTACGGTATGTTGCCGTAAGGAAATCCAACATAGAATGGATATTAGATAGAATTAACTTAGAGAGGGGAGCTATGGTCCAAACTTGTTGAATCCACGTACAGCGGAATAGCAAGTGTTCCACTGATTCACTAGCTCCACAGCGGCCGCATGTTCCTCCAGCGTTCATACCTCTCCGAATGAGTTGCTCGCCGACCGGTAAGGCTCCAACAAAAGCTTTCCAAAGGAAGTTCTTAATTTTCGGAGCCGTTTTCACCCGCCATAATTTCTTCTGCCAATCAAACTCTTGGAATTGCGGTGAAACTGGGCCAATGCCTTTTGTCCCGTATCCACTTCTTGATGTATACTTTCCATTCTTGTTAGGTAACCATACCAGAGAGTCCTTATGACTTGTGAAACCCCAAGTGAGTATCTTAATATGTTCCTCATATGCAGGTAAAAGTTCCCTTACTTTAGTCCAGTTCCATGTATGATCGCTTTGATTAATGAGGTCTGAGACCCGTAGGTGAGCTGCGTTACGCGGTCTGGGGCCCATTGGGCACAATGGTTCTGTTACAGATAACCAAGGGTCCTCCCACACCCGGACCGATTCTCTATTGCCAATGAGCCACCCAAGACCCTTTTCTAATACTTTCCTGCCGCCCAATATTCCCCTCCATCCATGTGACGCATTGGTTGGCGGTTTGCTACTTAGGAAAGCTTGGTTGTGACAGTACTTGCCTAATAGTACTTTCGAGAATAGAGATGTAGGCTCTGCCATTAGTCGCCAACTTAGTTTCGCTAACAAGGCGTCATTAAATTCTTCCACATCTCTAAATCCTAAGCCACCCGCATTTTTTGGTCGCGTCATTTTCTCCCAAGATATCCAACTCATCTTGCGTCTATCCGGGTTATCATCCCACCAAAACCTAGTGTAAATAGATTGGATTCTCTTACAAAGCGATATCGGTAACTTAAAACACGACATCGTATATGCCGGCATAGATGCTAAAACCGATTTCAATAGCACTTGTTTTCCTGCCGAAGAGAGGAACCGAGTCGACCAACTATGGCTCCTTTATCGAATCCGGTCCACTAAGGCTGTGAATATGTCTCTTTTTCTTCGACCAAAGTTCTCAGGAAGGCCTAAATATTTGCCCGTTCCTCCTTCCTGGTGAATCCGTAACTCTCTTTTCATTCGCTCTCGGCATAGTCTTGGAGTTCTAGATGCGAACGTGATCGAAGACTTAGCGAGATTAATGGATTGCCCCGAGGCAGCCTCATATTGTCGTAATATTGATGCAAGAGCCGAGCAGCTTCTCTGGTCCGAGCGGCAAAAGAACATCGTGTCGTCAGCGAAAAGAAGGTGATTAATGAAAGGAATATTCCTTGCCACTCGGATGCCTGGTAAAGTCCCATTCTCCTGAGCGATTCGACATAAGCCAGAGAGCACTTCCGTACATAGGATAAATAGGTAAGGGGACAACGGATCTCCTTGTCGTAAACCCCGAGATGGAATAACTTGACCTTGTGGAGATCCATTTACTAAAAACGAATACGAAACAATGGAAACACATTGCATAATCCAACCTGTCCAGGTCTCGTTAAATCCCATTCTCAAGCACACTTGCTCTAAAAATTTCCATTCAATGCGATTGTAGGCCTTACTCATATCCGTTTTAACGGCTATGGCTCCGCGCTTTCTAGCTCCCGAAATCTTTAGGTAGTGTAATATTTCATGAGTGATAAGCACGTTGTCGGAGATAGCTCGCTGTGGAACAAACGCGGATTGGTTCTCCGAGATTAAATTTGGGAGAATCAGCTGCAACCGCTTGGTGAGAATTTTTGCTACAATTTTGTAGTAGATATTGCACAAAGCAATAGGTCGATAGTCCGAAACCTGCCGTGGACCCGGTCCTTTTGGTATAAGTCGAATGTGTGTTTCATTCATCTTCTTAGGAAAGATTCCTGACACAAAAAATTCTCGTAACTCTTGAACCAAATCTGGTCCGATAATATTCCAAAACGATTGAAAAAAAACCCGCAGAAAACCCATCGGGTCCGGGAGCTTTTTCTGCGTGGATAGAGAACGTTGCGGCTCTAATTTCCTCATCGGATTGTATAACTGTGAGGTACGAATTCATTTCCGGTGTTACCCTAGGTTGAATAGCATCAAACACTACGTCAAAATTACGAGCTCCATTGGAGGAGAAAATATCATTGAAATAATGAACTATAACCCTTGTGATATCCTTCTCTTTGTAGTGTGGATTACCCATAGCATCCTCTAATACCGTAAATCTGTTGCAGGTTCTACGGTCGCGTGTAATCGCGTGAAAATAACTAGTGTTAAGGTCTCCACTTGTTAACCAAGCAATTCGGCTTCTCTGTTTCCAGAAAAGCTCTTCTTCTTTGTAAGCTTTCTCCAGCCTTCTAGTTTGCTCACTAATGACTTCAGGATCCGGAATCTCGAGGGATAAGGCCAGTTCTAAAGCCTCTTGAGCTTCTTTGATCTCCTGGGTACTATTTTGATTTTGATCTCGAGACCATTGTGTTAACTCTGATCGCACATGACGAATTTTAGTCTCCACATTGTTCGATGGATTACGTCCCTAAACCTCTGAGATGAGGTCAAATATTTCCTCCTTGTCTCGTAATCGGTTATCAAACCTGAACATGCCTTTCTTTTTTTCTCTTGAGTCATCTAAAAAGGTTAAAAGTGGACGATGATCCGAACCTTCAAATCTAAGATACTCACTGCGACCCGCTGGAAATTCTTCTAACCACGCGTTATTTGACATTGATCGGTCTAACCTCTTGTGGACTAAGTAATCATAGCGCATACCGCGCCAAGAGAATGGATTACCCGTAAATTTGACGTCCCATAGTCCATTCATGGCAATGAAACTACGGAAGTCAACAAATGACCCTTCCGGTCTTGAAGGACCTCCCTTCTTCTCCCAATGTTCTTCTATCTCATTGAAGTCTCCGGTTAGCAGCCACGGTGAGCTTCGAGTAGAACCTATATCCGAGATAGTATTCCAGACTTCTCTTCGATTTTGTTTATTTGGATGGCCGTATACAAACGTTAAGTGGAAACGATGATGTTGATATTTTATTACGGTGTCAATATAGTTTGGCGAGGAGGAAAGGATCGTGAGATTAATGTCCTTCCGCCAAAATAGTGCCATACCTCCACTTAGGCCATTCGGTGGAACCGTAAAGTTATGATCATAACCCATCCAATTAAACACTTGATGTACGTATTCGTTCTGGTTTTTGGTCTCCATTTGAAACATTATGTCCGGGAAGAGTGACAATCTCAATTCCCTTAGACGTCGAACTGTCAAGGAGTTTCCAAGACCTTGGCAGTTCCAACTGGTTGTAATCATTGAGATTTGGATGGTTTCTGGAAAACCATCAAACCCTTACAAGAGGAAGGCATTTTTGCCTTATTAGTAGTAACAATATTAGCAACATCCTCATTTAGAGGTAAAGAAACCGAAACATGAAGGTATGTAGGTGAGGTGAGATTAAGCTTCTTCTTTGAGGTAGAAGCATGTCTGGTATGATTCCTCTTTCTCGTGTTTGCACCCGTAAGAGGGCTATTTCCACCTCATCTTCTAGTAGCCATCTTAGGTGTAACTCTTCGCTTATTTGTTGGGCCGAGTGATACAGTCCGCTTTGGCTCTGCTCTTTCTCCTAAACGTGAGGTCACCGGAGGTTTCACGTTAGGCTTCCTCTGTAAACTTGGTAAGTCTGGAATTGTGGCTTCAGAAGAGTCAGAGCAAAGTTTCTCTGCGCTGTGAGTGGTTTTCCCGGAGGCTCTGGATTGGAAAGCATTCTCATGTTCCATATCTTGGGCTCTATCAATGGAGAAGAGATCTTGCAATACTTCTGAGGGTGAGTCAGCTCCCGTACCTCTGTTTTCACCTCTCAAACTGCCTCTGTTTTCTTCTCTGTTTTCCTCTCTGTTTTTTTGCCTCCAGATTTTCTCACTCTTCGCTGATAGAGAGAGCCTCTCCAAGGCTGGTCGTTTTGAGAGTGATTTGGAGTTGGAGTTTCCAGTGATGTCTGGTTCTAGTCCCGTCCCTCTATCCAGTCTTTCAAGAGCATGACGTTTAACTCTCTCAATATCATCTGCTCGGGGAGAGCGACGAGAGAGAGAGAGAGAGGTAGGGCTGGGAGTGGTTTAGCCTTTCAGGGTCAATCTGAGACATAGATCTTTGCCGATGATAACGGCCTCTATCATTACTATTCTCCATACGGGAGTAATTCTTGTCCTCAGAGAGAGGTAAACGTGTATTTTGTGGTTGAGAGGACGACCCATGGGGGGGTGTAGCCTGAGACTCACGGTCTTTTCTAACCCATTCAAGACGATTTCCACTGGATGTTGTATGATCCTGGATTTCTCTCCCTTTCCCGGCTTGGATTGGTGCTTTGGATCGATCTTGAGTCCCATTATAGGTCTCTAAACTACCTTCTTTGTCATTGGTCCTCTTTGAGTACCATTCATCATACATGTATCGTTTGGATCCCTCGAACCTGGTCCTTGGAGATGCACGTCTTACAGGAGATCGACTTCTCGGGCGTTTTGCTTGAACCTTTGGGGGAGAGCGGGTTGATTTACGATCAAATCTTTTCCTCTCCTCTGTAATTCGAGATGAGCCTCTTCTTCTTTTATCCTCTTCCAGACGAGAGATTGTACGTTGCTGGTTTATACCAATAATAGGTACGGATGTAGACTGGGATTTCGAGCTCCTTGGACAATCCAAAATTTCATGGGTAAGGGAGTAACAAGAAAAACAATGTTTACGCCAGCATGTAGTTTTACTGTATCCTTCATTATCAGAGGGTTGAGAGCGTTAACTTGAACTTGGATACGTCCTTCCTTTGTATCTTGATCTAAGTACTTCCCAAGTGCACCACCAATGGCTTTAAGATTATTTTGAGTCCAGAGGTGAGTGGGGAGGTCATTAACTCTGATCCAGAAGGGAATTTCACAGGGGAAATAGATGGATGTGGAAGGTTCCCATCTTTGAAGCACAAGCATCCACCTTTTATAGTGGAAAGGTGCTCGTTTCAACACAGAAAGCATCTCTTCCTCATAATGGAACCGAAAATGAAAGCGTTCCCTTCCAAGAACTTTTCCTTCAACTCTGCCCAAAAGTCCCCAGATCTGAGTTTTTGGATGAAGAACCCTGCCTATAAGAGTTAAACGATTTGCTTCAATGAGTTCTTCATTCTCATCATCGGGAAGAAGGATAGGGGGCTCCCGGACCCATTGATGGGATCCAGAGACTGCCTTTCCCTTCTCTTCTCTTGAAAAACGGTGGGTTGTCATCGGACGGCTTGGTGATTAGAGGATCTCTGTTAACGTGGAGGCTACGCAAGACTTAGGTTAGTCTATGGAGTCCTTACACTACAAGAAAACAGCCGCAAATCCGACGGAAATTCCGACGGAAGTAATTCCGTCGGAAATTTTCCGACGGTAATCCGACCGATTTCCGGCGGAATGGAAATTTTTCAATTCCGTCGGAAATCTGTCAGAATTATTTCCGACGGACCACAGACCGTCGGAAATCGGTCGGATTATTGGACCGTGTAACTAGCCGTTGCCGACGCCGGAGGAGATTCCGATCAGTTGTCGGAAATCCGTCGGAAAATATCAATTTCCGACAGATTTCCGACAGACTCCCAACTAGTTTGTCGGAAATCTGTAGGAAAAAATAGCCGTTATATAACCGTTATCTAGCCGTTATTATATCCGTTGTTTTTCCGACGCTTTGCCGACAGATTTCCGACGGTCAGCGTATTTATATATATGATTCCACACATCTTCATTCACTCACAAAACAACAACAACTTCCAACCAAATATTTGTTAGAAAAAAATCGTTAAGAGAGTGAGATGTCATCTTCTAGATATTATAGATCGTGGATGGATGAAGAGATGTATGATCCGGAGTCGAATACATTAAATCCAAGTTATGCACGAGGTATATGCGAGTTCATGGCGGTTATCGGGAATCGAAAGGTGATAAAATGTCCATGTTTAAATTGTTGCAATTCTCGTAATGTTAATGTAGAACAAGTTTGGCATCACTTGTATACCGTTGGTTTTATGTCGGGATACAAAATTTGGTTTTTTCATGGAGAAACTAATAATGATGGTGCTAGTAGCAGCAGTGCACCATATGTTGCGGATAGCTTAGGCGAACATAGAATGGATAACTTAGGTGAACATAGAACGGATAGCTTAGGCGAACATAGAACGGAAGTAGATTTTGGTGTAGGTACCGCTGAGATGGTTCATGATGCGTTTAGAGAGAATTTGCCATCGATCGTAATAAGGGAGGATAGACTAGAAGAACCAAATGAAGAAGCTAGAAGATTTTTTGATATGTTAGACGCAGGGAAGCAACCATTATATGATGGGTGTAGAGACGGACATTCCCCTTTATCAACTGCTAGTAGACTGATGACCCTTAAGACAGACTTCAATTTGGCGGAAGAGTGTGTTGATGCGATAGCAGATTTTGTGAAAGATATTTTGCCTGAAGATAATCAGGCACCTGCATCATACTACGAGATACAGAAACTTGTAGCTGGTCTTGGTATGCCGTATCAGGTGATAGATGTATGCATCGACAACTGTATGCTATATTGGAGAGAAGACGAAGACCGGAGAAGATGTAAATTTTATCGTAAACCGCGGTATCAGGAAACTGGTGGGAGAGTTCCAATTCCATATAAACGTATGTGGTACTTACCATTGACAGCGAGGTTAAAGAGGTTATATCAATCTGTGCGAACGGCAGAACAAATGAGATGGCATGCAGAGCATCGTCAAGATGGAGAGATTACACATCCTTCAGATGCAAAAGCGTGGAAACATTTTCAAATGTTGTATCCGGATTTTGCATACGAGTCAAGAAATGTGTACCTCGGGTTAAGTACAGATGGTTTCAATCCATTTGGGAAGCATGGAAGGCAGTATTCTTTGTGGCCCGTAATCGTAACACCGTATAATTTGCCCCCTGGTATGTGCATGCGTCGAGAGTTTTTATTCCTCTCCGTTCTTATTCCCGGCCCTGAGCATCCGAAGAGATCACTTGATGTATTCCTCCAGCCATTGATTTATGAGTTACAAATGCTATGGAGTCACGGTGTCGAAGCATTTGATGTTTCACGGAAGCAGAATTTTCTGATGCGTGCGGTCCTTATGTGTACTATTAGCGATTTCCCAGCATATGGTATGCTATCTGGATGGACTACTCATGGAACATTATCGTGCCCGTTTTGCCAAGACAACACTGACGCTTTCCAATTGAGGAATGGAAGAAATCCATGTTGGTTTGATTACCATAGAAGGTTTCTACCGGACGGCCATCCCTATCGTCGGTCTAAAAGATTATTTAAGAAAAATAAACAAGTGTTTGATGCTCCAATTGATGAGATAGACGGTCGTACTATATTGGAGCAGTTGAGAGATTTTGGTGCTGAGAGGACTCCTGATTGTGGGGGTAATGGGCATGAACCGCTTTGTGGTGTAGGAGGAGCTCACAATTGGCATAAGAAGAGTATATTTTAGGATTTGCCGTATTGGAAGGATCATTTATTAAGGCACAACCTCGATGTGATGCATATTGAAAAGAACTTCTTTGACAACATCATGAATACGGTGTTAAACATCCCGGGAAAGACAAAAGACAATGTGAAGTCTAGGATGGATGTTTCAAAGATTTGCTACCGTGCTTATCTTGATCGTATTCCCGATGGTACATATCCTTTTCCTCCGTACTGATTGCAAATACAAAAGATAAGAGAATTTTTCCGGTGGATTGAACACGAAGTTAAATTCACTGATGGATATGCAGCTAATCTGAGTAACTGCGTAGACTCGCGAAACCTAAAGTTTTTGGGACTGAAGAGTCATGATTGTCATGTACTGATGCAGAGGCTTCTTCCATTTGCTTTTACCCATCTCCTTCCTCAAACTGTCCACGAAGCTATTGCAGCAGTTGGTGCTTTCTTTAGGGATTTATGCACGAGGACACTTACAGTTGAGAGGATCCGCAATTTAGATGCCAATATACCAGTGATCCTTTGCAATCTTGAGAAGATCTTTCCGCCGTCTTTTTTTGATGTTATGGAACATCTTCCCCTACACCTCCCCCGCGAAGCTGAACTAGGTGGTCCCGTTCAATTTCGTTGGATGTATCCTTTTGAGCGGTACATGTTCCATCTAAAGAAGAAGGTCAAAAATTTGGCTCGAGTTGAAGGTTCTATTGTCGCACAGAGTATCAATGAAGAATCATCACAGTTTGCGGAATATTACTTTCCGCGGGAAGTTAGTACGAAGAGTAGACGTCCTGCTCGTTATGATGATAAAGGTGAGAGAGTCACATATGCCGCGATTGTCCCTGAGATGTTTTCGCAAGTTGGCCGAGTGATTGGGAGAGGGAAGAGACGCTTCCTATCACAAGCAGAGTGGAGTCACTTACATATGTATATCCTAACGAATTGTGAGGAGATGGCGGAGTACGAAAGGTAAAAACAGAACTTATTTAAATACATCTTGTTTTTAATACCTAAGTAATATATAGGTTTCATATGTTATATATTTTTTGTTTGCTTTCAGGATTTACATTACATCAATACGTCGCTATTATCCAGAAATGACAAAAGACGAACTTGGAGAATTTAAGGAAAACGAGTTTCCAAATTGGCTGCAATATTACGTAAGTTTTAAAAAAACGCTTACATTTCTTAAAATTACTGAATTAATTATTACTTAATTAAATGTTTGTTTATTAATTTGTCTAAATTATTATCTCAGGTTTCTGAAGGAATGAAGAATGGAGAAAGGTTTCCGACATGGTTACAAGAGATAGTTTCAGGCCCAAGCTTTGAAGCAACTTCATACGCTCGGTATTGCACTAGGGGATTTGCATTTAGGATTCATGAAGAAAGGCCGAGGGCAACTGCAGATTACGGTATTTCAGCTACAAGTGGTGATGTAGTCTACTACGGGATTCTGAAAGAAATATTGCAAGTGCGCTATCCAGGAATGTTGGGCATGAGGTGTATTGTTTTCTTGTGTGAGTGGTATGATCCGTCATATCCAGAAGGTGTCCAGGTGAGCCAATTTGGCGTCACTTCAGTAAATTCTTCTAGGAGACTGCAAAAGTATGACCCATTCATCCTAGCATCACAGGCAGACCATGTTTGATTTTAAAATTTTATAATACGTGCCTTATAGATAAATAATGATATTGTAATTGCCTAAACTAAATATGTTTGTTTCAGGTATGCTACATTTCTTATCCTAGGGTGACACATCGAGGAGATCCTTGGATTACAGTGACTCCAATTAATCCAAGAGGGAGACTATATGGAGTTGCTGAGCAAGATGCTATGCAACCAACTAGAATTACTCCGATGGCTCCAGTTGATCATTCTTCAGCGGTGGACCTTTTTGTTGATTTCACTGAATTTGGTGATAATATCGTACATTCAGAATCAGAAGAAGAAGTTGGAGAATTTGATGAAGACGAAGACACAATTCCTTCGGAAGGATCTGATGAAGAAGAAGAAGTTGGAGAATTTGATGACGAAGAAGTTGGATAATTTATATATATATATATATATATTTTAAATGATATATATATATATATATATAATTTCGACTTATCTGTATATTTATTTATATATATATATTTAATATAAAATGATTTATATATATATATATATATTTTTAAAAAATGATACATCTGTCGGAAATCAGTCGGAAACATATATATATTTCCGACAGATTTCCGACAGTTAATCATTTTTATATAAATAAGCTTTTTTATTTTATCCGTCGGAAATCTGTCGGAAATATATATATATATTTCCGACAGATTTCCGACAGATTTGGGGTTTTAAGCTTGTTTATGATCCGTTTTCGTAGTTACAAGTTAATAGTATGGTTGAAGCAATATTTGGAAGAAAAAATACTTGATAATGGTCATTGTTACTTTCAAATTCTAAACATTTAGTATTTTCCGTAAACATCTAATGTTTTGTATATGTAACTGTATGAAAGGCTTTTGGTTGAAACATGACAAAATCGAAAAATATGTTCGGTATAACATCGAGAATGTTATTTACTCAATTATCTTTCACTTTAGTTGTCAGAATTGTATGCCGAGACTTTGTCTTCTCAAAATTCAGGAATTTGGCCTCAAAACCCTAAATCTGTCGGAAATCAATCGGAAAAATATATATATTTCCGACTTGATTTTTATTAAATTTTTTTTTTATACATTTATATTATTAAATAAATATCTAACAACTGCAGGCTAAGGAGTTGGGTCGGGATCCCAACAACTTGGAACTTCTGCTAGCGACACACACCGACAAGAATGGTGTTGTCCAGGATCAGGTAGCTCGGGAGATTCAGGAGAGCGTCCAAAGAATGGAAGAGGAGTACATTCTCTCTCAGCCAGACGTCGAAGGAACCCCTCCCCTCACCCAAGCCCCGGACGACATCATCAACCAATTCGTCTTAAAGGTATGTAAAATTTAAATTAGTTTTCAAGTCTTTTTCATTTACAATTTAATTTGTTCCGCAGGTTGCTCCGCAGAGCAAAGGGCGGCTTTATGGTCTTCCCGACGATGCGGGATCATCGGAGTCTTCTTGTTACTACAACGAGACATCCGACCTGAGAGCCCAGATGAAGGAAAAGGACGTCGAAATTGAAGGTTTGAAGACGACGGTCCAAGAGATACGAGATGCACAAGCCGTCCTAGAAGCCGAGCGGGTGAAGGAGAGAGCCGAGCGGGACAAGGACAGGGAGATGATGCAACGGATGATGGCGTACTTGGGGCGCAACCCGGATTTTCCGCCGGGGCCCACCACTTAGATTTTTATTATTAACGTTTTGTAAAACAATATTACTTTTTATTTGTACTTTTAATTTTATTTTAATTTCTACTTTTAATTTTATTTTAATTTAAATAATTCAAATTTTAAAATTTAAATTTATATTAAATTAATTATTATTTAATTTATTATTATATTAAATTATTTCTACGAATACGTCGGAAATCCGTCGGAAAGCTGTCGGAAATAAATCCGTCGGAAATATGTCGGAAATAATGACGTCGGAAGTCTGTCGGTTTACTAGTAGTCGGAACCCATCGGAAAGCTGTCGGTTTTATTTCCGACAGCTTTCCGACGGAATTTCCATTTCCGACAAGATAGAAACGACAGACATATCCGTCGGAAATCTATCGGAAAACTCTTATTCCGACAGACTTCCGACGGATATTTCCGTAGGAATCGCGCTGTTTTCTTGTAGTGTTAAACGTACAGAGAGGATGGAGACTTCGTAACGAGAGACGAAAAGCTTTAAAACCAGGACTGTAATACACAGCAAAAGGATCTCCAGAGAGCAAGGATGTCGCCGGAGGAGAAAATCGGTCGGAAAAACTAAGGTTTTGGTCGAAGAGATGATTGGCGGCAGCAGCCTAAAAAAATCGCCTCAAAGGAAAACCCTAGCATTCTCCCATTTAATTTTTGAGAGAATTATTATCCGAATCTTTTTACCTTATAATCAAATCTTTTTATCCGAAAACGAAAATATTGTTAGTTTCTTTTGTCAATAACATGGATAGATAAGAGGTCAGTCTATACACATGTGCAAGTAGTACAGTTGAACAAGACCCATAATTTGGAAGAGTCAAATTTTTTTTTTATACATGTATGTTATTAAAAATATCTAAGTTTATTAACCATTACAAATTTCAAAAGAAAATTTATTCTATTTAGACGACCAAAAAGAAATAACTAAAAATTTATTCTATTAAAAATTACTTACATTTGATATATATATAATTAGTACTAGATGACTTCCCGCGTAATACGCGGATAAAATATTTTAAATTTTGGTAAATTAGGGTACATGTAAAAACAATAAAGAAACAACTAATTAAATTCTTTACCTTAAGCATAATTGTTTGATGTATTTAAATAAATTCTTTTAAGAAACCAAATAGTATTGTTTGGAAAAAAATTATGTGATTTAAAAGGAGAGTTGATGTGTACTATTTAGTATCTATAGCCGTAGATTTTTAGGTTTCGCATATATATATGAACAAAGAAATCTTCATTCAGGTATATGGTACAATCAATTGATATATATCTTTCCAAAAAGAGATTGTTGTATTCGGTTAACAAAATTTTCATTAAGTTTGTTTAATTTGCTTTGATACATACTTTCATGTTTATTGAATATGGATATTTAAAATGATAATACATATACAACACATACACATTTCTCTAGAAAAAATAAAATCCTCATTTACACATACACATATAAAAAACAGATTCAATGACTTGAAAGTATTTAGATATTATTTAGCATTATATATTATTTTTTCATTAACTTCCCTTTAAATATATCAAACAGTACTATTTATATTTTAGTTAGAGGCAAAAGTTTGATCTCATGTTTATATTAGATTTTTTTCAATACATTAGAAAAATAATATCTTTAAGATACATAATTATGCAAAAGAAAATCCATTTCTTCGTAAAAACTATATATTAAATCTATGAAGATCGTAACTGTAAATTTTTATTTTCAAAATTTATTAAATTTACTATTCAAACAGTGTTTTTTTAATTTGATTTCAAGTGTCATTGAAACATAATTTTATAGAAGTTTGTGACTAAAGTAAGTGAGTTGCCATGTCATAAGAAGTGAGAGGTTAGGTTAGATTTTATATGAGAAAATTCTTTTAGCGTGAGAGGTTAGGTTAAATGGATTTGTGAAATTAGAACACTAATTATGTTAGAGTTGTAAAAGGATTTGTGAAATTAGCCCAATAATATTCATTTGAGATTTGACCCACTAAAACTCTCATATTTGCAATGTCACATTTTAGAGGATATCATGTCACATTTTATTTCTGAGAGTGAATGTGAGTGTGACATGTAGGATTTTTTAGGAGAATTACTTCTCTATAATATATAGGGGATGGAGATCGTATTTGTGAATTTTTTTATTTTAAAAATTTATTAAATTTACTATTCAAACAATGTTTTTGTTTAATTTGATTTTAAGTGGCATTGGAAAATAATTTTATAGAAGTTTGTGACTATAAAGTAAGTGAGTTTCCATGTCATAAGAAGTGAGAGATTATGTTAGATTTTATATGAGAAAATTCTTTTAGTGTGCGAAGTTATGTTAAATGGATTTGTGAAAACGATGTACAAATTAATATAAAATGTTAATATTAAAAAAAAACTGGCGTTAGAATATTAATTAGGTGAGAGTTTTTTGCTTGATTACATTTATATATTTTTTATTAATTAGATTTAGTATATATATTGAGAAAATCTAACAAGTTTTTCGCCAATTCTATGAAAAAGAGTTTTTGCAAACACAAATTCATGACAAAACCATAAATAAAATTGATTCAAGTTTCACAATATGCCGTTTTTAATCATTCAAGATAACATCTTAAAGTACTTTCAAGTTTTTATTTATTTATTTACTTTTGATATGTTGTTTATGATTTCTAATATACTAATAATTCTTTTTATTGTATTTCTAAGTTATATTATTCTTTAAGTTACAAACTCAAATTAAAGAAGACTTGACGTGATTTTTTTTGTATAATCGATAAGAAAAATGACTTTGTTTAAATATAAGTTATTAATTGAAATTGTATGAATGAAATAATTTTTAGTAATACATTTTTATTGGTTGTAAGAAAATAAGAAAAAGATTATTTATAATTATAAACTATTTATTAGGAGAAGTTATAAGTAAAATGTTTTTTATTGGTAATTAACGTATAAAAACTAATAATATCAAAAGCCTAATTTTGATATTTAAACAAGATCTCTACAAAGTTTGAGACGTCCATGGACTATTATTACTGTTAATGGGTTGATAACTTGATATATTAAGTTCTTACAGAAGATATTCCAAACTAAGAACCATAATTTAGTGATTTTTTTTCGTTGTTACATATAATAATTTTTTTAATGCATAATTTAGGCAGCAGACAAATTCCATATTTCTCTTCTTCTTTTTGCGTGGTATAGTAAAAATGAAGGATAATCAAGAAGAAATTAACACGTTCAAACAAAAAGATAAGAAGAAACAGATAGCGATGGGTGAATGATGGGTCTTTCGGATTGATTTTTATACAATTATGGGTTTTGCCAGCTTTGAACATGTTTACACGAAGATAGTAAGATTCCAACTTTTTGTTGGGTAAAAGGCCCCATTTTAGGACACTTCTTCTATATTAGTTACTATTTTTCAGAGACCAAAGAAAAGTTATTTATTTCTCAACGCTCATATGATACCAAAAAGGACCATACACGTACATTAACATAACTATTTGTCTATCTACATAGCTATTGAAATATGTTATAATCTTACAGATTAATCCACAAATTTGCTATACTTTTGATCTCGTCCACTTGATCTCTATCCTCTAGCTTAATCCCTTCATATATAAATTAAGATATCATATAAATGAATTTGCTTTCATGAATAATACTGTATTTCACCCCTTAAATCCGGCCCTTAAAGCTTGTTTATAATTAGACTGAATTATAAACAGAATTGGGCCTAAGGCCCAAACTCTGGCCAAACTTAGATAAAAGGCCAGCATATTCTCTGAATTACGTTGGGCATGAGTCACTAGCCCATTTGTCGATTGAGCTGAATACTGTGCAACTGCCTTAATCAACAGACCTGTAACGGGTCAACGTTGATCCAGCGTCCCAGCTGAAGTTTCGATATTTTCGGAAGATGAATATGAACATGCCGAGATCTCCGGAGACAAGGAGTGATACGCGGAGCTGAACGGTTAGCTCACAGAGGCTATAAATACGAAAAGATAGAGCCAAAATCACCAACTTTTCCCATAAGTTTACGCTTAACACTACTTTAGTTCCCACGATTGTTCTAGTTAAAGTTCTCTTTATATATTCGATCAATCATCAATATAAATCCAATTTCGTTATTTGTGTCCTAGTTTGGTGAGATTTATTGGCAATTATTAGGACTAAAATTTCTTTCCCGAATTCAAATATAAATTCTTTAGTACGGAATCTAGCTTCTACTTATATTTCATACAAAAAAGTAAGTTATGGGAAAACGTTTAATCGATTCACACTGTAATGGTTTTTCCTTTTCCCTCCTGATAATGTGAGTTCAAAATTGCAATTAGTTCAATCTTATACTTGTACAACAAGGAATCACCCAAAACTTGGGTTACACAAAAATTACTAACCCTAGTTTTAAGAACCCTAAAGCTGTTTAAGCGAAAGATCAAGGCTCCTCGTTTTTCTGGCATTGCCACCTAAAGAACAAAGCAGAGTAAGTGATGAACCGAAAGTATTGCACAATCTCTGCGAAGCAACTTCAATGGCGGACATGTCAGAGAAAGAGATCTGCGATTGTTATGCCTTGGATCTTCGACCATTCAAAGAGATAGATATAAGAGGTAAGATCACTCATCATCTGACGGCAAAGTCGGGCTCTTTGAGCAGCTATCTAGCTTGTGAAGTTCCAACATCCTTTTTTCTGGGTTACAAAGACCTGCACCAATTCAATCCAAAGTGTGATCAATCATTGCAGAAATGCTTATGCAAAGTTGACTCTGGATCCATTTCCTTGCTGGGTGGGACAGTATCATCGAACCTGAGCATTTTGGGATATCCCAAACAGCAATGGAGTGCGGTGAGCATTCTGGTTCGCAAAGGGTGTGATGGTTCTCGTGGTTGACGTTCATTGCCAGCATCCACGCACCTATGGTCACGTCCTCGTTGCTAAACATCCTGAAACTGCAGTTTGGGAAAAATTCTCACCTTGTTAAAACAAAAAGGGCCACTCACAGGTAAAAAATATGATCCGTATACGGAGACCTATACAAGAAGGGAATCTAAGGCATGCCAAATTCCTAATCAACGTATATAACTCGTGGAGGCTTGAGACTTGAAAGACAAATAAAATGGAGGAGATATAACTTGCCTGTTGTTCTTGAGGGCAACCAAACTCGTGACAACATCCGCAGAAAGAGCATATATTGGGCCATAGGCATGAAGAAAGTACTCTTTCCCCAACAGATCTGCCAAAGGTTCATACCTGCAAAATTCCAATGTTTTCAGGTATATTGAACCACAAAAGATGATTAGGTGTAACAAATCCAATCTAATCTCAAAGTTTCACAAAAGAGAGGCATGATTCGCGTGTTCTGTTACTTGTTCATTCTAAGTACTAACCATTTGAGCTTTGGATCTGTGAAAACAGGACCTTTCTTCAGGCATCCAAGGTATGTCTGCGAGTGACTCCGCTCTTTAGCCAGCAGCAAAGACAGCCGATCTGTGAAGAAAATACAGCCTCATATAAAATCAAGAACTTTCCTTTAGACTCGGATTAATGTACAAGCAGTTACCTGGCCTCAAATATATATCATCATCAGCTTTGACATAGAACTCCGAATCATATAAGGCGTATGCAGCTTTGAAGAAAGCCAAACTATACAACAAGAAACAGAAAAGAGATAAAAAAGAGCATAGATCATGTTATCTGTCAAAATAAGATGTGAATAGGAAAGTGTTAGTCTCTCTCACTAACGTTTTGTATGGGAGCTTACTGTACTCCTCCTCGATATCGAGCAGTATAAAGTCATCGTACTCTGCGATTTCCCTTCTAAGCTCAGCCATTTTCGCCATGTCTTTGGTTTTCCCTATAACAAACCTGATTGCCAATCCTGTTGACTCTTCCAAGCTGCAGAGAGCAGAGGATTTCAGTGAATTAGTGGTCATACACACAAGAAGAATGCTATATTCAGCTTCATTGGTTCCAGATCTTTTAAGGTTTAAGATTATTATGATCAATCATCAGATTCCTATCTAGTTAAATCCAGATCAGACCCAATTTTAGATGAGGCAAAATAATTCATTCCTTTCCAGAGAACCCTAAAGCTAGCACTAGCAGAGGTAAATTGAGATTTGAGAGTACCGTCGAAGCCCTTCTGGATCGGACGGCATCCATGTGTTCCTGAGCGCTCGTCTCCGGCCAACTGACCGGAATCCGGTCTGAATACCGACGAATCCCATTACTTTATGCCTCTTCACTTCGCCGGTAACGCCATTGCCGATTTTATTTCCAGCGACGTCCCAGACGACCCGTACCGTCTTCGGAGGGGTGTTCGTGAGGCAGGTCCGGCCGGATAAACGGAGACCCGGGAAGATAATCGCGGATAGTCCGAAAAGGAAACCGGTGAGTCCGATTGCAATAGAGGTGAAGACGATCAGAGGCGTCGACCGGCGCGTGAGGAATGATGGTCGCGCGTGAAAGAGTTTAGGAGATCGCATGACTTGTAACGGAGCAGCTAAACGGATCCACTGTTCCGAAGCTCTCAAGCTTTTCGTTAATGGCGATTACGGGGGTTTCCAGGTGAACCGGATCCAATTTTACGGATTCGGATCCCTTTTTCAAGATGCGCGGATTTATGTAAATCTATATTATATAAACATGCGTATAAAACAATTTTAGAACATTCATACGTTTTGAAAAGAATAATTTTAGAACATTAATTAATCATAACACAAGTTAGGCAGGTTTAATTTGACCAAAATAAGAAGGTTACTTCAAGAAAAATAAAGAGAACTAGTCATTAATTACCATCAGTAATGTTAATGCCAGTGAAAAAACTAGTACTAAGAATAACATTCATGATCAGTGAAAACGTTTTTGGTAGTAGATTGTGAGATTGAGTTTCTATGCAAAACTATTATTTATTAAAATATGTAGATTGTGTTTTATTTCTCTTAGTTCTAGCTTACTTGCTTTGTTTATTATCTTTCCAATTTGTAATTCATTCTACAATCTTTGTCTAATTTACAAAGATACGAAAATGTTTATTTGTACAAAAGATTAAAGAAAGATAAGGACAAAAAATGAATGAGATCAAAAATGATTGGCTGATTTTGTTTTCATATTATGTTACTTGTCATTTATATAAACCGAAAGCAAGATCCAAAAAGTGACAAGAAAATACAGTGGAAAAAGTGATCCTAGTGTTGTTCTAGTCTAATATTATTCCGAATCTTCCTCAGAGGAGTTATCAAAGTCAAGGTGTTCATCAACACAAAGCAACATTCCATCACTAACATTATTTACTACTTCTACTCCTACACCACTTACTTGCCTTTCTTCGTCTAAAGCTGCAGAGGAAGAAGAAGCTTTTGTCACTTCTTCTTCCGATGAAAACTTTTTATGCAAACAATCTTCGTCTTCTTCTCCCGTGGCGACTGTTGTTGCATTTGGCCTATCACCGGCATTGCTGTCTCGGGTTGGGTTCTCTGTTTCTAAAGTTGGTTGGTTCGTTCCAAGTGGCACCGGGAAGCTTGGGGGCGGTTCTTCATCTGATCCTTCTGGAACCATCTGATCACAGCTTTTAAGGTGGGTCACTGCAAACCCGGCTTTTTCTAGATCTACTTCTTTGTTTGATGGGTTATCGCGATCTCTTGTGAGACAAACGCCTGTGCAGAAGCCAGAATCGACTGAAACGCGCTGTAATAAGGGACTAGTGAGATAGAGAGAGAGAGGGTTTACCTTCCATAGAATTGGGTTTTGTGCACTCGTAGAGCGTTTTCTTGAGCAGAATTGTCCCCGGGAACACCATCAAGTTTATTCTTTTGAGAGCATCACGTTCTTCATCATCCATGGGTTTGAAGCCAAAACCATCGGTCCAAGTTTGTACTAAACTTGGCAACGCAGCTACCACAAGCTTCTCCACTTTCAAAGACATAAGCATCTGCAGTCAAAACCAACGAGTAGGCCAGAAATCAGAGCATGAGAAAGTTAAGAGTTTATCCTGTGATAGCCGAGGAATCAAGAAAAAAATATGATAATTACTAATGGACTGTAACTATCAAGGTCAACATACGAGTGCTGTGCGTCTATCATTGTACCAAATTAACGTGGATTGAGGCTTGAGAACAATCAAATGGACATATTCTAAATATTGTACCTCTTCGATCGCAGCCACGAGGACTTTGCACATCCCCTGACGACGATACTTGCTGCAGGTAGCTACAAGAGGCATCTCCGCAACGGTCACTCCATGCACCCTGGAAACAGGAAAATGGGTTTTCATATGTTACTCATTCGGATGTATGAAATAGTTAATAGTTCTAAGCATCCACTGGCCTATATAGTGTCAAATATCTGTTTTGTTCGCATTCAAAGAACGCATACCAAACATGTGATAGCCATGAAATTACACTTTCTTTTAGTGTGAAGTCGAATTTATTCATACTGACCTGATGGATGCTACTGAGATCATCACGTCGTCCTTTTCCACAACCATTGTGTAGAACCCACCAAAGTCTAAGCGGACAAATTTTGACCTTCAAGTGCAACAAAAGATTCAAAAAAGGTAGACAGATCGTTAGATATGAAAAGAAGAACTGAACGAACAAAGCTAAAAAAAAAAGAGATCACCCAAATGTGCAAGCTCATGACATAAGGACATTACCCCCAGTTGTATAGCACATGAGGTATCATGTCGATACCAGTTCTTGCATCTACCATAGACTGAAAGCATTCCTCCATAACTGATAGAGCAACAGCTAATTTCGAGTTGCATTCAGCCTTCAGCGCCAACCTTCGGGCAGAATGAACTTTTTCATCTTCTTGAAAACATTTCAAAATTGTCCAAGACAGACCATCAGCATTTCGATTAATGGCCCCAACATGAGAACTGAGACCAGTGTGCACCTGCATTACACAAGCTACTTAATAAGAAACTACAAAGTTGCTAAGTAGCTGTAACAATCAATGTAATCAATGTAACGATCTCAAGAACAGCTAGAAAGATACGAATAATCAATGTAAAAGTCTAAAAGGTACTTGCAAGGACAAAAGTTACTCACGATACACACTATATCTGACTACACAGAAACTAGGCATGAGTAATACCTTCTCGCAATTTTTACCACAGAAGTAGGTTTCTGGAAAAGGTTCTCTGCGTTTACTTATCCCTTGCAGACATACTCCATGATCTGATAACATAAGTAAGAGTTATCAGCCAAAATGGTTCTCCACAAAATGATTAATTTGGGTCCCAACTGCCGAGAGCGGAATAGCTCCCAAAGTGAGTTTTGAAAATAAACCAACATCTGCAACTGTAACTTATACATTGACATCAACCATCAAACATGACAACATCTCAGTGTGCCATGTCTAAGACCATTCAAAACCAGGAGTTTCTTTGGCTCCAAAAGCGACTTTTCATTTGATAAAATAAATGAATAATAATTTCTAAAAGTAGGTGAGATGATTACATTTATGCGCACACTGAGAACATTTAAAATCCTGAGAGCCTTCAGCAGGAGCATTATCACTAACCAACTCTCTGCATATCCAACATGTACAGCTTGAGCAATACCAACTACCTTCAGGGAGCACCTGAAAAGAAAGAGCAAAAGTAGTACAGCCATTCTATTTAGAGGGTACGGAGAATACAGTTCTAGTAAGGTGTGCATCCGGTTAATATTAATGCCATGTAGTTTACTGAAGCTAAATCAGTAAAGATAACAGATCAACCAAGAAGTTTTACCCCGTGTGTGTGTGTTTGTGAGGGCGAGAGAAATAACGATGAATTTGAAAATAAGTAATTGCTAAACTATTTGTAAATATACCCTGAAATGAGTCACACGTTACCTGCATTGCTAAGCAAGCCTGATGGAAGGTCGATGGACAATTATCACAGCAGATCAGCTCACCGCCATCACCACAAATTCCACAAGAATCGTCATTTGGATCATCTTCAGAAGCTTCCTCCGATTTTAATCCATTTCTTTGGGCTTTATACTCAGCATACCAAGCTTCCAGCTGACAGGAAGAAAAAGGCTTCCCTGAACCCATGAATAGATTCAGACATGGACAGTTCTGGTTAAATCCAGCATGGTTCTTGAACCCAGAAAGTGATATAGTCTTATTGCAACATGTACAGACCACTCCATCGTTGGTTACCACGCCTGTTTTTACCACAGTGTCATCATCTGGATCTCGTAACTGGATTATTTCGTCCCTAGAAATTACTTTGGTAGCTATCAACCATGATAAGACAGTTCTTGGACTTAAAGTAGATCCTTGACAAATTTGTTTTTCCGCATTGCTCGTGCTTCGGGGAAGCAGCCTGCAACCTCCCCTGTTGTTTCTTTTTTTCGTTCTAGCTTTTGATTGTTGGGACTTCTTTTTCTGGCTTGATCTGCTAGCACAGCCACCCTTACCTTTGGTTCTGATTCTTGTCGAAATCAAAAAGTCATCATCCTCATTACACTGCTTTCTAGCTTTTTTTCTTCCCTTCTTTGGACTGCCACATGAATTCTTCGTCTTCTGATTCCTTAACTTTCCATCCCCATTTTCCTTTGAGATGATGTGGATGTTGCCCATATCTTTATCCTGGCATTCTAGGCTACTGGGAGAATTAGAATCAACTGTATCATGTTGGTCCAAGGGAGCTGGTTTGATTTCGGATATTTTTTTCGACCTTCTGTGTAACTTCTTTCTCATAACACTTTCATGCATGCCTTCTGCTATCAATTTCGAAGCTCCCACAACCTTGCTAACCTCCTGCTCATCAAGCACAGAAATTTCCTTTCTAATTCTGTTCTGCTCCTCTTGTCTTGAAGAAACCTTTCCAGGGTAAATGTTAGCTTTCCCCTCAAGATCTGAATGAATATCTTGGTTAGCATCCTCATCATAAACAACACGACTGTCAGATACTGTCACCACACTTTCAGGACAGCCTGAAATCATTTTGAGACAAACTGCATCTGCTTTCTTAAACTTGTCAATGAATAAATATCTTCCAACTTCAACTTTATCTCCTTTTCTTAAAGAACCAACTTTCTTAGCAATGAAAACAGCATTCACAAAAGGCTCTAAGGTATTCCACCAAAGTGCCCGTGTGGTGGCAAGGGTTAACTTTTTCATGTTCTCCTCGATGTCCAACAGTGTAAGCGAGAGATCAGACCAAAAATCATTAATACCGGTCCATTTCTTAGTATCAGTATCCATTAGCTTGTAATCAGCTAATAGGCTCCCACGTAATGATCTCCACGCTGACCCAAATTCACGAAATTTCTGTCCCTCTGAAGATACGTATATAGTTTCCGGGTATTTACTGTTAGATCTTTGGCGCTTCTCGACTGTCCATCCGGCATAACTTAGCAACTTACAGACATACTTGTAGAGAAGAGGACGTGGGTCCTCTTTAGGATCAATCTTTAGACAAGTTTCAGACATATTTAACTCATGATGAGATACTTTAGATCCGTCGTTCAACTGTAGTGGGAGGTAAGGCTTCTCACTATGAGGCGTAGATGCACCTGCCCAGATCATTCTAGTGGCGAAGCTTTCCTGAGAAACAGGAGACGCAATTGCTTTAAATTCCTTTCCATCACGTTTTTCCAAGCTTAGTGACTTACACTTTTCTGAGACAATGCCTCCCAAATAAACTTCTCTTCCCTTATCTATGCTTTGCTTCAGCAAATATGAGCTAGTTGAAACACCCCTGTTAGATGATTCAACTAAATGGAGAGGTATTGTTTCTCTAGCAAAATCCGAATTTGGAAAACCAATCAAAGGCGTTGCATCCGGATGCAACTTACCAGAGAGCTTTGCTCTCTTAGCTCTTGTGTGAAAATCTGAACCATCTTTTGAACCAGATGGCTCAGAACCTTCTAGACATGCATATCCACTTGTTACCACAGAGTTGTCATTGTTGGAACTCAGAGACGAATTGACGTTCTTACTGGAATCACATTCGAAGTTAATGACTCCAGTAACAAGACATCTTTTAGTAGTGTTTCCGGGATCACTTGCAAAGAAAACTTGTCTGAATATGTGATGCTCCTCATATGATCCCTCAAAGCAGTCATCTCCTAACATCTCGATCTCACCTTCACAAAGCATCTTTACAAATTAACTGCATATTCCACAATCCAGCTGCATATACTTGCAATGTAGTAATCACAAACTGGTAATCAGAATAATACCCCAAGTAAAGATAATGAAACTACATATAGAAAGAAATGGCATTCAGTCTGAGAACAATCAAGGCAAATGTAACAAGCGAAAGTATATACTAGAATCAAAGTGCAGATGTAAGCCAATCTACTTAAACTTATACCTACTATCATCACTTTATTTGATATTTACTAAAACGGTCAAAGAATGGATCAATTTTGTTGAGGAGAAATGAAAATCCACACATACCCATAAGCTCAATACATAGATAAAAAAAGAGCAGATTTCCATGAAATTGAGATGTTTTCTCCGCCAATTTCACATAATCCAAAGCACAAATAGGGGAAAATGCATGAGAGATTACCAGCATGCAGAATCGGAGATGGGTTCTTGCGAAATCTCACTGAAATCAGAAACCCATCTCTCTCTCTCTCTCTCTACGCAAGTGGGAAACGCATTTTCATTTCCATTTCACGTTCTCTGCACTCACTCACAATTTACTTCTCTTTGATTTTAGCTTTACTGTAATTTCGGTGTTAAATCCTCAAATAATCAAATTTGATTTAACGGATTTCACCTCTGAATCTGCCTCATCGCTTTGTACAATGTGTCTACTTACCATTGCCTATTTTCTCTCTCCCTCGTTTCTTTTTTCTTTTTTCTTTTTTCTTTTCTATTTTTGTTTTCCCCTTTATATTGTCGCCTAAAGTTTTTTTCATTTTATTTTACTGAAAAAGACAATTTCATTTTGGGTCACCTTAACATTCTGTCTCCCTTTTCATTACAACGGAACAAACCAGCGGTTACTACGAAAACTCTCAGTTTTTGTAATTAAACACACAATTTTCGTATTTGTCTTTCTTCAACTCTCAAACTCATAATCCTGTTAATGACGACCATAAGCCAATTTATGACTGTGGTTTAGTTGGTGACAAAATGTTTAATGTTGGTATACAAAAATGAAAACGTTGGCATACTAATTGCCAGTTTTTTTAACGGGTTTTGTGGTTTTAAATCATTTATTTATTATGCCATGTTTGTTTGAGTGTCACCGACTCACTATAATTCAAATATGTGACTGAAAGTTTCTTACAATTTTCTTCTTCGTTGTTGCTGCTGGAGTATACTCAAAAAATTATGTCGCGGATTCGGGGTTCTCATTGCAGTGTTGTCTAAAATAAATAATGTTATGTAATGTGACCGAAATTCAATTATGTGACTAAAAGCTTTTTACAATTTTTTTCTTCACCGTTGCTAGAATGAACTGAAATTTTTTATGTCGCGGGTTTTTATCGCAGTGTTTCCTAAATAAATTATGCTATGTTCATTTAAGTGTGACCGTGATTCCAATATGCGACTGGAAATTTTTAACACCTTTTTTCTTTACCGTTGTTGGAATGAAATTTATGTCACGGAATATTATCAGTCTTTCCTTAACAAATTACTTTGTCTATTTGTTCTTTAGAAAACATTCATCACCGATTTGTATGTGGTTTTATACATAAGTTAACAACACCTACTTACATATTAATTGAAATATTCGTAATCTATATGTAAGTGGATGCTTTGTAATTTGCGCGGGGAATATTTACGTGTCTTAACGATAACATATATTACATGCAAATGATGGACGGCTAGTTTCGATGAATAATAAGCTGTTTAGCTTAATTTATTTGAAGATGCTATTACATGTTTTTTTTATCAAAGAGAAGAGAGACACTATTAGTTTACTACATACTACTACATCTTTGTATTTCCATTAATAAACTAGGCTGATACCAGCGCATACCGGTCTATATTCTTATGCATAGAAAACTTAATAGTTATACGTTTGCTATAATTGATTCTGAAAAATAATATATTTCTAAAAGAAATTTATAGATATGAATGTAATTTGTTGTCTTTGATTACTTTGTAAACTTATAGACTATTAACTTATGTTTTTTTTATCATAAAACGTAGTAAAACTATAGTAAAATTCAGTTTATGTTATCAATTGATTTGTAACAACGCTATCCATCAGCAATATATGTTGTTCTAGGGGAGATTATATCACTATCTACACATTGAAAGCAAGAAGAAAGTCACAGAGATCGAGCACGATTGTTCATTTTCACATTTGATGCTCTTCTTTCCAGTTTTCACTCGCTTCTCTTCATCTACTTTTTTATATTAATTAATCCATAGTGATCACACTAAAAACAATACAACACTTTACACAAGCAAAGACTTCTTCATGTTGTTATTGTTCTTATCATCCTCTCTTAATGCATGTATATTGTATCCACTGGTCAAGTAAACTTCTCTCTTCTCCCACATCACATACACCATTTACCCAACGACCCTATTACCCTTTTCTCTGTTGTATGAGATTGTAAAGTTTCTCTTTGAGTTCACAACCTCAGTCGTAAAATTCTCTTCCCCCTCGGAGTTTTGGCGAGTACTTGGTCATATACTTACTGGTCGAAGCATATTAAAACTCTTTGATGAAGACAATATCAAATAATTAAAAAATGTATGTATTATATTTATATGCTCAAATTTACCTTGGACTACTCTCTCAAATTAAGAAACTGTGGTAATACTTAAGGATCGAATCCACGTGGAATCTTAGTACGCAATAGACTTCAAATTCAAATTAAGCTAAGAGATAATGTATGTAATAAAAGCAAGTAATAAAGCAAGCAAATCGATGATGAGTTAAGTTCTTAAAAATCAATGAGACGAAATGCTAGGCAGTGAAAAATTCGCAGGTATGATTCTAAATCGCAGAATGAAATTACTGTCAGAATATTTATTAAGCGCAGTTCTAGAACTCGAAACACAAGTATAAAACCAATCGACTTTCTTTGCAAAGATTATCTATGACTTAACCCTAGAATTCCTAGTTTCTTTGCAAATTCAATAAGCTAGACAAACATTAATGGTCAGGTTTGATTGTTCACAAAATCACTAAGCCAAATTTATTTACAAATAGTTATTTTGCTCATCTATGATCTAATCCAATGACTAACAATACTTTCGCATCTATCAATCAACCTATGATATCTAATTCTAGGTGATCAATCATAAAATCAGAGTTAAAACAATCAAGATGAAGAACAAATAGATTAATCCCAATAGTAATTCAATTCTAACAACTAACAAAACCTTACTACCTAATTAATCAGACATTGATGATGGAAACATTATGATATGAAGAAATTGCATAAGATATTAAAGAAAAGATACAATTGGGGTTCGAAATCTCTCTGGAACAAAGTACAGATTTGTCACTCCTAAAGGCCCTCAAAATCAAAATCTCTCTTAGTCTCAATAGATAATAAGATAAAGCCTAACAATGGCTTAGAAAACTATATATAAAGTCCTAAAAACGACTTGAGACACTTTTGTTAACTTTTGGGGCAAAAAGAAAATCTTCAAACTTTTGTATAATTCCTCATCACTAGCATGTGACGATCGATACAGTGATGGTGTCGATCGACACCAGGTTTAGAAATTTGTTGCGACTCCAAGACTTCAGCTGCTCCTTCCACTATGCTCCAAACTGCTCCATAATCTATAATTATGCTCCAAACGTTCATAAACCTACAAAGACTCCAAAAGACTCAAAAACACCAAAAAGACTCAATAAAACAGACCTATATCATGGTAAAAAAACCGGTAAAAATCATGATATATCATATACAACAATTCACAAAGATAATGATTAGAGATTTATGATAGAAATTTTTGGATTTAAAACTATAATATGTTATAGAAGATCAAAGAATCACTTTATTACCGTGTTGAGAAACTCAAATCCAAAGATTAGTAAGATATACTTGAAAATGCTCTTACATATAAAAATTGAATTAGATAAAATATTATGTCGAAATAATATCCAACAACACATAATTTTTTTTTATGCTAAAAATGTAAATATTCATTTTAAAGGATATATATTCTGACTAAGGAACAAGATTGGCCTTCTCAATTCTATACTAAGACAAAGTCAACAATCCATTCTACGACAATACTGATGGTTAAGAAGCATAGCGAAAAGAATGGATACAATTCTAACAAATGCAGAAAAAAATAATGTGTACCTTGAAAGAAAAATTGGGTGCAAGAAATCATCGAGAAAAACTTCACCGGCATTATTTATACCACATAAACCTAAAGAGCCAAGAAAATTAGAAACTTAGAATATGCTAAAATCTAAACCAATAGTTATTTATACATGAACGTGTTCAACCTCACCGTAGAAGACCCGAAATAGAGCAAACGTTTTTTTTCCAAAAAAAAATGTAACCTGATTGTGAGGAATATGAAGAGATCTTAAGTGAAATTAAGAGACGGATTAATATTTATGGTTTTGTGATAATAAATTGTTGGAGGACACGTGGCACCTTTAGAACGATTTGAATTGCTGATGTGGCGCATAGATGGAGAGGGTTATTAAGCTTTCATATATACTCCCTCCGTTTCATAATACTTGTCGTTTTAGAGGTAATTTTTTTTTTCATATTACTTGTCGTTTTGTATTTTCAATACGTATTTATTGTTAATTTGACCCTATTAATTACTTATTACAAACAAAACAATACATTAATTAGGGGTACAACAGAAAATGGAATTATTTTTTTAATTTGTGTGAAACCCCCTAAAATGACAATTAATTCGAAATGGAGGAAGTATATGATTAGCAACGAGGCTCCGACTCTTGAGATGTGTTTGTTTTTTCGATTTTGTCATAGGAGAAATCTAAAAAGTACATGCACTGATTCGTTATTCAGTTTAAGATGAAAACAACATTGGTAGGTAAAATTGTTATAGCAAAGTAAAGAAGACTGAATGATGAGAACGAAAAACTCTAATTGTTCTCATTATCTTCAAAGACCTTAAATAGCCAAACAACATACGAACTGCCTCCTACATTCTCGGAGGATTTTAACTGTTGGAACGATTTTTTTAATAGGCTTTTATGCCTTATTAAAATGTGTTGAGATGTGAAAAAAAATATCTATTAGGCCTTTGGACTTAGGAGTAATTTAAAGGGCTATATATAATTTAGTCTCAAATTGCTTATGGGAGAAAAAAGTATCTAGTATATATAAGAGGAAGCTCATGTTATAGTTCAAAACATAGAGCATGGGTTGAGAACAAATTCACACGAGCCGGACCTAACCGAATTGAACCGGGCGTGGTCTTGTGATATAAAAATGACATAGGTCGAGCACAAGCAGAAAAAGTGATTTCTATGTGAGTTAGATCGACCCACATGTCGAGCACAAGCAGACTAGAAAAAGTGATTTATGTACGAGTTAGATCGACCCACAGGTCGAGCACAAGCAGACAGAAAAAGTATTATGTGAGAGTTAGATCGACCTACAGGTCGAGCTCAAGTAAAGATATTTATATTTTTGAATTCTAAATTATAACTGAGTCAAAGATTCCATTCCGGAAATCATGCTCACTAATCTCGCCATAAATTTTGCCAATTATATCCAAAACGTTTATGACTTTTGGAAATCTCGCTCATTAACTTTCCATAAATCTCGACTATTAATTCCAAAACGTTTCAAACTTTTTGTATTGGAAATTGACTTCTATGATTATATAATCAGCCTCTCAGCTTCTTTCTTAAAACACTTTGAAACGAAAACAGAAACAAAAGTTCATAACAACAATCTCTCTTAAAAGTAAGTTTGTGTCTTGAGAGTATCGTAGAATTTTAGTTCGATAGAGCCTTGATTCGAGTGATCGCGAATACGGTTGTTTGTGCTTGTATCATGGGATCCTTGAATCAGTCATCTCGTCGCACTACGGGTGATTCAAAAGGTTAAGAAAAGAGATGTTTCTCGCCTCTGCAATTCTCTTCTTCCCTTAATGTATTTTTTATCGCAATTTAAGCATGATTCGTAGTGTTCCAAAATTTTGGTCCTACATTAACAACATGAGACAATAAACATGACTCAACTACTCCTACTAATAAGGACCTTATTCCCATTACTAAGACTCATTCTTTGACTAAGTCCAACTGTTGAGGAATCGAGTCTCGTCAATTCCTTTTTCGATCGTTTTGATGAACTAAGAACACAACTATTTTACATGGTTCACACTGTTAACAAACCACTACATTCGGTTAGGATTTTTCAACCTAGCGCAGCATCCAATTAGGAAATTTTGGTTGAAAGATCCCCAACTACCATTAAATGACATCGGAAAATACCTCCTACGGGTTTACATGAAGATCGCACATCATCACAACTGATTACAATCCAATCAGTTATACAAGGAAATAGAAGAAGAACAGAGAAACCCTAGAGATATCCGATTTTCTCTAAGTCTTTCATCTCTCTCTTACATGGATTCACTCACACAAAGCAGAAGAATAAGATACCAGAAGAAGAGCGAAGAAGCTTACTTTGTATATCGATCTTCCTGCTTCCTTGATTCAATCATCTTCTTAACTTTGTCATAGGCCCAAACTAAGCCCATTAACACTTAACCCAATTCATATAATGAAGCTCATATTCCTATATTCTTCACCTTGAGCTTATTCTTCTGTGAATCCGTTGTACGTCTCATCTCCATTCAAGACCATGAACTTGAGAAATTCCTTGTATGACCTGAGAACATTGTTGACCATGCTCCAAACTTGGCATTTCATCTCCATAAAACCTGCATAAGTTTCACTTATATTAACCAAACACATTAGTAAATTTAATGTTGTAAACTTATTGTACCATCAATCAAAACGAAACATATTATGCCAATGCTCAATATGAGTGATCACATAGTAACCACAACCTTCCTCGAGCTCTTGACAGTCCCGTGTTATCTCCTGAGCTATACCAGCTTTGTTGACACCTTCTTATGTCAAGCTAAAACTCTCATTGATTATTGTGTTCTCATCATCTGGATACCTGAATTAAAACCACTCTAAAACAAACCATTAACATATCTAAATTTCATTAAATATGCTAACACAACACCACCCATAAGCTAAACCACTTATGAACAAATTTTATCACACAACTATCCTTATATGGCTCCTGCCAATACCATAGAACTGTTACAGCGAGTAAATCCACTGATATACCTGAGATAAACACTCAGCAATCACTTCATTAACAAGACTAATGTATTAACAACCCGTCAACCAAACAGACGAATCCATAAGCTAGCACTTACAAGTTCTACAATCACACAGATTCCATTGTAGGTTCTGTCAAACACCACAAAACTGTTTTAGTGATCGTAATTAACCTTTACCTCTCTGCAAATCTGATTTCTCTTGTCGACCAATTTGGTTCCCTCATGCGCATTGAGTCTAGAATCAAATCTCTTTTAAATCATATTCAGAAAACTTAAAAAAACATACATGTTTCAAACCTGCAAAACAATCTCAAATAACCTCTAGTTAATAAGCAATGTATTAAAACACATGAGATTGTACTTACAGTCATTTATTCCACCAATTCAGCTTTGAATCCAACTTGTACCACTGTTGAGGTCAACAGAACCCGCCTCACAACTCCACCTTGTTGAGAAGACTTTCGATACAGATTCCTTGTTTAATTTGCTGAGCAAACATATCAGAACCAACAACTTATGACTCACTGCTTGTACCCTTTAACCTTGTCTCTTATTCAGATATCTTGAGATACTCCTGAGACATTCCTTTACAGATTATTTCACATCAATAATCGAGCTCGTGACGAGTTTCTCCCACTGTAAAATAGCCATGCAACACATTCACCAGTGTGCATACTCCACCCAAAAAAAAAAACCTTTGGTACTTGCATCCTAACTCTTTCTCAAATTTGAACCACAACCAACTTAGCTCAACATCTCTTTTCTTCAAGCATACAATTCACTTAGCTTCTACACTTGATCAACCTACAAGTGTCTCTAACTGAGAAGATTACCTAAACTTTCTTCATGATGCAACAAGACAACTAATTCCTCTTGAAGTTCGTCTCACAAATGCATATACAATCTGCTGCATTTACAACTTTTTCTAGGACTTCTACTAATTGCAAATTCCAGCCTTGAGATGCCTTGTCTCCATGCTATGCACAACAAACTTTGACCTTTATTGAAGTAAGTTTCTTGAGACAGCCATAGCAAAACCTGCTACATGTCTCCTTCAGTTTCTCCTTTGGAGAATCCACTGAGCAGCTTCAATATCCTCATCTCAAACTCACACCTTAGTGTACATCATGACTTTCAGAACAAAACGTGCAACTTACTATGTTTCAGAAATCTTGAACCCATTTAATTTTGGAGTATTCCTCATACTTTGACTTGGGAAAACCTTAGACTGATTCTACCTCAATCTTCACCTCAGATCAGAAATCAAAATAACCATTGTCTTCTCCTCCAACAAAGCCGACATGAAACCCTAATGTGTAGCGCCGTTTAAACAAATAGGATATGCCGCCTAACACCTAATATTATGAAGACTATCGACACACAACAAAGGCTCAGTCCATTGCGAGGTAACGCTGAGACACTTTCTCACACACAAACATATTTACCCTCCTAAATCTTTAAATTCTTCTTTCCATCAAACCTTGAATATCTGAACCTATACAAGATACTCTCTGAAAACATATCTCCACTTAGAAATAAACTATTTCTGATTTTTCCTTACATTTCATGTGGCACAAATTGCTCCACCTGGAACAATAACCATCATAATTTCATATGCCTTTAAATCTTAAGCTTCACGTTACTGTACTTTGATCTTCTTATCATCTTGTGACTTTGTTGTATATACATGGTTCAGTATATATCTTCCTTATCATAACATCCACTCGAACTACTTCTTTATACCAGAAGATCCCAATAACTCTTTATCCTTTAATGAAGCTTCCATGTTTGGTAATGATCCACCAAACTGATCAAAAATGAAGAAACATGTGACATACTGGTCTTTGATAAAACTATAAGCAGTTATAACCTCAGACATCTTTCTGACTTTAACCATCGAAAACCGAGCAGACCATGAACCTTTCACTTCTGAGCTACTCTATAACTAGCTTATCCCTCCCTTTTTGACTCATGTCCTATGGATCATAAGAGCTAAAAACCGTTTGATTCCAAAACTTGGTTTCTTACTACATTGATTTTTCCATCAGTTATCATCATACCAGCCAACTTAAGACACAATTTATCTATGTCACAACAGCTCTAACTCGAGTTTACATTAAGCTATGTCGAGACCTTTACCAGCTTCTTACTTACAATGCTCACAAGAGCAACTTCATATCCTACAAACTGCTACAACTTGTTATTGTTACATCTTAGCTTTGCTCAAGCTGATTTTCCTTGACTTTAATAAAACTCTTTACACTCTCTCTTAGATGAACCTTTTGCTAGTCCAACTTATGAGAAACAATACCATATGTTGTTTCAGTTGAATCCATCAGCCTAGCTTAGCATATATGAACCACTAAACTAACAACAACAACACTACAATCTAATCCATTCTCTTCTGGACTTTTCTAAACTGCCACAAGCTCCTTGATCAACACAATTTTAGCTTCTTAGATTCACATAAATCTAAAATCATTCCTCAGAGACTAACCTATTCACCAAACATTCTCAAAACTAGAACACACACTAATTTTTCATAACTCTTAAACCGCCTTGTTACCAACATTTTGTTAACTCATAAAACTTAAAGCCTCTACAACCTTGTTTTTTTACAACACAAACATCTACAAACTAAATCATACCGCTGCAACACAAACATCTACAAACGAAATCGTACAGCTACATCCAAACCAATTACCCCCTTAGCTTGGTTTAAACTCAGGACCGAATATGGATAGTATAGTATTAGTGTAAGTGGGGATTATTGGTTCTTGGAATTTAATAGATTTGAAAATCCTTGTGGATTTAGAAATATTACATGAATCCGTTGATTTTAAAATCTAATTAAAAAGATTTATGTGGATTCCAAAATCTAATAAATAGATTGTTATGAATCAACCAAATGGAGTTATATGGATTTAAATAACTTTCCGTATCTATTTACCTTGGTATAATTTTTTTTTAGGCCAACATATTTTTTCATTATCGACAAAAGTTTTAAAAAACCATCAAAATGAAATCAATAAGGTTTTTGTATAACAAGTTCAAAGATAATATAAAGATAACATTTATTAAAAAAATATAATAAATTTTCATTATAGCAAATAGAATATTGTATAAAACAAAAATTGGAAAAAAAAAATTATCATTATATAATTTATTTTATGTTATGTGAGATATTATTGTGAATTTGACATCTTTGATATGTGATGTTAATATGATATAATTAAGAATCTAATAACAAATCCATCCAAATAACAAGGTAAACTTCAATATTTGAGCCTTTGTATTTTTAGCATTAAAGTCCTTCCAAATCCACTAAAATCCAATATCAAATCAAACCCACAAGTAATCCGTAGGATTGAATAACCCCGGATTTTAAGATGAATTTTAAAATTATAGAACCAATAACATTGGATTTAAATATAAAATTTAAATTTATAGAACCAATAACACTGAATTTCGTTTGGATTTCTAAAAGTTTGACACAAATATCGGTTAACGTTTGTATTTAAAAGGCACGTAAGAGAATCAAATCCGATACACTAACCGGTAAACACTACCATAATCAATTGGAAATTTGGAGCACTATACAATAATTAACATCTCCCGGTTCAAAAATTCACCCGGTTTACTCTACTAAAAATATCAAAACGACAACACGTGCTTGCACAAAACTACGAACCGGGACGTTATCTCATCGTTTGAGTACCTTTCGGCAACTACACGCCGTCGTAATTTACCAAAAACAAAGTGGGGCATTCTGATTTTATCCAATACGATGACTTGTAAAAGTCAAAGTTTCAGCCATCAACACGTTCCACCAATCATTGCTTGACACATCTCCAAGACAACCATTTTTCTCGGTGCTTACGTCATCGCATACGTCTAGCGTTAGAAAGGGAAGTCGTAAATGGCGTCGTCACTTTAGCCTCTCACTATTATAACCCCACTAGTGACACTCCTTTCTTCTCCACTAAACTCCATTTTTCTTTCTCCCTCACGATTCTACGATCTTTGCAACTATGGCTCCATCTACAAAAACGGTACGAAATCATTCATTGTTTTCCCTTGTTTGTGATTTAGTAGTTTCTCTTGATGATCAAAGCTTTTTTTTTCTTTTTTTGGGGAATTTTTCAGGTTTTGATTCCTATTGCTCACGGTACGGAGCCTCTAGAAGCGGTGGCTATGATCAGCGTGTTACGGCGAGGCGGTTCTGACGTGACGGTGGCTTCCGTGGAGAATCAGGTCGGCGTTGATGCTTGTCATGGTATCAAAATGGTTGTCGATACTCTCCTCTCTGATATTACCGGCTCCATTTTCGACCTTATTGTCCTCCCCGTAAGTGTCTCTGCTAATATATGGCTTAAATTTAAAGTTAAGGAGATGATTAGAGCGAATTGTTTAGTTTTATCCAAAAACACTAAAGGAAGAGCTGGAAAGTGGATAGATCAATTACTGTATACTTTACTAATCAATTAGCACTCTTAATTTAGTTTCGATAAGCATGATTTAGATGCCTATTTCCTTCTCTGAAACGATTCCATAGATTCTTGTTCGAATGTGTTGTGTAATACTTGAGCTTTGGGTTGCTGATATTCTCCTTTTGATTATATGTTTGGTAAAAGGGAGGGCTTCCAGGAGGCTAGACTCTTAAAAACTATAATCCTCTAGAGAATATGGTAAAGAAACAAGACACAGATGGGCGCTTGAATGCAGCTATATGCTGTGCTCCTGCGTTGGCTCTTGGTACTTGGGGTCTACTTAAGGACAAAACAGTAAGTGAATAGTGTATCCGAACCGAAATCGTGTCTAAAGGTTATTGTCTAACGTTTGGATTACATCGGGATTTTGTATAGGCAACTGGTTACCCGGTTTTTATGGAGAAACTTGTGGCTGCTTGTGCCACTGCTAGTGAGTCAAGAGTCGAGATAGATGGAAGGATATTGACAAGTCGAGGTCCAGGAACCACTATTGAATTCTCCTTCACGCTTGTGGAACAGTTGTATGGGAAAGAGAAAGCTGATGAAGTCTCTAGTATCTTGGTATGCTTTGTCTCTCCGCCACTTTTTATTCGATTCACAAACTTGGAAACGGACAGAGATCTCAGTGATTTATATTTCTATTGGAACCAGCATAGTAATTATGCTATGGTGATCAAACTTTGTTTGTCTTTTCCTCATAGACTTACTTGTTCTCCTTTTGAAATCAGCTGGTTCGTCCTAACCCTGGCGAGGAGTTTACTTTTACCCCACAGGTATATATTACTTAATGAAACGAATTGGTTATTCGAAGATACCCCACAGGTATATATTTGATTGCCTCTCCACTTGGTCCTTTACTATTCTCTGATTGATGGTCAAATGGATTTCCAAGAGCATGCTTTGATTTTGTAAAGCTTTTGTATGAGTCACAAAGATAATGTTTTCGTCTGTTCCAGATTCTCGTTCCCATTACAGAGGATTCAGAGGAAATTGAAGATATTGCGCTTGTAGATATCCTGAGGCGTGCAAAAGCGAATGTTGTGATTGCCGCAGTTGGTAACAGTTTGGAAGTTGTAGGATCTCGCAAAGCTAAGCTAGTAGTAGAGGTGCTTCTTGAAGAGGTTGCAGAGAAGTCGTTCGATCTCATTGTGCTTCCTATGTGTAGTGCTAACTTCTAATAGATGAACATTTTATATATCTTGAAGAATTCATTGACAGATAACAAAAAATGAAAATTGAACTTCTTTGATGAATCACGGGGCGGTCTTAACGGTGCTCCTAGATTCGCAAGCTGCGAGACACTTGTGAATATGTTAAAGAAGCAAGCCGAGGCAAACAAACCATACGGAGGTATCTGTGCATCGCCTGCTTATGTCTTCGAGCCTAATGGTTTACTCAAGGTGCATAAATCAAATCAATACTTGAATTTGAAAATGTTATAGCACTATTCTTGTTTTAACATAAGTCATTAAACTGAGAGATATATGAGATATGTTTTTGTATCGGGCAAGAAGGCAACTACACACCCAGTGGTGAGCAGCAAACTTTCAGACCAGAGTCACGTTGAGCACAGAGTCGTGGTTGACGGAAATGTTATAACGAGCAGAGCTCCAGGGACTGCAATGGAATTCTCACTAGCCATTGTTGAGAAGTTTTACGGGCGAGAGAAAGCTCTTCAGCTTGCGAAGGCGACACTTGTGTGATTTTACCAAGAATCAAAGTGTGTGAGAGAGACTTGAATAAGAAAAGTTTTGTCTTTAGTTATCTCTCCATTGGTACTGAGTTATTTTGTAATGTATGAGCTTGTAGCCAAGCGAGGTGTGTAATTTTGTGTCTTTATAAATGAATAAACGAGATTCCTTAACTGAGTTTTATGATATGGCCAGAAACCTCTGTAAGAGTAAGATGGTTCGAAGGAGGAAGATATTTTATGGAGATATTTATTTTCGCGAGGTTCCAAAATACGAATTTGTCTCCATGGTGACCAGTTGATGATATTGTATTATTGTTATACGAAACGAAATTGACCGTCTTCGAAAATACACAAATTTGATCAATTTCGAATTTAGCCGAATAATTCTGAGCAAAATGTGTTTAATTGTTAGTTTTGGTTAAGGTAATTTCATTGCATCCGATAAGATCAAGGCAGATTTCGTGGTTATTCGTTCGGTTGTCAAATACCGAAAATGCCCTCAAGGTGATTGATTATACTATTAAACCCTTCATTCGCAAAACCCTTGATTTCATTTCTGACTTATATCTGTTCACCCCCACACTTGCTAGGGTTTTTATCATCGAGAGCTTTCCATGGCGACGCATACCATTTCCCGATCCGTTCTTTGCCGACCCGCGAAATCTCTTTCTACCCTCTTCACTCGATCCTTTGCTTCATCTGCTCCTCTCGCCAAAACTCCGGCTTCTTCTCTTTACACGTCGTCTCTGCTAAGCCGATCCCGTCCTCTCGTCGCCGCTTTTTCCTCCGTCGTCCGTGGTGGTCTTGTGTCTGCTAAGAGTCTGTCGACTCAGGCTACATCGTCTTCTCTGAACGATCCGAATCCCAACTGGTCGAACAGACCACCCAAGGAGACAATCCTGCTCGATGGCTGCGATTTCGAACACTGGCTTGTCGTCGTGGATCCACCTGAGGGAGATCCTACTAGAGACGAAATCATTGAAAGCTACATCAAAATCCTAGCCCAGATTGTCGGCAGGTAAATCCCCAATTCCTTGTTTTTCTAGGGTTAGATATGTTCTTTTGGGTTACTATGTTCACAGGATCTGTGTGTTTGCTTAGATAATTTTGGACATCTTATTTGATATATCTCGTTTTGCATATTTCAGCGAGGATGAAGCGAGGATGAAGATTTACTCGGTTTCAACTAGGTGCTACTTTGCATTTGGTGCTCTTGTGTCAGAAGATCTTTCTCACAAGCTCAAAGGTATTATTTTGCCTTGGTGTCTTTTACTTTTCCCTGTTTATGATTCAAGATTCGCCTTTTAATTTCTCTCTTTAACTCTGCAGAGTTGCCAAAGGTGCGCTGGGTTCTTCCTGATTCTTACCTTGATGTGAGGAACAAAGACTACGGAGGTAAGGCTTATTGGGGGACTTTCTTTGCTCTTCATCATACTTGATGGTTTTCAATTGTCAATTAGCAACACCTATCTTGCTCCATGCCCTTGTGTTAGATAGTTACATGGGTCTACTTCTATTTTTAGTTAATTGACATTTCTGGTTGGGTACAATTGATCAATGGTATCGATTTTGAGTCTCGTGTAGTAGCAAGTTCAAATGACATAGCTTTGTTGAGAGTTTAAATCTTTCTGGTTATCCTATCAGAGAGTTAGCTTCATGGGTTTGTTAATATTGATTTTCAGGGGAACCTTTCATTGATGGTAAAGCTGTTCCTTACGATCCTAAGTACCATGAGGAGTGGATAAGGAACAATGCTAGAGCAAATGAAAGAAACAGGCGTAATGACCGTCCTCGCAACTTCGACAGAAGCAGGAACTTTGAGAGGAGAAGAGAGAACATGTCTGGAGGCTCAGGAGGCCCTCCACCCCAACGTCCTCCCATGGGAGGCCCTCCTCCTCCACCTCACATGGGTGGATCTGCACCTCCTCCGCCTCACATGGGTCAGAACTACGGAGGACCACCACCGTCACCAAACAACATGGGAGGAGAAAGGCCTCCACCAAACTATGGAGGACCACCACCGCTACAGAACAACATAGGAGGACCGAGGCCACCAGCAAACTATGGACCACCCCCACCAAACTACGGAGGAGCACCACCCCAAGGTGGAGGGCCACCACCAAACTATGGAGCACCACCGCCACCGAACTATGGAGGAGCACCACCACAGAACAACATGGGAGGTGGGGCACCAAATGCAGGATGGTCAGGTAATAACAACAACTACCAGCAGCAGAGTGGTGGAATGCAGCAGCCACAGTACCAGAACAACTATCCACCTAACCGGGATGGCAGCGGAAACCCGTACCAGGGTTAAAGTAGTTGAACAAGTCATGGGTTTTCTTCTTTTAATTATGCATTCTGGACGATGTATAGATAATCTGCGGAAGGAAGAGAGAGTGCAATAGCAAGACTTTAAAACTCCTTTTGTCTTCAGTGTTTATCAGTCTGGTCTTGTGTGAGAGATTAGCCTAAGTTACTGTGGCATGGTTAGATCTATTTTTATGCATTGCGTTTTGGTTTTTTAGTTTATAATCCTTAATCAAACTTAAGAGTTCTTAAGTGGTTCACTGTTGTGTGTTCATCTCAAGAGTCCTGATTCTGCTTCTAAATCAAATCAAAGCATGAATTTATTAACGCATCTTTCATAGCTGATCGTTTTGTCTCTCTGTTTGGCTTCTTCTTGAGCTGTGTATGAATTTTTTGACTATTTCCGATACGAGAAAGTAGGCCTACGAGAAAGTATGCAATTCCTATAAACATTTTAGGGTACATTTTATTCATGAGAAAGTATGTAGTTTGTTAGTTTGGGGATTCAAATTCAAGTCTCTCTCCTTTCTCCCTTCTCTCTAGAACCTTCAGTCGGTAGAAACGTTTCATCAAGATCTGAGTGTTAGGTGGCCGGTGGCCGGTGGTTTTCACCGGTCCCGTGCCTATGTATATATTTTATTTGGTTTGATTTCGGTGCTAGTGTCCTCATCTTCCAAAGAGAGATTTGAATTTCCGGGGAACCGGAATTTCATTTTCTCGGACGAAGAATGAGCTTTTGATGTGATATATCTCCGGTTTTAATCGGGAGCTCTTTTTCCGACTTGTTCGGATTTCATATTCCGTTTATTGGATTCCCTATTCCGTTTTATCGGAGATTAGTTTTTTTATTCTTTTGTATGTTCTCTAAAGATTGTTATTCTTGATTGCTATTGGTGAAGGAATCCTTATCATCGAGTATTTGATTTCCTTTCATGTGAAATCATGATTTTGATGATTTAGAGTTCTTTACCATTAGCTTCGAGTGATGTTGCAAAAATAGCTCGTTTAAAGGTTCCGGAGAGATAGCAATACAATTCCATGGTGAAAATTGAAAGAAATAATCAATTCTGGAATCTACATGGAGGTGTTTCAAATCAATGGAAGATCTTCATCAAATCTGCTCTTGGAGACATATGTAGGCACATGTCTGCGTTTGGAGCTGTGTTTCTATTTAATAACACGTGTTTAGTATATTATTTGGATTAAATTTGTATGAGAGCAGTTTCTCCGTTAGCTCAGTTGTTTATAGATTCTGGAAATGAGTAAGGAAGCTGACTCTTAGGATTCACTTAAAATAGGTAATATTTTGTTGTATTTCCTGGCCTCTGTTATACCCCGTTAGAAGCTAAGGATTTGGCATTGCTAATGGCGGCACTGAGCGTTGCTAAGTCTAGTTCTAAGAAATCTAATCAAGCTTCAGAGTCTCTTGGAAGTGGTATGCTTAAGCTGAGCGATAGAGAATGGAAGAGTCTCAAGATTTCAAGGTTGATGTTTCATTTGAAAATCAAATGATGTAGTTTAGTTGTTGTACTTCAGATCCTATGTAACTGAACTTTTGTTCTACTTTATAAAATGTCTGGTTGCCGGAAAAAAAAAAAAGAAGTATGTAGTTTTGATACTAGTTCATGACGTATTCAAGCCCAGATTCAAAATCTCGTAACCCTATAAATAATTTGGGTCCTAGATCACTTAGAGCATGCACAATAGTGATACAATTTGAGTATCATTAACAATATTTTAATGTTAATTTTTATATTTGTTTATTGTTTGAGATTTATTATGAAACTGTCAATAAATCTGTCTCTAATGGTAAGACCGGTGTTTATCTAATATATATATATATATATATATATATATATATATATATATATTTTTAATGTTTGTAAAAAGAAAAATAATAAAAGTACTACATATATAAAAATAGAGGATTATAAAAAAAAATATTACAATCCGTAAAAACTTTGAATGCAAGAAAACATATAAAAGCATGATGAAAAAGACAATTAAGTCGGCTATAGTCTTTCATTTTTGCCATATTTTTGTCAAATATACTCAACCAAATCATATTTTTGACCATTTTATTGTTCACATTTGAAGAGATTCGACATTTGATAAAAATACCAGAATCTCCAAAAACATTTTTAAAAAAAATCAATACTCAAAAAACTATATCAATCGAATTCCAGGAAAAAAAAGAAAAAAAAAACACAAACCCAATCGAATTGTGCCACATCACCTGTGATACCGTATCAGCCGGCTCAGTGGGATGATACATATCATGCCCAAATAATTAATCCAATTTTTATTTTTTTGGGTCTGTTGATACCCATAAAAAATGATCGGTGGGCAGGTCTTACTTCCCTCTTAATTTACTCGCCGTCTTATTTTTCCATTATTATTTTTTCCACGGATCAGCTTCTCGACATTTTACAAGAGGCTATCGTACACCATCTCAACGTGCTGGGATCCGTCCGATTAGCCACTGATTCCAATATCACGCAACGGAAGATATTCATCTGTGATCTCGCGGCGGATGCTACTATAGAAGGTCTTGAGTCGCTATTTTCCAGTTTTGGGGATCTCCAAGAAGCTATTGTGATCCTTGATAAGGTTACTGGGAAATCAAAAGGGTATGGTTTCGTCGCCTTTGTCCACATTGATGGAGCTATGCATGCTTTAAAAGAACCATCCAAGAAGATTGATAGGCGTGTTACAGTAACACAGCTCGCAGCATCTGAAAATCAAAATAATGTTTCTCATGTTTCCGATATATCCATGAGGAAGATCTATGTGGCAAACGTGCCCTTTGAAATACCTGCGGATAGGCTGTTGAATCATTTTTAGCTTATGGGGATGTTGAGTAAGGTCCTTTGGGTTTTATTAAAGTTACCGGAAAATAAAGAGGCTTTCAGTTGGAGGTGGATTTCACCATTAGAAATCCGGCCCACTAAGTCTAAAATATAATTACACTCGATTATATTTGATATTGGGCTTAAAGCCCAATACTGCGCTGACATTAGTAAAAGACCAACATATCCCTCGTCATCGCTGAACCTGATTGAACAATTTGTTGACTGTCGAGATAGAAGAATCGCTGACCGAGCAACTCAACAAAGATACGACCAAGTCAGCGCCACTCAACAGTTCATGAAGGAATCCTGATATTTCTGAGGACGAATTAGAACGTGCCCGAGATCTCCGGCGACGAGGAGAGATTTGCGGAACTGAACCGTTCAGCCCGGAGGAGTATAAATAAATAGCTTTAGACCCGAAATGGAGAACTTTTCTCATACGTACACACTCAATCACACTTTAGCTAAAAAACACTTGTTCTCAGCTAAAGTTCTTTGTATAGTTGATCAATATCAATATAAATCTATTTTCCGTTATTTCGATCTCGATCTTAGTTAGATCTATAGACATTTCTTAAGACCCAAGTTTCTTTTCTGAATTCATATATAAATTCTTAGTGTGGAATCTAGCTTCCACATTTGGCGCCGATTAAGGGGGAAGAAATCGATCGTCATACACAAAGATCTAACCTCGAACCCACCGCAACGGGAATGGATGCCGTCAACGCTCAAGAGCGAGTCCAGGTCGCCAACCAGCGAATTGTTGACCTGGAAACAAGAGACGTATCCGAGGTCGTGGTTAACAACCAACCCGAATCCTATCAAAACCAGATCGTGGTAAATGACCAACCTGAGATAAACCAGAACCAAGCACTCATGGTTGATAACCATCCAAAGAGTGCAGAAACTACGGTTCCAAATACTCAGCCCGGATCCACATCGACCACCACCGTCGTGTCAACGCCCCTGGTACCACGATGCGTATGGCTACGTAATTCAACCATATGTGGATCAATTTCAGCTAGCGTTACTAGCACCTCGACAGGGGGAATCCCAACACTCCCCACAGAACGCAGGGAACGCTCTTAAGACGATTTATCAGAAATGCGATGAATGCCTTCGAATCTCGTAGAACATACGCATGGCCAAGATTTGACTGTCTGAACGGTGGTGGCTTGCCTACATCAGCAAGAGAGGACATTCATGGCTCAGCTCCACGAGATGTCCCAGTCCATCAACCAAGGGCTTCCACCCCGCATGACATCTAACGATGAAACGACTCCCTCCAGGAGCACAACCCCGAGGCGACACTTAGATTTTTTAGGGATCCAAGTGACCCCTACAAATGCCACTCGTAATCCAGCGTTCTACCCCGACCTAAGGATGAACTCGTGGGCAGCAGATCCAGCTGGCTTGAGCTCACGAAGTGCCTCCGCACGGGTGAACAAAGGATATTTACCACCTCTCCCCCGCTGAATAAGACACTGCCAGCTCCACAGTGTGGACAGGGCAAACATCGCTCGTGAGAAACCCCAAGGAAACCCAACTCGAACTCCAGATGATCAAATTGAGACAACTGGAAATACCAATCTCGTAGCTAGAGAAAACATCTTTAACCAAGACACCTTTTATAGGTACGCCGAGCAGACTCAAGCAGAGCTGCAACACATGTGGTCATGCGTCCACAGAGCCACTAGTTTGGCTCTTGATATTGACCGAGCAATCAAAGACACCCGGCAGACGCCATTTACTGATAGGATAGCTAATGCACCTATTAGAGATATTGGGAAAATCAGACTTCCAGAGTTCTCCGTGAGTAGTGATCTAAAAGCCCAGGTAGAGCATTTAGACTTGCTGTAGCAAGAGCTCACCTGGCCGATTGCGAAAGAGAAGCTGGACATTGAAGGTTATTCGCCGAAAGCTTGACAGGCCCCATCCTAGAATGGTTTGCGGGACTACATAGCTGCTCCATCGACAATTTTGACGCCTTGATAACGCTATTCCTCAAGCAATATTCCGTATTCATCAAAGTAAGAGTTTCCGAAGCCAACCTGTGGAAGTTGACCCAAGGACCCGAGGAGCCCCTCACAGACTACATATCAAAGTTCAAGATGATCAAATCCAGGATCGCCAACCTAAACGAAGAGGTAGCATTAGAAGAGGTGAAGAACGCCTTATTACACAAATCCAAATTCCGAGAGCAGCTCACTGTCAACCCCTTCATACCACTTAATGATGCGCCGCACTAGGCGACCTTCTTCGCCATCCTCGAAGAGAGAAATAGCTCTTCTTGAAAAGAAGTTCACAAACCTCGCAGTTGCCCCCGGGCAACAACAACTTAAGAAATTCGTCAAGAATTATGGGAATGGGCAGCAGGCCTACGCCATCGACCATTCGCAGCCAGGCAAAAAATCCGAGTACGACAAAACAAAATATTGTACTCACCATAGCAAAAGGGGCCATACTACCGAGGAAATCGGAACTTAGCTGGCCTCAAAGGAAAGCTTAAGAAAATCGCTGAACCAGCTCAACAGAAACCGACGATCAAGGAAAAAGAAATTGAGGTCGAACCTTCACCTCCTGAAAAGCCCAAAAAGAAGAAGTTAACGGTGAAACGAGAGAGATCCGTCGAAGAGGCAAATCTGGTTCAGACCCAGCTTTCATCTAGAAAGCGAATAGACCTGATCTTCAGGGAACTCAACAAATGCGGCAGATTGATGAGGTCAGGCCTGACTCCACCACCAGCTTTGAAAAAGCTAGTCAGCCCTTGGATGAAAATACCACGCGCCATCAAAGGCATAAGTAACCAAGCTCCTGCCAAATGAGTCGATTTCATCCTTGGAGGATCGAAGCTATGCAGAGACTCGATAAACTCAATCATAGTGCACCAAAGCAGGGCCAGCACATCCCATGCACCCCCAACCGTATTTAGAGGAATAGATCACCTGCGAAAGTGAAACAACCCACCTAGACAAGCCACACGACGATGCTCTAGTCATCCAACTAGAAATATGAGATTGCTTAGTTTCTAGAGGATTGATAGATAAAGGCAGTTTAGTCGATCTGCTATTCTACGATGCTTACAAGAAAATGGGTCTAAATGACTCGGACCTGCATAAGCAAAGGCACACCGCTAACTGGTTTTGTAGGAGAAACAACCTATTCCGTGGGAATGGTCCGACTCTCGATGATGGCTAAAAGAGTCCACAAATTTGTAGATTTTGTTGTAGTAGATCACCCAGCTCCATTTAACGCAATACTTGGGCGGTCATGGATATACGCCATGCAAGACGTTCCATAAATATATCACCAATGCATTAAATTCCTCACTTCTAGCAGAATTGTAATGATCAAGGGAAGTCAAAAGACATCTAGGATCTGCTACCTTAACGGGCACAAACAGCTAGAAAAATCTACCATGTAGCAATTACAGAAGCGGGAAGAGCAAAACCTCCGTCAGCTCGGGAAGCACAACAACCCCAAGCTGACTAAACCTCAACAAGATTTGGTCACCCGGACCTGCCTTGAGGAAGCTCACCCCGAGAAATGCGTTGGTATCAGAGCCGAACTCCCGAAACCGATAAAAAAGGAGCTAGTCGAGTTCCTCAAAAAGAATATCAGCTCCTTCGCATGGAGCACCTCCGATATCAGAGGAATCAGCATCAACGTCACATCTCACGAGCTGAACGTCGATCCCACCTTCAAACGAGTCAAACATAAAAGATGCAAATTAGATCCCGAACAAGCTAAAGCCGTCAACGACGAGGTGGAACGCTTACTTAAGGTTGGATCAATCAGAGAGGACAAGTACCCGGATTGGCTAGCAAATCTCATTGTAGTTAAGAAGAAAAATGGAAAGAGAGAGTATGCATCGACTTCACAGACTTAAACAAATCATGCCTAAAAGACAGTTTCCCACTCCCGCACATCGGCCGTCTAGTCGAAGCCACAGCTGGACACCAGCTGCTATCTTTCATGAACGCTTTCTCTGGTTACAATCAGATTCTAATGAATCTGGACGACCAAGAGAAGACCGCATTTATTGTTACAAGGTTATGCCCTTCGGACTAAAAACGCAAGAGCTACCTATCAATGACTGGTCAACAGAATGTTTGCCCAGCGGCTCGACAAAAGCAAGGAAGTTTACGTCGATGACATGCTGGTCAAATCAGTAGACCAAAACGACCACGTTGCCCACCTTAAGGACTATTTCGTAATCCTTACCCAGTACGGAATGAAGTTGAACCCCGCTAAGTGTTCCTTCGAAGTGCCATCAGGAGAATTCTTGGGCTACCTGGTCACGGAGAGAGGGATCAAAGCTAATCCTAAGCAAATCACGACATTTCTAGAAATGGCATCTCCCTAGCCAACCAGGGAGGTGCAACGACTGACAGGACGGATAGCAGCGCTGAACCGCATCATATTCAGATCCACAGACAAGTGCCTCCCATTTTATCAGTTGCTAAAAGGCAATAAAAATTCAACTGGGACGTAAGCTGTGAGGAAGCCTTCAAACAACTAAAGGCGTACCTCAGCCAACCCACGATATTAGCAAAACCGCTAGAAGGAGAACTCTTATACCTTACATTACAGTTTTACTAGCTACCGTGAGCGGGGTATTAGTCGGAGAAGAGCAAAACGAGCAGAAACCGATATTCTACATAAGCAAATCATTAGTGGATGCAGAAACCAGGTACCCGGCAATGGAAAAGCTCGCATTAGCAGTGGTCATCTCAGCTAGGAAACTGAGATCATGTTTCTAATCACATGCAATTGTGGTGATGATCTCTCATCCCATAAGGACAATCCTTCACAACCCCAGCCAGTCGAGAAGACTAGCAAAATGGGCTATTGAGCTCAGCAAATACGATATTAAGTATCGCACCAAGACTAGTGCGAAGGCCCAAGTCCTAGCCGATTTTGTAATAGAGCTAGCACCCCAAGCAATCAACGGAACTGAGCCCGGGAAGATGTGGATACTCCATGTCGACGGTGCCTCTTCCATAAGGATTCGGAGTAGGAGTAAAACTCATCTCCCTAGGTGGAGAAGTGTTAGAACAATCCTTCTGACTATGATTCCCAGCTTCAAACAATGAAGCGGAGTATGAAGCCCTCCTAGCCAGACTAAGGCTAGCTCTCAAAATCGGAGCCAGAGAGCTGAGCGCATTTTGCGATTCTTAGCTAGTCACCAGTTAATTCCATGGTGAATACAAAGCCATAGACGATTGAATGGACACATACCTGAAGATCACCCACGAGTTGACCAAACAGTTCGACAAATTCGAGCTAACTTGCATACCGCGAGGCGAAAACACCTCCACGTATGCTTTGGCAGCCCTGCCATCGACCTCAGATCCATTGTTCAAGAGGATAATCCAGGTAGAAGGGATAGAAAAATAGAGCATTCACCTAGCTGCAGAGGGTGGAGTGAACGCCGTCATAACAAGATAAATGACTGAAAATTCGCAATCCAACCCCAACTCCCAAACCTGGCCAAGCGAACCACGAATGGACACGGATGAACAAGACAAAAAATCACATGGAAAGCTCGACCTCGAAGAGCTGAGTAATTTGCAAGAAGCAGAACAAGCCGACGAGGTCCACCAGACACCGAAGCGTCCTAACTGGATAATCGTAATCTTAGAATACATTATCTATGTGACATTCCTGCCCAATAGGGACGAAGCAAGGAAACTCAAAGCAAAGAGTGCCCATTTATGCATCATCGACGGGAAACTATACAAACGCAGAACCTCCGGACCATGTCTAACCTGCATTCACAGAGACGAAGTCTACCAAGTTATGTCGAAACTCCACAGCGGATCATGCGGCAGCCATTCCGGAGCACGAGCTCTAGCCTTTGGAATTGGTAAACAAGGGTACTTCTGGCCAACAATCCTACAAGATTGCGTGGCCTTCGCAGCCAAATGGAAAAAATGCCAAGGACACGCACTGATCCTGTACCAACCAGCGGAGCTGCTCTCCTCAATATCCAGCCCATACCTATTCATGCGTTGGTCCATGGAAATAATCGGACCTATGGTTCGATTAGGAACAAAACAACTCGAATACGTGCTGGTCCTGACAGACTACTTCATCAAATGGATAGAAGCAGCTGCTGATCAACAAATCCATTCAGAACAAGTCAAGAATTTTATATGGAAGAACGTCATATGTCGCCACGGACAACCATACGAGATAGTGACCGACAATGGCATCCAATTCACCTCGGCTATATTCAGAAATTACTGTCATAAATGGCAGATCGGGTTAACATTTTCAACCCCGAGGTACCCTCAAGGATTCGGCCAAGCTGAAGCAGCCAACAAAACTCTGTTTGACATCCTCAAGAAATGCCTTAACTCCAAGAAGGAGAGATAGAGCGAAGAGCTACATGTAAAGCTCTGGGCATTGCGCAACACTTCCAAAAAAGCCACCTCCGAAACACCTTTCTCTCTGGCTTACAGAACAGAAGTAATAGTCCCACCTGAAACAACGGTACCAAGCCTCCAGAGGGGAATATGCCCCTCAAACGAGGAGTTAAACGAACAAGTGCTCCGAGACGCCCTTGACGTAATAGAAGAGCGTCACGACCTCACCTCAGCGAGGATACAAAATTACCAGCAAGCCACAACTAGGTACTATAAATCCAGAGTAAAAAATTCGGCGGTTCAGAAAAGGTGAACTAGTCCTCCGGAAAGTACAACAAAAAACAATAGAGCCCGGTGCCAGAAAACTAGGGATCAATTGAGAAGGTCCCTACTGCATCACCGCTGTAGTACGCCTCGTCGTCCACAAGCTAGCAAACCTCCAGAAAGGGAAACTAGGGAGAAAGGCAAGGAACGCCATGGACCTCAAAAAATTCAATCACTAACTTCTCCATCTAAGAATCGAACTACATAATGGCTTGATCCCCTTACCGGGTACGTAGGCACCTCGCCCCTTGAGTTCATCCACCTCAAACAATTCACGTCAACCTGGCCCAGCTGCCAGACGACTGATCCAACCTACATCCGAGCTGAAACTTCTTATGGTGAAATCAAATCGTTATAATCGGAGTCGATCCACAATCCGGATCAACAAATACTTGGAATTCTAAATACGCTAGGGCCCAAACTCTGATACGATCAAGCTTGAGACGACCTAAAAACACTTGGGCATCGCTACAACGAATCCCAAACCTACGAATTGAGTGATCATATTTCACCACCTCAAGAATTACGCTAGAGCCAGCTCAACATCTTAAATGAAAATCAAACAAGCTAGGCTGAGGTCATGGCGACATCGCCACCTCAGTCATGTCAAAGCATACTCAATTTGAAGAAAGTACTTAACATAAAAGGCCCAACATTGCAACAATCAAAGTCTTTTAAAAAAAATAAAAATAAATAAATAAACTTAAATAGAATAAAGAAAAAGTTTCTTAAGGGAAACTATCCGCCCGGCGAGGAGATGGCTTCTCTTCTGGTACAGCTAGAGGATCTCTAACGTCCACAGCGGTTCTCTTTGCGATGGGCTCTTTCAAAAGACCCTTACGGATCTTCTCGTGATCCTGATTATCTGCCAGCTCGGCCTCGACCGACGTCTCCCCATATGACAACCTTTAGAGCATTTTTGCTTGAGCCTTGGCCGCATCCAGTTCGATCTTAGCACGGGTCATGTCCTCCTACCTGGCCACCACAGACAACACGGTGGACACAGCATCCTGCTCACAAAGACTATTGAACTGCCGAGTAACCTCGACCTCATGTGCAACCATCCTCGCTCTATTGGCCAAAAGAAACTCATTCTCTTTCCTCAGGTGTTCCACAAGCTCTTTCGACGCCTTAGCAAAGCTTACAAAATGCACTTTCCGCCGCCTGCCCATAGCCTCCAACATTCGGATCATCGCCACCTCGTCATCATGGGCCACTTCCAGCTCAGTAATATAGGCTCTTTGCTTATCAGATAGGGAAGTCAAGGTCTCCAGCTCGGATCAACCAGTGGTAGAAACAACCGCCTTAGCCATAAAAGAAAAAAGGGCGTTGGCGACCTGCCAAAATAGGGCAGTGACCACTCAAACAAGTCACCAAAACCGCAACATAAGACTAAAAGAAGACGCAAACTTAAAAGGGAGGAATGACTCACATTTCCAAAAGCAGCGGCCAGCCTGGCATAGCTGAGATACTCAGTGATATGGCTCAAATTTACCCTAGAGCTAAACTCTCTCAAATTAAGAGATCAGAATAGTACTTTGGGATCGAATCCACAGGGAGTCTAGAAATACACAGTAGATTAATAAAGTTAGATTATGCTAGGTGAAATAATATGAAAGCATTAAATTAAAGCAATTAAAACGGTTTTAAATCAATTAAGAGGAAAGCTAGGCACAAGGAATTCTACAGTGAATTTGAATTGCAAGTAAATCAGTTATTAGGATTATAAAGAGAAGTTCCTGAACATGAACACGAAAGAATAACAAACCAGCTGTCGCTGCGAATATTTTTTATGTCTAAATCTTAGAAAACCAACTGTCGTTGCGAATCCTATAAATCTAAACAAGCAATAAATTCAAGTTCAATTGTTTACAAAACCCTAAACCAAATCCCTTTGCAAATAAGTATTTTGCTCATCAAAAACTAGTTCAAGCAATTAATAAAACTGTTATTTCTATTAATTAACCTAGATCAGATTTCAGTTCGCGAGGCTAAAATTAGCAGTAAGAACAAGTTAAGATGAAGAACATACTAATGATTTTATCCTAATAATCAGATAAGATCTAACAATTCATCAATCACTTTTGAAAACCCTAAACCTAACAAGAGAACTACTCAGACATGATCAAAGAAGAAAATATGATTTTATTCAAAGAAATTCTAAGTAATTCAATAAAAGAAAGTATAACCTAAACAATGGCTGAAAATACATATTTATAAGGTTACAAAACCGTCATGGGCCCAATTGCAAACATCTGGGCTTTCTGACGCAAAAAGGAAATCATCTGAAACTCAAAATTTGGGCTGGTCCGATGTCGTGTCGAGCGACACACATAATCATGTCGCTCGACGCTTGTAAAATGGTGGTGTCGAGCGACACACTTCTCTCTGTCGCTTGACACAGTTCTAAAATCTTCAATCCGAACTTGCCACTTTGACTGCTCATTCCTTTATGCTCTAAAATGTTCAAGTAAACACCAATTGAGTCCAAAACGCCTTTGTACGTAAGATTAACACCAAAATACTCGAAAACACCAAAAAGACTCTAAAACATGGACTTATATCATGGTTGAAAACCAGTAAAAACCATGATATATCACTCAGCTGCATTCAGCACACAGTTTGCCGAGCCAAAGCTGCGAAGCCAAGATACCAAGTTTGCAGCACCTAGTAGAGGAGAAGGAGCTGACAACTCAGCAACGGGGGCGACAGTTAGCTCCGGCTGAGGAGGGTCACAATGGGTAGAGATCCGAGCTCTCCCAACCGCAACCATTAAAGGGAAAGACGGCCCAACATCAGCGCCCCCATCTTTTGCAGGACAGGGTACCTCGATCACCGCCGCTGCTAGATCAGCCCCAGCACCGTGAGGAGAATTAGATGAAAGCCAAAGACCATGGTCTCCAGATCCAGCCAGCAAAGCGCCCGCCTCGTCAGTCTCCTCCCCCGCGAGCTCTACTTTAGCCCATTTCAAAGAACCGGGCCAAGGCTGAGAAGACCCCTTGCCAGCTGAAGCTGTCACCGGTAACTCCGCCTCAATAAACTTCTTCCCAAGACCTAGTTAACCACCGCCAAGGACCTCTCCACGCCCGGCGCAATATTGCTCCCCATCTCAGCAGGAGTCAAAGAAGAAGTAGCGGGGGAAGGGATGATTAGAAACCTCAAGGACGACAATGCGTCTAATCGGCCTCCTCACCAATGGCTCATCAGAGCCAGCCGAAGAGGCAGAAGATTCGTCCTGGATCGCCACCGGGAGATTACTTGAACCCGGGGCATCAATGGGACCCGTGCAGTTCGCTATCGGGTGCGACGAGCCACCGGAGGAACAATAGGAGCGACAGCTCCGGTAAGAGGCATATTAACCCCAGCTGCCGGCGCAACTGAAGGAGGAAGCAACAGAAGATTGCCCACTGCAGACTGAATCGCAATTGGAGCAATAGGATCCGCATGCACCGCCTGCTGCTGCACCCAATGATGGGCACGGTAGGCCTGGATAACCTGCATACGATCAAAAGAGACCTAATGGACTCTATCCTAGTGGAGCAGTTGTAACCTTGAACTGATAACGACGTCGGATTCTCTGGGCTTGAAATTACCTGAAAACCAAACAAGCACCGAGAATTAGAAGTAGGAAATAGCAAACTCGCTCGACAATAGCAATGATGAGAGGCACTTACAGGCGGTGTCAACGTAAATCTTCGGAACCTTGTTGAAATCCGCCACAGAAGACACCGATTCCTCGTTACCCTCAAAATGAAGAACCTTTTATGGCAATTGGTGTCTTTCGGGGTTATATTCTTGACAACTCCTCAGAAGGGCCGAGCAGAGAGATAAATTTTGCCCCGCGGACCAGGTTAGCCACAGTTGCGGGCCATTTAAAGCTCGTTGAACATCTTGGGGGACAAGTCCATCTCATCCTCATAGCTCCTGACGTAAGTACCAATGGCATGACGCATGAAGTTAGGAGCCATCTGGGGGAATACGATTTTGAAGCTTCTAAGTAGACGAATGAGGAAGGCAGGGATGGGGAAGGTGAGGCCGCAGGTCTGGAAATACACCAGATACGCAACGCGCCAGTCCTCCTCGACTATTTCCGCACACGATTCCAACTAGAAATTTCAAAAAAAATTAATTGTGCACACCACCTGATAATAACAATTCAGCCATACGTGGATTTATTTTCGTTAATTAAATATTTTTCAAAAAATGATAAACGCCAATATTTAATTTCGACAAAGACTATAATTAATATTTTCATAATATTTATCAATTTTAATCTTTTCAGAAATTCTTCAACACTCCGCAAGATTTCGTTGTTACCATTTAAATTCAACGTTATTTCACCACATTCTGTGAAAAGTAACTAAATATTTTACTATATTTCACAATTCCGCTATATTCCGTAGTTACCATTTAGACCCAAAATCATGTACTATGTTCTACTTCTACATGTCTTTCCCTTTTTCATGCTTGCCTTATTTGTATGTGCACTCCTTATACTATTAATACAAAGCAAATTGGGATATTTGTTTTTGAACTGTTACAACTTAAACTCTAATTCGCACAAACAAATCGAGTCGAATGTATAAGTTTGCAATTATGTGTAACAACTTTACTTAGTTGGGCAGAGTTGTTATGTGGATCTATATCATGGTTCATTTTCCCTCAACTGTATAATTATACAACTACTTTCACTTAGCCAGTCGAATTAGTGTCACATTTTAAGTTTATCAAAAAACATAGTAAATGCATTATTATTCTATAAACTTTTATACCAGAAACAATGATATCTCTAGTTAAGCCTATCACCACCATATAGTATATGAGACAATACACTTATTCTAGAGAATTAGTGATGCAGTAAAATTCCGGATACCATTCTAATTTTGGGAAAAAGAAAAGAGAAAATTATCTCTCGAAAATTGTTAATTCACACCTCCAAGACATTTTTGTGTTGACAAAAAAAGTCAATAGTATTGTTTTGTTTACTTATTGATGCCCATTCTTGAAACTTGATTCCAACTTTCAACTTGCATGTTTCCATTTTATATTACTGACTCATGACAGACCCAAAAGAGTCATAAATATCCACAAAGCATTGTGCGTGTCCATGCTTCTAGTTTAATAATATTAATAATAACTTTTAAGTAATGGATTAGTTTTTTCGATGAAATGATCTTCCTATCGTTTGACATTTTTTAAAACAATCGTCGTCATTCTTTTCTTTTAGTTGTCGAATGCATCGTCCTTCTTCATGAACGAATATCAGAAGCTATTATATAGACTTTATAGTGTATAGACTCTACCCCTTCGTACATACCTATATGAATTACATGTTACAAATAAGCCATTCATTTTGATAATATCTCCACATGTTTTTTTAACTACGTACGTGTTTGATATTAGATAAATTTTCGGTTTTAAATAAAATGTACATATGTACATGCACAAGATCTATGTGAGAATTCACAAATTTTAAACTAAGAACAAAACTAGAATATATATATTATTTTTTTGTTCTCTTTCTCCTTAAAGGCGGGCCCTTCTTTCCTCTTCAAAACTTTAGTTGACGGTGGTCACTGTCAACGATTCTCAACTTCAATGACTAGAAAAAGGGAAATTGGGACCCTTGATCCTACCTACTTCGTGGTGGCTAAAGTGTTTACGGAGATTGACCTTCACAAACCAGTCCCTGAAATTGTCTGTGCTCGGTTCGAATCAGAGGAACAGCTCGTATTGAAGTTTTCTATCCTCATATGCCTCCAATTTGTAAGCTTTGTAACGAAGTTGGACACACTGTTAAAGGGTCTCCAATAACTCTTCCCCTACGTCAATGCTTATCAGGAATCATCTGATGAAGCTTAAGCAAGTCGATAAGGATTGAGCAGCTGTGTTTGTTCCTTTGCAGCATGTTGCAAAGGGTGGTATGGATAAGCCTCCATCGTCTGCTTCCACTCTCTCTACATTGGATATAGGTACATGAAGGGATCATAAGGAAAAGCCACCAATGAATTTGCTCAAAAAGGAAATGTAATTTTTCCTACGCCCATCAAAGGTATCCATGAGTTGGTCGTTACAGTTAATGCTAAACAAGATGCAGAAAAGGAGGAAGGTGAGTTCACACTTGTTACCTAAGAAAAAGCTAAAACCTAAGAGCATGTATGATCATCTTCTTAAGGGAGAGGAAGGGTCTGCCCTTCTCAGTGACACACACCCACCCCCCACCCCCCCCCCCCCCCCCCCCCCCCCTTTTCTAATGCTGATTTTTTTTTAGAATTTAACAGCGATCAATGATCCAAAAAAGCAGCAGAGGTTGAAGAGATGGACGGCCCAACATCGGCCTTTTTGGTGTCTTGCAAAGACTCATGTTTTGGAACCAAATGCTAGAAGTGTTATTGAAACTAATCTGCTCGTTGAAGAATGGAATCAAATTATGAATTCTCTCATATTGGGAATCTTTGGTTGGTTTGAGACCCAATGGTTTCACTGGTTGTATATACTAAGTCTCTTTAGAAAATAACTTGCAGGTTTTTTTTGCTCTGAGGGAAAGATAAAGTTCTTAGTGACTTTTGTATATGCTTCTCATCTTCGTGCAATAAGGAAGGAATTGTAGCTAGAGCTCAAAAATGTCACGTAACTCTTTACTCAGTGGATCCCCTTAGTTGGTTACTGGGTATTTTAACCAAACAATCCTCCCATGAGAGCATTCTCTTAGGGATGAGTTTGATGAAGTGGCGGCTGGTGGAAGAGAATTACAAATTTGTCTTACTTCTTTAGAACTTTTTGATTTTCCTTACAGGGTCCTGTTTTCACCTGGTCGAACCACAAAGTATCTGAACCTATCGTGGGAAAGCTGGATAGGATCTTAGGTAATGATCAATGGTTGCTTTCTTTCCTGGAATCTATGATTACCTTTGAGGAACATGTCTTCTTAGACCATGCAGTGTGTTGTATTAAGATTCTTGATCCGGTTCCTAAGCCCAAGAAGCCATTGAAGTTCGATCTTCATCTCCTTCAACATCATGACTTGTTATCAACAGTTAGAGAGGCATGGAATAGTTTCTTTGTAACTAGAATCCCTATGGAACAGGTTAGTAGAAAACTCAAACACTTAAAGTATATTCTAAAGGAGCTTGATCATTCTCCTTATTCGCGCATTCAAAAAAGATTAGCAGAGGCTTTGGCTGATTTGAAGGCTTCTCAGAACATAATGCTCTCTAATCCATCTAGAGAAGAAGTAGAGAATGAATTACTTGCCTTGAAGAAATGGAAGCTCTTGGAAAGGGTAGAGCAAACATTCTTAAGACAAAAATCAAGGATAAGGTAGCTTAAGCGTGGTGATCAAAAATCTTGCTTTTTCCATAGATATACAGTAGCTAGAAGGGCTAGGAATAGACTTGCCACACTCAAACTCTCTAATGGTTCTCTCAGCTTGGATATGGATCACATTAAGGCTACATGTTTGGAGTTCTACACAGAGCTTCTTTGCCAATATATACCCCGTAAATCTTCTCTAGTGGCTGCCATAAAATCTTTCCATCCATTTAGGTGCAACCAAATACAAATGCTAAGCTTAGAAAGGCAATTTACTCTGGAAAAAATTAAAAAAAGTTCTTTGCCATTCCTTCTGATAAAGCGCCAGGTCCATATGGATACACTGGTGAGTTCATCAAGCATTGTTGGGACTTAATTGGAGCAGAGGTTATGGAGGCGGCTCGAAAGTTCTTCATCTCAGGAAAAATAGAACCTCGATGGAACTCTACTATCATTGCCATGGTCCCAAAGGTAGTTAATGCAGAGAATGTATAAAGTGGTTCTTAAAATTCTAGCTAGAAGTCTGCAGATAGGGGTGGGCAAACGGGAATATGGGACGGGATCTCACGGGAACGGGAATGGGACGGGAACATGATTTATGGGAATAGAAAAATACGTCCCATTTATGTCCCATTTAAAATTTGGGATGGGAACGGGATAGAACGAGATAGGACGGGAACGATATGGGAAATCCCATAGAATAGCCGGATTCAAAAATTAGATTAAACGATGCTTCAATTTACAAATTTGTATATAACATGCTTTTTTATCTTATCCAAATCATGTTCAAAACTAAAGGAAAAAAAACTCAATTGTATTCCATAAAATTTAAAAATTTAAAATATAAAAAACCATAATCATCGAATTGAATCAAACTTAAACCACATAAATATCACAAATTAAAGCATAAATTAAACAATATTAAGTTTTTAAAAAGTAGAATCGTCTATGTTGTATCATTCTTCACCCACGTAATATAATTTATCATCCCATTAAAGAAAATAATACGTATATATGTATACATATATATATATATATATATATATATAAAAAAAAATTAATACTTATATTTATCCCAAACGGGATTTTGGGATATCCTGTTCCTGTCCCATCCCGTCCGGTCCCGGTCCCAATTGGGAATTAAAAACTTGTCCCATATGGGAATACGGGAAATATATGGGACGGGAATTCGGAAATAGGTACGGGACAGAACAGGACGAGACGGAACAGGACGGGAATTATGCCCACCCCTATCTGCAAGTCTTGCTCCATCAGATGATTTATGAGAATCAAACAGCTTTTGTGAAGGGAAGACAAATAGTGGAAAACATTTTGTTAGCCTCTAATATGGTTTAGGGATACAACAGCGAAAACATCTCAAGAATAGGAATGTTTAAGATCAACCTAAAGAAGGCCTTTGACTTTGTGGACTGGAACTTCATTCTAGATACGTTGAGAGCAAACAACTTCCCTAAGGTCTACATAAGATGGATTCAGCAGTGTATTTCCACTACAAATTTCTCAGTGGCAGTAAATGGTGAGCTTTGTGGCTACTTTAAAGGCACTAGGGGAATTCGGCAAGGGGACTCTCTCTCCCCTATGTTTTCATTGGAATGGATGTTTTTCAATGTTACTTGAGCTAAGATTTACCACTGGTCTAATTGGAGCCCACTCAAAAGCCTCAAATCCAAGGGTTTCTCATTTGGTTTTCACATTGACATAATGGTCTTCTTTGATGGAATCATTCCATCTCTACAAGCTATTGCCAACCTGCTAAGCTATTTTTCGTCAGTCTCATGTATCACTATGAACACTAGTAAGACGTCTTTAATTTGTTCCTAGCTGGTTGTTCTCAAGCAGAAAAGCTGAACGTATCCAATACCTTTGGTTTCTCGTTGGGTTGCATACTAGTTAGATATATGGGGTTACCGCTGCTGCCAAACAGTCATTCTAAGCTAGATTATGCTCCTTTGATTTCGAAAGTGAAAGCTTAACTTCACTCCTGGACTCCTAGGCATTTATCCTTCGCTGGTAGAACCTAGCTCATCTCATTTGCAATACAAAAAAATATGGCATATTGGTGTGCTGCTTTTGTGCTTCCAAAGAGATGTATTAGAGAGATTAACAAATTGTGTTGAAATTTTATGTGGTCAGGGGATCATGTTCCTCCTCAATCAAAGCTAAAGTCAAATGGTCTCAGGTTTGCTCTCTTAAGGCAGTTGGTGGTACTAAGGCTAAGAGACCTAGAATCTTGGAATAAAGTATTTATCTTAAAGCTGATATGGCTTCTCTTTGCTAAGACCAGTTCTTTGTGGGTTGCTTGGTGTAAACAGAATAAAATCAGAAGAAAATCTTTCTGGAGTCTAAGTGGGAAAAGTGTAGGTACTTCCACTTGGCTACAACTTCTAAAACTCAGACCTCTTGCTTTAGATTTTATCTCGTGTGAGTGGGAAATGGGAATGATTATTCTTTCTTGTTTGATAGGTGGACTCCTTTCGGTCAGTTACTTTCATTCATTGGGCAAGATGGACCTAGGATTTATGGAATCCCTATTGAATTCAAGGTTTCTTTTGTCTCATCGAGAAATGGGTGGAATATATCAGAGGTTCCCGTTGTGAAAATGATGCATTTCTTTTAGCCCACTTGACAACAGTCCAGATTACAGAGGGTACAAAAGATAGCTACAAGTGGAGAAAATGAGTTGGTCTCCAACAGGATAACTTCAAGTTCAAGCAACACATCAAACAAATGCTTCATTCGTGGAAGTAGAGGGGCACAAAGAGGTTTGGTTTCGAGGTCATATTCCTAAACATGCCTTTTTCAGTGGATAGCAACCCAAGATAGATTAACAACCAAATCTAGGCACAAAACATAGGGAGTTCTTGAAGATAGCATGTGTGTGTTATGTGAGATTTATAATGAGACAAGGGAGCACATCTTGTTATATTGCCCGTATAGTCAAGATATCTGGCAATTGGGGTTAAACAGGTTGAATGCTCCTTACATAAGTTTTGGAACATGGTCAGAGTTCGCAAGATGGTTGAAGAGGCCATACCTTAACTCAGCCAGAAATAATCTCAAGGTTCTAATGCCTCAAGCTATCACTTATAATCTGTGGAAACAGAGGAATGAAAGAATCTTCTCAAACAAGCACCTCCCTGTTGAGATATTGTTTAAGAAGATTGATAGAGGGCTGCGAAATTAATGCTTAGCTCGGAAGGAAACAATAGGTTTTGAAGAATGCCTTGGATTGTGGTTCAGAGGTACTTGATCCTCTATAGTAATTTTTTTCTCCCCCCTTAGTTCTTGGCCAAAGGTTAAAAGCTTAGGCTTTATTTTTCTTTTCTCTGCTTTGTATTAGTATATGTTGAAGTTATGAAATACGACCAGAAATGTTTAAAAAAAAAAAAAGAATTAACAAATTTTTATCTATTCTTTGTAGGGTGCAGTTAGTTAAGCTAGACCGGGTTGATTTGAAGGTTCACATCCACCATTAGATTGTTGATTAGACATTATATTAAATATGTTATACAATTGATTAGTTGGCTAGGCTATCGATTAAACCGTCAAGAATATTCTATAGTATATTTTAATATATCACAATTCCATAACAGAAAAATATGAATTGATCTTTGACGCCTTTCGAACATCAATTTTTTTTGTCGAAATTGGATTTGCTTTAATTAATTCTTAATCAAACCGGTGTTAACCGAGTTTTGGTACAAAGTTTCTTTAGCCAATTTGTCAGCAACAAAATTATAATCTCTTGGTGTAAAAGGAAAAACTGAGACTCTTCGGTCTCTCGCAAGGACTCTGATGTCGTGGAGCACGTCACAGAGATCCGTATGTTGATTGTGCGAGTTGATAAGATCAATTAGTTGTTTCAAATCGGAGTAGAAGGTAACTCCTTGGATTCTTTGATTTGCGATCTAATTGAAGGCCTCTCTTAATGCAATTGCCTCGACCTTCAATGGGCTTGCGATGCGGTGAAAAGACTTGGATCCTTGATCAATATTGCTTTCATCGAGATTGTAGATCACCCATCATGTTCGTGCACTTCCAGATTTGGTGTGCCATGCCGCATTTGAGAAGCGAGTGATGGTTGTTGATGTGATTCAATTTGTGGTGTTTTGGTTTAGGAGTGGCAATAGTTCCAAAGGAGTACCCTAGCCAAGAGAAAATAAGGATTCCTGAGGATTTTGCAGCTTTGCTTGGCTAGGAGAACATCATTAAAGCATTCTATATCTCTGAACCCTAGTCCTCATTGGCTTTTTGCATTTGGTAAGTTTGTCCCAAGCCACCCAACACATTTTTTTTGTCTTGATTTGCATCCCACCAGAACAAAGTGAGAGCTGATCGATCTTCTTGCAGAGGCTCACATGGAGCTTCAAGCAAGACATAGTGTACGTAGGCATAGATGCCAACATTAATCTGAGGAGAAACATCTGCCTTGCTGGGGAAAGGAATTTAGATGACCAAGAGAGACCTCTTTATCGAATGCGGTATACAATGTGACGGAAAATATCTTTCTTTCGGCGTCCAAAATACTCAGGTAAGCCTAAGTATTTCCCCACTCTACCTTATTTTGTGATAGCTGGGTCTGTTTTCACCATTGTTTTGATTTCCTAAGGTTTTTTGGTTGAGAAGGTTGTGGAGGATTTGAGCCCATTAATCTGTTGACTTGATGTTATTTTATACTTCTTAAAGATATTCATAAAAGACTGATACCTTTGTGGATTGGCTTTGCAAAAAAACATGGTGTCATTTGCAAAGAGGAGATGATTGTTATTTGGGCTTTCTTTTGCCACTTTTATTCATGGTAAGCTCCTCCTAGCTTGTGCTTTCTTGCACAAACCCGATAGTACTTTGCTACAAAGAATAATTAGATAGGGAGAGAGAGGGTCTCCTGGTCTAATTCTCCTTATAAGTATTGTTGAGCCTTTTAAATAGGAGTAGGTAACAGTAGAGATGCATTGCATGATCCAGTGAATCCATTTGTTGTGAAATCCCATTCTTTCTAGGACAGCTTTGATGAAATCCCACTCCAGTCTATCATAGGCTTTACTCATGTCAGTCTTGATAGCAATGGAAACTCTTCTCAGCTTTAGATGTCTTTAGGAAGTGAAGGATCTCATGTGTTATTAGGACATTATCTAAAATAGATCTGCCTTGTATAAAGGCAGACTGATTCTCTGAGACTAGTCCTAGTAGAACCAGTTGTAATCATCTTGTTAAGATTTTGGAGATTATCTTGTAGTACACCCTGCATAGAGCTATAACATGTATTCTTAAAATTTCTTTGGGATTTTGACCTTTGGTATAAGTCTGATGTGCATCTCATTGATATGTAGAGGAAGGAGTTCATTCCTGAAGAAAACTGCTGAGAAGCTATGAGGTCCAGTTTCTAGTCCCAATGAATGCAAAAAACAACATTTTTCACTTCCCTTGGTGATGGGTCTTTGATGAGTTTCATGTTTGTTACTACAAAGACAGTTTGGTCCACGGCCTCTTCCACTGTGGTTCTTCTTTCTCCAGGTTGACTAGTAAAAAGGAGCTTAAAGTAGGAGCTTGTCTCATTCAAAATTTGGTCTTTTCCATAAACATGATCTCTTCTATCATTTTCTAGAACATATATTTTGTTAATAGTTCTTCTGGACCTTGTACTTGCATGAAAGTAGCCAGCATTTTTAACACCTAAGCTAAGCCAAAGTTGCCTACTTTATTGCTTCTAGTATGATTCTTTTGCTTTATAGGCTAGAGTGAGCTCTTGGTTTATAAGTTGAATCCTTTTTGTTTCCATAGAAGGATTTGACATAGATTCTTCCAATTATTTTTTCTTCTTTTGTATATCCTTAAGGTTGTTTTAACGTTTCTCTTTACTCCACTTGATGATAGAACTTCTGCAATAACTTCTTTATATCCACTGACTTATTTGGGCTACCCTTCTAGATCCTTGCAACTAATTGCTTAAATTCTTGATTATCCTTCAAGAATCTGTCAAATCAGAAGATTACTTTGTTCTTTTGGATTTTTTGGAGAAGTAGGAGACAAGAGGTCTATGATCTGATCTTTCAAAGATGAGGCAAGCCCTTCTAGCACTAAGGTATTGTTCAAACCATTGGCAGTTTGGCGTAACTCTTTCTAGCCGCATAGAACTGTATGCTTATATCTTTATCCTCTCCAGGAAGGGAAATTGCATTTGTGTTGCAGATGTAGAGGTCACATTCAGATAAAAAGGATTTAAAGTCCACAAAGATCCCATCTGCTCTCACATGTCCTCCATTTTTCTCCATATAATCAATATCTCATTGAAGTCTCCAGTAAGAAACCAATGCCCATTTCTGCTTGTAGACATATCATGTAGTTGGTCTCATACTCTTTTCCTGCTTGATTTGTGAGGGTCTCCATAGAAAAATGTAGCTTGAAACAGTTTACCTTCATGTTTAATCTTTGTATCAATGAAGTTGGGTTTGCTGAAATGATTTCTAACTCAACCTTTTCTTTCCAATGGAGTGTAAGGTCGCTACCCCCATTCTTTTGTGGACTTACAAGGAAATGAGAGGCATAATTAACTTATTCTAGCTCTTTGAGCACCATTTCATCTGGGTTTCTTGTCTCAGAGAGGAACATAATATCAAGGGAAAGGTTGGCTCCCTGTCCCTTTAAATGCTGGTTTGTTGTACATGGGCTTTGCAAGCCCACAACAATTCCAGTTTACCACCTTTAATGAAGAGAAGTTGGTGGGTTGTAAAAATTGACTTGTCATGTGTTCATTGTCTATGTCCCTTCTATTTTCAGTAATACGTTGATCCTCTAGTAAAGCCCTGGTTGGAGAAATTGGATGATGTATAATCTGGTGAGGTGATCTACTTGATTTATTTTGTTTTGATACCCCTTATCTCCCTGTGTGGTGAATGTTGTTTCTCCTTTGGTTCTCATTTTGCAGGTTGTTGTTAGGAGTAGATCTTACCATGGCAGATATGAGATTGATGGAATGAGCTAAGCAACTCGAAAAAGCTTTGTTTGATCCTATTTTGAGAGGTTGATGTGGGCCATGGGCTTGGGGAAGATGTTGATCTTCCTTTTTAGGGACTTATGAGCTTGGAGAGCATTTCTTTTGCAATAGTTAACTCCTTGCAGTTGGCTTGTGATAGCTCCATGTCTCTTCTTGAGTGGAGGTCTACCTCTCTTCTTCTTTACTATCGTAGTTACTTCCTGATCATTATGAGCTAGTTAAGGAAAATCTTTGGATATAGGAGCTATAGGTATGGAGATTTAGTAATGGCCAGTCATAAACTATTGATTTTGGTTGTTGTAGGCATCCACTATTCCTATCGTAGTTGCCTCCATCATCCCTATTGTTTCACCTTCTAGGACCCTATGATACCTTGCATTTTTCTCTGTAGGACACTGACTTTGTAGTAGTTGATGGTGACATCCATTAATTCCTCCATCACTGACTTCTCAGTGGTGATAGTTACAGTAAGAAAATTACTTTGGGCCAAATTTTTTTATACTAGGGGATGCCTTTGGCTCTGGGAGCTAAATCATTTGTAGAGGTTCTCCCTCCCTCTCTATTATTTTTCCTTTAGTCTCCATTATAGCTTATGGTTCTGAGATTTGTAGTATCTTGGGTTGATTCGAGAGTAGGATCTTACCTCTTTAGCTTCTTTGGTTTGATGGTATGAATTCATAGGTGGTTTTTCTCTTTTGAGTGAGTGAGAATTAGATGCAATTCTCTGTTGGTAAACTTATGGTCTAACTCCAGAAAGCTGCTTGGTCATTCTGGTAGAGTTTAAAAATGGTCTAGTACCAAATGGGTTTTCATGTCTATCTCTTCTGTCCTGGTATGTTCTCTTTGAGTTCCCCCTGTGTTTTGTGGGTAATCTTTGTGTGAACTAAGCGGAGTTGAAAGTGCCATCGTTGGCCTTCTTTTGCTAGTTTCTAGTGTTTTCATGGGGCAGTCAACTTTCTCAAAGGTGATGCAGAAGCATTATGGACAGTAATTCTTGAGTCTTTCATAGACAAAAGAGATTATTATATCTGCATCTTTTCTGAAATCAATAATTATTTCCTCGATCAGAGGTTGGAACCCATTGATGGATACTTTGATTCTTGTTATGTTAGTCATTTATTTTATGAAATCGATAAGGTAAACAACTATGCTTTTAAATTTATAAATATTTTTTGAAAAATAGTTAATCATGTTATAGATAATTATAAAATAGTGTGCGATTGTTAACTATTTTGTGAGATGTTAACTAACTAAATAGTTAACTATGTATTTTCAAAAATAGTCAACCATTTTTTTAATGAATTCATATAGGGGTATTTTTGTCTAATATTAACTTTATCTGCTACTTACCTAATTCTATTTTTGATATGTTATTTATCTAATTTGATCTCCCTAAAGTGTTAACTTATATCACTAATTAACTCATTAAATTTAGATACACACCCATCAAGTGGTCAGTTAATCTAATAGTACAACATAATAAAATGAAATCACAAATCTTACCTTTTAAGGCTTTAACATCAATTACAGCGAATTTGTTATGTTGATGAAAAATGATCCATACACTTGCCTAGTTGCCCATATGCCAGAAAAAAATTGTATATGATGAAAGCCATGAGACTACCTTCCTCTATCGAATACTATTAAAAATAATTTTATTTAAAAATATTATACACTTTTTGCTTAATTATTGCATTTGAAATCAATTCCCTTTATTAAACTTAATTTCTCATAATCATTCTAGTTTGTTGTGTTGTGTTGTGATCGTAAATCCAAGTGGAAACTCCATTGATTTAATTAATTAATAGGCAACCGTGGGATGGCATATATTCTACTTTTATCTATAAAAATAATCTATTTAAAGTTGTTTAACTATGTAACTTGTTCTTGTTTGATCAATTGTTTAATGTGTTCATTAGGTTTGTCAATTGGCCCTTTTCCATAATGCTAATATGTCCCTTTCTAATTTATTATTCCATTAAAGTAGGTGTCTTTGATTTTAATTATTTTATATATTGACGGAATAGTTCTAAACCAACAAATAATGTTGTATATTATTTTATTACTATTTCCAACTAATAAATAAATCGTATAATTTTGGGTATGATATGGTGCGTTCAAATTGAACAACTTGAAAACTATGTTAGCTTTACCGTACGTGTGTTCAAATTTAATATGTTCTTAAATGTGTCATCAATAGTATGGTTTCGTTGTCATTCGTTTCTAACCAATTTGGGGATATTTTGTGTTACGTATAATATATTATGACCACAAAATACACTTCATATGCAAATCGATTAAGATTCAAGAACAGAGTACTGCCAATTATTAATTTTGAACTTGTAAAATTCTCAAGATTTTAAAATATTCTCCGTTGAAACTTAAGGGTTTTTTTTTTTTGTCGTCAAAATATTCCATTACTCAAAACAATTACATAGGCCAATGTACAACATAATTTTGAGAGTGAATTCTATCTTGTTTAGCTAGAGAGTCAACTTGGACATTAATCTGTCTCAGAATATGCCTAAAAGTGAAGTTACAAATCCTTGCTATACTAACAATATCATGCAGAGCAATAATGTGAGGAGAATGCTTAACCTGAGAAGATTTCAAATTCCATTCTGATTGATGCAAAAAATGAATATAGAGACTGAGAATCACCACAGATTGTAAGATCTATATAGCCCAATTTGTGTAACTCCACTACAGCCACTGTCAAGCCTCCACTTCAGCATGAGCATGAGATAATGCAGGTGGGAAAGCTCCTGATCCATGAAGCCTTTGTTGTGATCCAATAAACTCTAAGCAATGTCAATTCTCTGATGGCTTGACACCCAAGATGCATCAACTAAACAACAAGGTGTCAACACTTGATCAAAAAGCTGAGGCAAGGTCTTAAGGGTAACCTGATGAAAGTTGGAAGAATTAGATCTTGTGGGAGGTTTCTCTAAAGAATTAGCTCAGTATAACATTGATAATCATATAATGCCTTGCTGATGAGAATAGGAATTGGCCATCTTTTATTCTGGAATAACAGATCATTTCGATGTTTCCAGAGCCTCCATCCTGTAAAATGAAATATCATCAATTAGCAAAGGTGTTCCTTCAGGGCCTCTACAGTGGCAATATAATTGGAAATAAATGAATCCGAAGACAGAGCCTTAGTAGAAACACTTGCAAGTGAGCTCAATTCCCATACTTTTTTACTGAAACGACACTGGAAAAGAAGATCATTCACTAATTCTACATGATCCCCACAGTTAAGGCAAGTCGCATCATTTAAGATCCTCTTTTGTTTCAGTTTAGTGGCAAATGACACTAAATTTAAAAGAGGGGTATCTTCTGTTTCCATAAATATTTTAAAAGAGGTATTGGAGTAATAGAAGACTGACCTTTCTGAGCTCTAAGACGATTATAACCTGACTTAATTGTGTATCCTCCATGAGAACTATAAATTCAAGTGACATAATATGCAGCTCCTGATATAGATGGCATGATTTGATTAATAAGTTGAATGTCCATAGGGTGGGCCATTGAAGCCAGTTTAACCTCGTTCCATATTGTAGTACCAGGTAAAAACAAGTCCTTAACCCTTAGGTTTGCATTGAGGACCATCCCATTAGAAGATGGAGCCATAGAAGATATAGTAGGCAACCATGGATCACGCCAAAATAATACATTTTCTCATGTGCCAATGTTCCATCTAACACCCTGTTTCAACAACTTAGTGCTCTGAAGTATGCTTCACAAGCATAACTTGAAGACAACTTTTGTGTGGCTTCTAGCAAAGTTGTTTTAGGGTATGCTTTGCTTTATATACTCAAGCTAGCAAAGAGGAAGGGTATTCGAGAAGACGCCAACTCTGTTTAGCCAACATGTCTATATTAAAATCTCTAAGGTCTCTGAATCCCAATCCTCCTAAATGCTTCGCGTTAGTAATTTTATCCCAAGCTAGCCAACTGATCTTGGTTCTGTCTTGAGAAGATGGCCAAAAGAACTTCCTTGAGACATATGTTAAATGGTCTATAAGCTTTTTAGGCAGCATAAAACATTTCATACAATAAGTTGGTAGAGCCATTAGCACTGCCTTTATCAGAGTTTCCTTTATGCTGGTGATAATAATTTTGAATACCAATTCTCAACATTCTTGGTCATTCTCCAAATTAAATACGAGAAAGTTTCCATTTTATTTCTCCCAATATTTTCAGGATGCCTTAAATACTTACCAAATCCTTCCACCTTTGGAATATGAGTAAGTTGTTGAATAGTTTGTTGAAGATCAGGATTCAAACCTTTGGAGAAAGTTATTGCTGATTTATTGAAATTGACTTCATATCCTGAAGCTTCCTTATACAGCTGAAAAATATGTAGAAGCTTGCTACATTCATCCGTTGTAGCTTTGAAAAAAAGAAGAGAATCATCAGCAAACAACAAATATGTGGAAGATAGGTCCACTATTACTGACTTAGAAACCTGATAAATCCCCATTCTCCTTTGCCTTGTTTAATAGAAAAGACCTCAGTGCATAATAAGTAAAGGTATGGGAAAAGAGGATAACCTTGACGTATACCTTTGGATGGAATAATTGTATCAGTTGGAGTCCCATTCACAAGAACTGAATAAGTGATTGAGGTAACACATCTCATAATCCATCTACACCAAATCTCTGCAAAACCCAAGCCTTTTCATAATCTGCTCTAAAAAAGACCATTCCACTTTATCAAAAGCCTTGCTAATGTCTAATTTCAAAGCCATATGAGATGCTTTAAGCTTTCTAGTTTTTAAGTGAATGTATCATTTCCTGAACAATAAGCACAATATCTGTAATAAGTCTATCTGGAATAAAAGCTGACTGATTATCTGAGATGATCTGTGATAAAATTAACATAAATCATTCTGCCAGAACTTTAGATAAGATTTTTGTATGCAACATTGCTTAAGCTAATAGGTCTAAAGTCTTTAACTTCAGTCGGATTATCAATTTTTGGAATCAGACATATATGAGTATGATTTAAGGCAAGGTCTATGATTTGATATGCATAACTATCTCTTAGTACACCTTCAGGGGGCATTAAATAAATTGAACCAAAGAAGGCTTAACTGTATCCCAATGATCCTGGTAAAATGCAGCTATAAGAGCACCAGGGCCTGGAGATTTGTCAAGGTTCATTTGATGCAGAGCTTAGTATACCTCCTTCTCCAAAACAACTTTGGTTAAAATATTGGCATATCAGCTGTGACCCGCGGCTGCATGTCTTGAAGAAAATAATAGATGCTAACTATTATCAGATGAGAAAATATTAGCAAAATAGTCAACAATGAGCTTATTGATTTCCTTATGCTGGAAAATAATCCCCTATAGGTGTACTAAGATAAAGAATTATATTAAAAGCTCTGCATTGTTTTGTCTTTGAGTGAAAAAAATTAGTATTTTTGTCACCTGCTTTTAACCATAAAGCTCTGCTCTTGTTTCTCCAATATTCCTCCTCCATCTTATAAGCATATACAAGCTGAGATTTAAGATCATTCAAAAGGTGATAATCTATATAAGGCATTTGATAAACAACTTGAATAGATTTCTTGAGTTGCTTAATTTGATGCTCAGTGTTGGTAATATGATGTGTTCTCAGTTGATTAAGACCCTTTCTACATAATGCCAAGGCTTTACTGACACTTTGAGGAGGAACTGTTTGACATCTCTTAAACCATACTTGATGAACATAACACTTAAATGTTGGTTCAAACCTCCACATGCTATCATACTTAAACAATTTTTTTCTTTTCCATTTATTAGTTTCAGTATGCAAAATAATGCCTCTATGGTCAGAACAATGCCATGGAAGGAGTTTTACAAAGGTTGTAGGATAGAAATCCAACCAATCCAATGTAGCTACAGCACTATCTATCATAGTTAAAACCGTATGAGTATGTCTTTGACCCATCCAAGTATAACTGCCTCCTAGAGGCCTGATATCATGAAGACCACAAAGAGAAAACATTCTTCTAGATTTATAACAGGAAGTATCAGATCGAAATGCTCCTCCATCTTTTTCACTTGCAGACTTAATATCATTAAAATCTCCTATTGCTACTCGAGGAATATGAGAATAAACTCCACCTCTTCTACTTGAGAAATCAGATCATCCCATTGTTTATTTCGAGGCTTAACAGTTGGATGACCATAAATGTAAGACCAACAAAATATATTATTACCATCAGTTAAGTACATATCATTTTTATACAAAGATGGCATAGATACTAAGTTTAGCTGGGTATACTCATCCCAAAAAATATCTAAACCACATGCTCAACCGTTAGCTGGAAGAACAAAAGATGAAGCAAAATTTACATATTTACACAACTTATCTACATAATTATAACCTTGTTTTGTTTCTATGAGGAACATGATGTCAGGTTGGAAGGACCTCCTAACATCCTTTAAATACTGAATTGTCAAGTCGTTCCTCATACCTTGATAATTCACATGCATAATCCTCATGGTTGAGTCGGTGGTTTAAGGAAAACCACTAAATCTTTGTTAGCGTCAGGGGTACCACTTTATTTCTTACTTGCATGGAGAATCTCTACAGATTCAGGAGCTTTGCATTTAAGACTCATATTCTCTTCCATTTGAGACACATGAGAAGGACATGGAGAAGGATCTTCAATATGCTCGTCAACTTGAGCCACCGGATCTAAACCTTAAAGAGAACTGTAAGCTGGGAGGAGAAGATTAGAAGGCTCTTCCATCATGTGAGTCTCAAATTGACCAGAGCTTTCCCCAATCTCTTGGCTGGTATTAAGTCCCACAATAGCCTCAGATGTTTCCAAATCTATCACCTAAGGGTTATTAGTAATTTCCATAAACACTTTTGCAGAGCATATAAGTGTTGCAAGCTTAAGGGTATTCAATCTACTATTTAGGTGAATTTGGTTTTAATTAAATTTTTAGATGATTTAAGATGATTTAATGAAATTGTTATGATTTTACTTAAAATACTATAGAATCTCATCTAATATCATGTGATTTACTTTGTCAGATTTTAACTATTATTGATGATTTTTCTTGCGTTCTCTGGATCTATCTCCTTTATGATAAAACATCGGCACCTACAAAGCTACAAAACATTGTTAATTAATTGAAAGATAATTTAAAAACAAAGTAAAAACGGTTCAGTGATACCCTGGTTTCAGGGCATATGCGGTATATGCGGCATATGCGAAGAGGCTTAAAAGAATTGATTTGGCTACATATATCACCAAAGTGCACTTATCTTTTCGGTCACAGGTCTTGAGAGAACTCCGGAGTTAAGTGTGCTTGAGCTGGAGCAATCTCATGATGGATGAGCTACTGGAAAGTCATTTCCAATATCGTGTGAGTGAGGACAAAACACTGAAAAAGATCGCGTGGTGATTTGCAGGGTCATTATACAAAACTTTCAAGCCTCATGGACTAACGCACTAACCGTCAGACATGGTGGGCCCACGGGCCTGAGAGTGGACGAGGGGCCATGGGAGGGGCGGTCGTGGCGTTACAAGTGGTATGAGAGCGAACCCTGATAATTGTGTGAGTAAGATTGTCGGGGCTAACGATCTTAGTATGCGCAACGAGGACGTTGCGATCAGTTAGTAGGGGTGATTGTGACACTCCTGTTTAAGGGCATATACGGTATATGCGATATATGCGGAGAGGCTTAAAAGAATTGATTTGGCTATCTATATCACCAAAGTGCATTTATCTTTTCAGTCACAAGTCTTGAGAGAACTCCAGAGTTAAGCGTGCTTCAGCTGGAGCAATCTCATGATGGGTGACCTACTAGGAAGTTTTTTCAAGTATCGTGTGAGTAAGGATAAAACACGAGGAAAGATCACATGGTGATTTGCAGGGTCAGTAAACAAGACTTTCGAGCCTCCAGAACTAACGCACTGACCATCGAACATAGTAGGCCCACGGGCCTGAGAGTGGACGAGGGGCCTATGGGAGAGGCGGTCGGGGCATTACAGGTTTGAAATAACAAAGGAAGTGAATTTACTTGTTTAAAAGATTTCTTTCAACAAAACAACATCGTTCACAAAACCTCTTGTGTTGGGACTCCTCAACAGAGTGGTCGGGTTAAACAAAAGAATCACCACTCACTTAACGTGACTCATGCTATCTAATTTCAAGTTTCTTTACAAGTAGATATGTAGGATGAGTATGTTCTTAATGCTGGTTACTTGATTAACCAAACTCCGACCAATGTCTTAGTTGGGAAACAAATTTTGAGAAACTTTATGACCATCCTCTTCCTCTCTATCATCTTAGAGTATTTGGGGGCCTATGCTATGTCCATAAACAAAATCACTAAGGTGAAAAGTTTGTTTTTCGTAGCAAAAGTTTGTATTTCTCATATATCATCTTGGTCAAAAGGGTTGGCGGGTATACAATTTGGAAACCGGTATCATCTCTATGTTTCGTGATGTGATTTTTATGAAAACGACTTTCCCTTCACCACCATGGAGATTGCTACACTTGAGACTCCTCTCACCAATTCTCCTATGTTTTTGGATCTGGTGGAACACCCGATCCCACAATGTGTTTTCATGCAGAAATCAATTCTTCTCTATCACCTTTGGTCCAGTTTATTTAATGCCTCTTGAAGGTGTACTAAGAGATAGTTATGCATATAAAATCATATACCCTGCCTTAAATCATACTCATATATGTCTGATTCCAAAAATTGATAATCCGATTAAAGCTAAAGACTTTAGACCTATTAGCTTAAGCAATGTTGCATACAAAAATCTTGTCTAAAGTTATGGCAGAACGATTTATGTTAATTTTATCACAGATCATCTCAGATAATCAGTCAGCTTACAAGTGGTATGAGAACGGTCTTGGCGGGGCGGTCGTGGCATTACAAGTGGTATGAGAGTGAACCCTGACAATTGTGTGAGTCAGATTGTTGGAGCTAACGATCTTGGTATGCGCAACGAGGATATTGCGATCTGTTAGTGGGGGTGATTGTGACATTCCTGTTTAAGGGCATATACGGGATATGCGGTATATGCGGAGAGGCTTAAAAGAATTGTTTTGGCTATCTATATCACCAAAGTGCATTTATCTTTTCGGTCACAGGTCTTGAGAGAACTCCAGAGTTAAGCGTGCTTCAGCTGAAGCAATCTCATGATGGGTGACCTACTAGGAAGTTCTTTCCAGTATCGTGTGAGTAAGGATAAAACACGAGGAAAGATCGCATGGTGATTTGCAGGGTCAGTAAACAAGACTTTCGAGCCTCCATGACTAAGGCACTGACCATCGAACATAGTAGGCCCACGGGCCTGAGATTGGATGAGGGGCCTATGGGAGAGGCGGTCGGGGCATTACAGTTTTGAAATAACAAAGGAAGTGAATTTACTTGTTTAAGAGATTTCGTTCAACAAAACAACATCGTTCACAACACCTCTTGTGTTGGGACTCCTCAACAGAGTGGTCGGGTTAAACGAAAGAATCATCACTCACTTAACGTGACTCATGCTATCTAATTTCAAGTTTCTTTACAAGTAGATATGTAGGATGAGTATGTTCTTAATGTTGGTTACTTGATTAACCAAACTCCGACCAATGTCTTAGTTGGGAAACAACTTTTGAGAAACTTTATGACCGTCCTCCTCCTCTCTATCATCTTAGAGTGTTTGGGGGCCTATGCTATGTCCATAACCAAAATCACTAAGGTGAAAAGTTTGCTTTTCGTAGCAAAATTTTGTATTTCTCATATATCATCTTGGTCAAAAGGGTTGGCGGGTATACAATTTGGAAAGCGGTATCATCTCTACGTCTTGTGATGTGATTTTTTATGAGAACGACTTTCCCTTCGCCACCATGGAGATTGCTACACTTGAGACTCCTCTCACCAATTCTCCTATGTTTTTGGATCTGGTGGAACACCCGATCCCACAATGTGTTTTTCATGCAGAAATCAATTCTTCTCAGTCACCTTCTCCGATCAATACCTCTTATCAGAGTTTGGCTTCATCATTTGCTCCAACTACGTCATCTTCGTCGATCTATGACCTAACCCTGGCTACATTTGTTTTTTACGACGTTGATAATATGGACTCTGAATTATTATCTTCATCTAACAACTCTTCTAATAACATCATCATCTCTCCCTCTCTATTTTCTACCAACGTGTTTCCCACAATTTTTTCTCCTCATGCCATCATTAAAAAGTTAGAATCGGCTCCACTAGGAAAATGACATCGAGTGAAAAAGCCTCCTACAAAATTGGATGATTACAAATTTCTTTACTTTGAAAGCTCTCTTGGTTTGAAACAAAGTGATAACAAATATCCGATCTTTAACTACACAACTTGCACTTGTTTTTCAGAGAAACATCATAAATATATTTCACCATCAGTAATAGCCACAAACTTCTACACAATTCTCAAGTTGTTCGTAATGAACATTGGTGCATTGCTATGTGCGCTGAAATTGACGCGTTAGATGAGAATGGTACATGGGTTATAGACACACTTCCTCCTAGTAAGAAAGCTATCAGGATAAATGGGTGCTTCGTCTCAAGTTTATGGCTGGCAAAACTCTTGAACGATACAAAGCAAGGTTAGTTGTTCTTGAAATAATCAAATCAAAAGTTATGTTCAAACACAGTCGCTCCAGCGGCCAAGATGACAACGGTTCAAACTTTTTTGAAAGTCACCGCAGCAAAAGATTGGTATGTACATCAAATGGATATACATAACGCTTTTCTGCATGGTGACTTAGACGAAGATATTTATATACAACTTACGCAGTGTTTTTTGTACAAATTAAGGATAATACTCATGTATGTCGTTTGCACAAATCCCTTTGTGTCGGTTTGCTAAACTCAGCGTACCTCTTAAAGACTATGGCTTTACTCAATCATACTCCTACTACTCTCACACCTACAACTACGACCCCAAACAAGTTTATCTACTTGTGTATGTTGATGACTTATTCGTATCGGTGAACTTCTCATCTTTTGAGTGAATTGAATGATTATATTAGCACTTGTTTCCATATGAAAGATTTTGGTGCTTTAAAAATTTTTATCGGCATTAAGGTGGCTCGTAGTCCATATGTGTCTTGCTTATGTCAGAGGAAGTATAGGCTCGACATTATTAAAGAAACAAGTCTTCTTAGGGTAAAATCGGTGAATTTTCCTCTTGATCAGAATCACAAACTTGTGTTGGCTACTAGTGACGTGTTTGCCGATCTAGCTAAGTATCATCGTTTGATCGGGTGTTTAATTTAATTGGCTGCTACACAATTGGATCTTGCCTACTCTAATCATATCTTTACCTAGTTTATGCTAGAGCCGAAACAAGTTCATTGGGACACTCCACTCGAGTGGTTTAATATCTTAAACATAATCCGGGTCAAGGGATTCTTCTTCGCTCTGAGTCTCCTCTTAGTCTTAAGGTTTGATGCAACGCTGATTAGACAGGTTGCCCCCTTCCACGATGGTCCTTGGCATGATGATTTATATAACTTGGAAACTCTCCCATTTCTTGGAAAACACAAAAACATGATATTGTTTCTCTATCTTTTGTAGAGGCTGAATATCGAGCCGTATCTCTTACAGTTCGTGAGTTATTTGGTTAAACATTCTTCTAGATTCTTTTAGCATTGCATCCTTGGAACTGATCATTGTTCGTTGTGATAGCATGGCCGCGATTCAACTGGCTGCAAACCTAGTGTTTCATGAGCGAACGAAGCATGTTGAGTGTGATTGTCATTTCATACGTGCTGAGGAGAGGATACCCGTTCAGTTTTTTGGTTCGGTTTCAGTTTCTTGGTATTAGATGTTGAGAACCCATTCAGGTTATTTATAAAAGAGAAATTCCCTAAAATACCATCAAAAAAAGTTTTTGTTCCACAAATACCATCAAAAAGTTTTTATTCCAAAAATACCATTAATTTTCAAAAGTTCCAAAAATACCACAAATTCAAAAATTGATTTTAAAGAGTTTCGAATTAAATTTTTTGGGTTTGGGTTAACTAATACATAATTATGGTATAGTTTTTGGGGATAGGGTTTAGAGTTGGGGTTTAGAGTTTAGTTTTGAATATTTAAAGTTAATTTGAAATTTGTGGTATTTTTGGAACTTTTGAAAATATGGTATTTTTGGAACAAAAACTTTTTTGGTGGTATTTTTGGAACAAAAACTTTTTTTTATGGTATTTTTAATAATTGCCCTTTATAAAATCGGGTTCAATTTGGGTAATTTTGAGTCTCGTTTGGTTCAGTTTTTTGGTTTCAAATATTTTGCTCACCTCTACCTACTATTATAAAGACAATTTTATACTTAATTAGACAACATTAAATTAAATATATAAATATGTGCCCAGCGCATTGAAATCCATAACACAGAAAACCTTTATAGGTTCTAGAGCTCTAGGAGATATATGTATTGGAATTTGTTAATATTTTGGTGAATTGATGCAAACGCAATAAAAGATACCAATGTTTGCAGGAAATGACTCTCATTGTCTTTAAGCTAAATCTACTAATAACTAGATACAACTATAAAACATATCATTTTACAAACCTAATAACCTAATAAAAATAGAAAAATATAAAGATTCTGGGACATTTATTCTATTAGATATTATAAGAGTATAAGATAAGATAAAAACTTGAGAAAACATCAACTTTAACACACACACAAAAAAAAAAAAAAAGAGAAAACATCAAAAGTGAAAATTTGTTAGAATTGTTCTTAGCGTCTAGACTATTAGTTGTACTATTATGAAAAGCCTTGAGTTGTACTACAACTATTTTGTTGAATACTTCTCTGATCAAGTTTCGATTTTCCGAATAAAATCTGCTTTAGTTAACTATTGAGATTCTTACAACTAAAAGCAGAGAAGTGGAGAGCATCAACAGACTTTTTTCCATAGTATGGGTCAACCCTTAAAAGAAACCGAGAAGCACAAAAAGTTGAATTGAACCTTGACCCAACCAAAACCACAGGTTTATTAGGGTATTTATTCATTTTATTGAACTCAGAAACCGGAAAAATAAAGTTGTTTTCTTCTAGTAATTTCAATTTTATACTCCTTCTGTCTCAAATTAGTTGTCATTCTACGATGTTTCACACAAATTAAGAAAAAAATTAAATTTTTTGTTTTACCCCTAATTAATATATTGTTTTGTTTGATATTAGTAATTAATGAGGTCAAAGTGAATGGACAAAACTGAAAAAATTAATAATAAATATGCATTGAAAATAAAAATCGATAAGTAATATGAAACAAAATTTAACTTCAGAATGACAAGTATTATGAAACGGATGGAGTAATAAGTATATATATGATTATCTATTCACCCAAAAAAAAGTATATATACGATTATCTTTGAAACTCTTTTCATATAAAAATGTTTTTTTTTTGTTAAATATACAATTTGATAGTTTATACTTTATACACTTGTTGAACAAAATGAAACAAGAATACAATAAAACTTCTATAAATTAACAATACTAAAATTTTAAAAATTATGAGTTTTAAAAGTTATTTATTTTGTTAATATTATAAAAAGATTTTTCTATTTCATATTCTGTTAAAACAAACTTGTATTTAAAATGAGAAATTTACCTTAAAACTTATACAAATTCGTCAAAAAATTTCGATATAAAAATATATAGATTTTATTTTTTATACATTTATCTTACTCCATATTACGCTAATAATCTCATTTATCATAATAGAATAAATGTCAATAGTTTACTTGGCTATTCAGATGAAAATGATCCAACTCCAAAGTTTAGAGTTCAGAATTACCGTTGCAATTCGATAAAGTGAAAGACAAGATAATAGTACCCAAAGTAATTATGCGTAAATATACATTTGGAGATTTTGATATGAAAATCGAGATAATTACACTATAAGTTGTTAATACAATAAGGAAAATAGAAATTAGTTATGACGAGGGCTTAATATTAAAGATAAAAAAAATACAAAAGTCATATTTTACTAAAATTGTTTTAGAATATATGTATAAAATTTATGTTTAATAATCTATACTATTACTGGAATAATATTTTACATTAAAATTTATGTTTAATGTTTGATAAAAATATCATTTTATTATTTTATCCAATTTTGTTAATTTTTACAATAACCCAATTCGGGAATTTTTTATTAATTTAAAATAATTGTTATTTTGTGGAGTATAAATTGATAGAGATTCTAGTGTATTCATTTATTTGCTGTTAAAATCATAAAGCAATCACATTATTGTTTTGCCAAAACAAGAGATGAATAAAATTGGGATGCTAAAAACTTTTACTGCCTAAAATAAGAACAAAGTACAAAAAGAGAGAAAAAAAAAAAAAAAAATTGAATGTGGGAAGCGATGAGATGAGAGAGAGATGTTTAATGAGAGCAAACACTATTCTCTGTCATCTTACCAGTTGCGTCATCATCAACCCACAACACTCTTTTCTCTTCTCTCTATTTCACTTTTCCTTTAACCTTCTCTTTCAATTTTCCCGAGAAAATTAATAATCCAAAAAAAGCTTTCTCTGGGTTTTTCTTGATTGGTCAATTACACATCTCCCTCTCTCTCTATCTCTCCTCGCTTGCTTCATCTGTTTGGTCTCCTTCTTCCTAGTACATAAACCAAGAAACTTACTTTAAGCTTCGTAGAGAGAGATTCAGACATGGGTTAGTCTCCAATTTCCATAAATCTTCTTCTTGTTAGGCTTTAGCTATCTCTGGGTTTTTAGGGTTAGGGTTTTTGAGGTGAGTATGCGGGAGTTACATCCATTTTGAGTTACTCTGGATTCCCCACCGTCTACCGACCGCCGTGGCCGTCGCCGCCGTCTCGACGAAGAAGACGAAGCCGACCTTTCTTCTCAATATGCTCAACCAATGTCAGAAGACCAATTCCTCCCCTCTCCACCACCGTCAATGAGGCACCGTGTTCCGTCGGAGGAGACGGCGAACGGAGGCTGCGGCGAGATCGTGGAGGTTCAAGGAGGTCACATTGTACGGTCTACCGGAAGAAAAGACCGGCACAGCAAAGTCTGCACGGCGAAAGGACCACGTGACCGGCGCGTGAGGCTGTCTGCTCACACGGCGATTCAGTTCTACGATGTTCAAGACCGGCTTGGTTTCGACCGACCAAGCAAAGCCGTTGATTGGCTTATCAAAAAGGCTAAAACTTCCATTGACGAGCTCGCCGAGCTTCCTCCTTGGAATCCCGCCGATGCAATCCGACTCGCCGCTGCAAATGCTAAACCCAGAAGAGCCGCCGTTAAACTTCAAGTCTCTCCTTCGCCGCCACAACAACAACAGCAAAATCTTCAGTTCGGTGGTACACGATTTGACGGTAATAACAATAACGAGAACGAGTCGAGTTTTCTTCCGCCGTCGATGGACTCAGATTCGATTGCTGATACTATAAAATCGTTTTTCCCGGTGGTTGGTTCTTCAACGGAGGCTACTACTCCGAATCAGCTTATGCACAACTACCACCATCATCACCAACCACCGGATTTGCTTTCTAGAACCAATAGCCAAAATCAAGATCTACGTCTCTCGCTGCAATCGTTCCCGGATGGTCCACCGTCGCTTCTCCACCATAACCACGCCGGTTCTGGTTCAGTCTCCGTCGCAGAGCCTGTTATGTTCTACGGACAGAGTAATCCGTTAGGGTTCGACACATCGACGGTGGGTTGGGAGCAACAGTCATCGGAATTCGGAAGGATTCAGAGACTCGTGGCTTGGAACAGCGGCGATAACGGAAACGGAGGAGGAGGGTTTGTGTTTGCTCCGCCTCCGCCTCCTTCGTTTCAGCCATTACTCGGCCAAAGTCAGCTTTTTTCTCAGAGGGGTCCCCTTCAGTCCAGTTACACACCCATGATCCGTGCTTGGTTTGATCCTCACCACCATTCCACCTCCGACGATCTTAACCACAACCATATTCCACCGCCGGTTCACCAATCAGCAATTCCGGGTATCGGGTTTGCTTCTGGCGAATTCTCTTCCGGTTTTCGCATACCAGCACGGTTTCAGGGCCAAGGAGAGGAGCAGCACGACGGTCTCACCAATAAACCGTCCTCTGCTTCCTCTATTTCTCGCCATTGATACTACAATCGGAACCAAAATTCCTCTCGTTTTCCAGGTTTACTCAAAAATCTGTCCTTTTACATCAAACTCACTACTTATTGTCCATTCAACTCAAAAAGAACATTTTGCAGGGCTTGTCAAGGTTCCTATTCACATTGAAGCTTTGGCTTAGATTGTACGGAACATGGAAGGTTTTCTTGGTTTGTATTCAATGGCCTGAAACAAAAAACGCAAGGAAAGGATGGAAAGAGAAGAAAAACACCAACAAATGTTTCAGGTTCTTCTTCTTCTTATTCTTCCAATATCCTGAATTTTTCATCTTTTCACCAGTTAGACCAATGTTCTGTTAGCTTCCAAGGTTGCTTCTTGTTGTATTGTGTTTGTATCATCAACATCATCCTCATGTAACTGCTATACCCAGATACTTGAGAAACTCTACTTGTTTGCTCTTGTTGTGTGTAAAATGCTCTAATAAAGTCTTCAACTTTCTCTTTATTTTCATATGGCTTTCATTGATTAAGAAAGCCCCTAGTGGAAACGTATATAGTTAAATGCTCTGTTCAAGCTTTAGATCCTTGTTGCTAAACAACATGAGCCAAGGTTGCTTCTGCTCTCTCAGTTGATTCCTTTGGCCCCAATAAATTAAAAAGTTAGTCATTTTCCATGAACAGTAAGATTTGAATTGTTGCTTCTTCTGGAACATCAGGAGGATTTTAGCCACTTCCCTTAAATTACAAGTGAAACTTTACTCACAAGAGTAAAAAAGGAGGATTTGTTTGCTGTCTCATGTCAATAATTGTTCTCTCTCACCTACTTTAATGGTAGGAGGAGATCCACCAAACTTGAATGTGATATTGTCTTTGATGAGTAAAAGAATGGGGACATGAGATAGGTATAGAGAGCCACCCATGTTGGTCTAAATGAAGAAACTTGATCAAAACTATTCATTCTTCTCTTATCATCTTTAGACTTTCATATTAGATTGCTAGTCGGTAAAAGAAAACTTTGTTTTAAATGCATGATTTCAGATGTTTACTTAGCTTCATTTAGCATAGAGAATTATTCAAAATTTACCTTTTATGGGAAAAGCCAACACCTTTTCATGTGATGTAATAAATACAGCACCAACCATACCAAATGAGAAGGTGTGTAAAGTACCTTACACCAAAAGAGAGAGAAAAGGCCGAATCTTCATTTAAGGTCTCATCACTCAAAATCATATCCAATCTACCATTTATTCTCTTCTTTTGCATTTTCATTTGTCAACTGATTATATCATTCAATATATTGGTTTTAAAAATATAGTACATTCTTATAATGTTATTGACCAAGTAAAACGTTTCTTACCTCAAAAATATCTTAGGGTTTGAGAGGGATGTTGAAGAAGATGGAACCAAAATTGTAAAAGAACTGTCACTTTTAACAATGGTCCCCTCTCTCTCTTTCTCTTGTAAGATGTCATTTCTCAATGTCTTTTTTTTTTTTTCATTTCAAAAGATCTACCGAAAAAAGTAAACAGCTTTTTAAGCCCTCTTCACTTTCTCTCCTTCCCCCATATATAATTGCAATTTTTAAGAGTTCCAAACGAGCAAAGAAACATTCTAATTATGAAGACAAAAAGTGATTGATAACTTTTCTTCCGAGAGAATAAAGACTATTTAACACTCTTAAAGAGTTAATCAATTTAGACCAGGGATCCCACAAATGTAAGAACTTTACGAGGCTGTCATTAAGAGATGCATAAATGTGAAACATAAACCTCAAACACAACTCTCTCATCAACATGTGATGCATGAAACAAAATTAAAAACACATACCAAAACATGTGCAATCACATCAACCTCTTTGATATGAAGTAGTAACAAATCGTCTAATGTAGACAACATATGGACATTACATTGGAAAGTTTCTGTGACATAATAAAACAAGTTCAATCTGGATAACAAATTAAAGAATGGTCTTTGATGGAAAAAACACTTGGAAGAAAGAAAAAAAAAAAATCAATCTATGAAACCGGTTCTTCTGAAAACAGCATTCCTTACCTGCCGGAGATCTCTCCCTTTAAGTGTTCTTCCTGCTCCTTCGAGCACCGAGCAAGATAATAACGAAGACTGCGCCAAAGACCGAGCTACAATCTCGTGTGGAGGAAGCATTTCCCCTTCTTCTTCTTCTTCCTCCTCATCGTCCACAACATCAGTCAGCTTAAATTCCTTCTTATGGCGATTCATCATCGTGGAAGACACCAACGGCACTTGAACAGGAGCTGATTGAGGATACTTGCCTCCAGCTATAAAAGAAGCCGAATAGGGCAACCTCTCTTGAGGTGGTTTAGGGGCGGTTGGGATAACTCGAGCGGAAGATGAAGAAGCAGCAGATGCACCACCGCCCGAAGAAGACGAGGAAGAAGCTGTGGAAGAGACTGAAGTAGAGAGAGCAGCCGCAGGCTTGTGGTGAAAGACGTGGTTAAGGTAACTGTTTCCAGAAGGTTCTGGAAGTGCAGCGAGGATACCGGAAGCTTCGACGTTTTTCAAATTGCTTTTGCTTCTCTGAATCTGGCGAGCAGGATGATGGTGTTGCAAGGGCGAGGAAACGGGAGAATGACGAGGCGCGTGAGTTATATCGATTGCGAAGATATCGTCTTCGTTGAACTCACCGTCTGCGGAGGCGGAAGGAGAGGCTGATAACGGCGAGGGAATATCGATTCGTGTACTTTTCTTCATTGTTGTTTGAGAGATCTGCAAATCAGAGAAAAATGAAAATCGGATTTTGAACGAATTGGATCGATTCATGTTTGGGTGAAAGGTCGTTTTCAATCAAATCTTCCAAGAGATTTTACTGAAACAAGTCAAATCACAATTAATTGAAAATTCTAAGAAAAAATTAGGTCCCCAGAAATCTCCAATCATAGTAATAACACGCCAGTCGATCCATTACAAGAAGATGAAATTTAAGCAATCAATCAAGAAGGGGATTCAGGGATCAAAATTACCTCAGCTTTTGTTTTGGGAAGAAGATCAAATATAGCAGCAAATCAGATGCACGACCAGCTAGCGATCTAATGTTCGAGCAAAGAAACAAACAAGACCTGAACCATGACATTCTAGATTTTGACGTACGTGTCATACGTCGTCGTTTCGTGGTGTTGAGGCCCAAAAGAATAGGCCCAAATACAAGAGCTTAACGGTGAATGAACATTTCCTGTTACTGTTTATGGAAAGGTGAAAGAGTTTCTATACAAAAATAAAATTAAAAAAACATTAACCACAAAATTCTCAGAATGGAAAACATAAACCGGTTTTTTTTTTTTTTTGATATAATCAAAATCATTCACAACTGCCGTTTTGCAGCTTCTTCCTTGGCCAAACCGGTTTAGCAGAGGTCTTCTTTGTGATCAGATTGGGTGATAATTTTCGAGCTGGTTTGGTCGGTTTAGTGACATGGCATTGAGCCCTAATCTCCCAAGGTCGAGCCGAAATCCACCGTTCTTTCCAACTCCATCCCCAGTTTTCTTTGTCTAGGTTAAACGAAGCTTGACCTAGATACTGTGTAGCATTAGCTCTCCACTGCAAGTAAACAAAAAAACCATAAAGCCACTTAAGCTACAAGGTATCTAAAATACAAAAACCAAGTCATGTATTGTTTATAAGTCTCTCAGTTTCATTGACCTGATGAGAGAAAGCATAAGCCATTGCTCGTTCGCGCTTCACCGTAGCTTCTTCTCTCTGTTGTACTCTCGCAAGAATCTCCTCCATTGTTTCAGATCCTCCACACCATTCAGCTTCTAGCTCCTGAAGCTTCATCTCGAGTTTTAAACGATTCTCTAATCTTTTCTGTTGGAGTCTACCTTGTGTCACCATATACAAACGTCTTGCTCTGATCTGACTCTGTACATCGCACCAAGAATGCATCACATTTAGTGCAGTCGAAGTTTGGTTCCTCACGGCATGGCCTTGGATCAATGAGTTGAATCTCTTTGCGCACTTCAAGCTGGATAGTCTTTTCCTCGCCTGCAGAGGATTCACAAGAAATGTTAAAAATGGAGTGGTAAAATTCAGTTTCAGTTTTTGAAATGACTAACCTTGCGTGCTCGAAAAGCCTTTTGAATGCGAATCACAGCGATTTCTACGGAAGCAGAAGAACTTGGTTTGACACGGTTTGATGATTCAGAATGGACCTAACAAGAAACATTTTGTTCAGTCACTAGTATATTAGAAAGAAAAGGAGAATGATTTACTAACGTTGCCTCGATTTGATTTGTTCTGTTTTGTTCCTTTAAGACAGATTATAGAGCGGAGCAACCATCCAGTTCCCATACCAGAAGATTGTTAGTATAAAGCTGAGAGAAAATGTTTGAATGGAGAAGATAATGTAGGGTGAAATATTTAGCTAGATTATGTGGAAAGAGAGATGATAGATTTTAAATGTGTTGTTTCTTTTAAGGCACAAGAAGGTTAATGTTGAGTGGTTTTTAAGTAAGTGTGGAGAAAGATGGAGATGAAGCTTCGCTCTCTCTCTGTGGTGAATAAATCCATCTTTTCTGTGATTGACATTTCACCCAATGGTGAAGGTGGTGTTATTCATCTTTTCTTCAAGTACAAGGTGGGGTTGTTTTTGATATATTTAATTAGTTTAGGCCAAGATAGAGGAAACTGATTGAAAGAAAGGACGAGATTAGGGGGAAACGGGATGATCTAAGATTTTTAAGGGTTTTCCTGATCATGTTTATTAGTTTGGGGTGAAATTGTTGAAGTTGCTAAAACAGAAAGGTGGGGAAAAAAAAAATTAAAAATAGTCCCGGCGGGGCTCGAACCCGCGACCTTCGGCTCATAAGACCAACGCTCTAACCAACTGAGCTACGGGACTTGCTTGATTACAATATTTTATAGTGCTATATATTGTTTCGTTTTTCTTCCACCTTCTCTGTGGCACTAGAGCTCCCTAGGCCTTGTAAAAATATTTGACATTCAAGCTTTCTTGGTTTTTTTTTGGTCGAAACTAATCCAGAAGTTACACTCGTTTTTTTAATTTTAAACCAAAAGAAATTAGTTTCTTGAATTTCTTGGCAAGACTCTGTAACAAACTCTATAATGAGACTTATCCAACGGTTTATATAGTGTTACCGCTCAAGTCTTCCTTGTCCATTAGTAATCCAAGTGGAAGAGAAGACAAAAGCTTTGTTTTGAATTGATAGATCAAGAAACAGAGTCATGTTGGGAGGTGTGATTCATCAGAAGGAAACGACGAGAAGAAGAAGGTTAATGAGTTTAATAAGGAGCTTACAGAAGAAAGAATGGACGTGAATGAAGATGAATCGGTCACAAAGCTGAGAGAAAGAAACTCAAAAAACTCCTTTGAAGAGTCATCACCATCAGTTGTTGTTGTTGTTGTTGTTCCTTTGAAGAAGCGGAAAATAGACACTGGGTCATCATCACCGGTTGTCTCAGTTGCAGTACCTGTACAGATCTCTAGTCAATCTTTCACGATTGCTGCTACTGCAACTTCTTCTTCTGAGCCCGGTTCGAGTATTCTAACGCAAGATCCAAGATGTTGGAGTTTGTCTGTGATTCCGTCTTCTTCCAGGGCCGTAAAAGTGACTGCATATTCAGATCTTATGGGGCCATTAAGTTCAAGTGTTGAGGCTCAATCCAACGCTATACAACAACATCACCCTTATCCCCTTCTTCTTCTTCTTCTATGGTATAATTAATACGATCCAACTTCCAAGATTGTATTTACTCTGTTTCTACTTTCACTGTCACCAAATTAAAAGGGCTTTTCTTCTTTTTGTGTTTATCTGCAGAGTCTACCACAGCATCTCCTCACAGATGTAATTGTTTCGAGTCAGCAGCCTTCATTGTTGCAGGATGTGAGAGGTTTTGATCTTAATCTGCCCGCTAATAATGATGATGATGATGGAGAAGAAGAAAATGAAGGTTTGGATCATAACTTGCGCCTCGGGATGAATGATGAACCAAAGCAAGACCAAGTTTCGATCACAGTTTATTGTATAATAAAAAAAAAAACACAGGATTATTAGAATTTTTATAGGCCAAGTAACAAATTGCAGCTGTAAGTAGATTCCAAAAAATGTATAAAGAAGGATTGATCATGTAGACTAATGGTGATTTCACCTTTCTCAGATTTCAATTTAGTGAATGTTGTCTATCTTTTGTGAAAATAAAAGCAAAGAAATTTGATTTGATTTTGGTGATGGTGAGAGTTAGTGTTAAGGTAGGAGACGACTCTAGTCTGTTTTAAAATATCCGACCCGACTGGATGCTAATCGGATCCAGATCCGACCCGTAACTGCCTTTCAAAGGCTCAAAATTTCTTGAGCGTTTCGTTTTTTTTTTTTTTTTTTTTTTGGAAGCGTTTTCTTACCGGTTACCTGCAAAATCTCCCAAGAAACAAAGCCTCATCATAATGGCGGCGTATAGAGCTGACGACGATTACGATTTCCTCTACAAGGTTGTATTGATTGGTGATTCCGGTGTCGGTAAATCTAATCTCCTTTCTCGATTCACGCGCAACGAGTTTAGCCTCGAATCCAAATCCACAATCGGTGTTGAATTCGCAACCCGAAGCATTCGTGTCGATGAAAAAATTGTCAAGGCTCAGATTTGGGATACCGCCGGACAAGAGAGGTACATATATGATCCTCTTTCTCTTCGTTACCCTAATCGACCATTTTTGTTAACATTTGGGGCTTGCTAAGTTTTGAACATTCATGAATCTGAGGAAAACAATTGATTCCTTTAGTGTAGAGCCTAGGGTTATAGGAAAAGTTTGGATTTCCAAGCTTAATGGTCTAAATTTCGTTGAGGGAAATCATTGGTGGCTCTATCTTTGATATTGTTGTGTAAAGTTGAAATAATTGGATACAGAATCTCAAGAGCTAAATTGTTGATTTTTTTGTTTGTTTGTTTGGAAGATACCGAGCAATCACAAGTGCATACTATCGAGGAGCTGTAGGGGCATTGCTTGTCTACGATGTTACACGGCATGTCACGTTTGAGAATGTTGAAAGATGGTTGAAGGAGCTTAGAGACCACACAGACGCCAATATTGTCATCATGCTGGTTGGGAACAAGGCGGATCTACGTCACCTAAGAGCTGTTTCTACCGAGGACGCCAAAGCCTTTGCAGAGAGAGAGCACACTTTCTTCATGGAGACATCTGCACTCGAAGCATTGAACGTCGAGGATGCTTTCACTCAAGTGCTTTCTCAAATATACCATGTGGCTAGCAAGAAAGCGCTCGAGATAGGAGATGATCAGGCTACTCTTCCTAAAGGACAGAGTATCAATGTTGGTTCTAAGGACGATGTTTCTGAGGTCAACAAGGTCGGATGCTGCTCAAGTTGATCTCTCTCTTTTTGTTTCTTAGGAAACTATTTAGCTTCATTCTCCCTTGTGATTTCCTTTTGGTTGCTTCTCTTTCCTTCATTTGGTCTAAGTTTCTCAATGCTTTAATTATTTTACGTGTAATCATACAGTATTCCAAAATCTACGAGCAAAGAAAGAAAAGATACTTTAGATGATGAGAGCAAAAGAAATTTCAAAGGAGCAAACAAATGTACAAAGAACCAAAGAAGCCTGTACAGTTTTTTTAGTCACTAAGCCAACCTTGGCTTTAGACTGTTACGCAAATTATGTGCACTTAAGTACAAATTTACAGAATTGGGGCTTAAACTTACCCTGACTCTGTTTCTCTTATAAAACCATTGGATAAAAGCAAGTCCAAAAAAAAAACCATATGCCGGTAACCTCTCTTAAGTTGAATCCCCAGATAGCTTTACCGTACCATCTTCTTATCCATGACCAGTGCCTCTGATTTACAGATTGGGCAAACGTTCTTGATAACCAACCATTTCTTCAAGCATTCTGCATGGTACCCGTGCCTGCAATCCAGCGTTGCGATCTTATCTTGGTTCTTGTAGTTTTCCTGTCGGTTCACATTAAGAAAAAAAACAAAGATTTTTACTACGAAGATGAGTGTGTGTGAATGCTTACGTAAGCTTGACGGATGCAGTATCAAGATTTCTTGGCTTTACCTGGCATATCGTGCAAGAATCAGTTTCTAAATCAGTCGATGGAGCTTTTTCCAGGTTGATTCTGGTCAATAAAGAGGTTCTTCTTTTCAGAAGATCTTTAACATCTTCTTCTGACAAGCCAGTCTTCACAGTTCCAATCTGGTCGCTCAAAGCAAGAAGTTCCTGCGCCACCCAGGTTTTGAATGTTATAAGACAAGAAAAACCAAATTGAATTCATTAAATATCTATATGGTGAAGACTGAAGAGCATGGACTCATGTGGCTAGCTATTTGGCAAAGAGTAACTGTAGACTCACCTCATATGACATGTCCTCTATGTCCAAGCGCATATCTTGATGATGATCGACATAATTAACAGCATCGTAGAAGCCTCCTTCCCCCAAATATGCAATTTCCTACACATAATAGCATTAATAAGAAGGCTATATATTAGAGAGCAGATATTCTTGAACAAACTGACACTAGAAGATGAAACATGTGCTCAAGAGGATATTACTTCTGAGGGAACTGCTCTAAAGTGAGGCAGTCCATGGTGTCTAAGAGTCGCTCCAGGTACAAAATCATCTCGGGGATATTGCTGGTTTATCCTAAACCCGGTTGATTGTACCGGTCTAACATAACTGTATGAAGCATCATGCATAGTCTCGGGAACAGCGTATGAGCCAGAAGCCATGTGAGGGTAGACAGCGGGAGGAAGAGGTGCCGGATGATGGCTAAAATAGTTAGGGTATACAAATGATGCAGGGTTTCTGCTACTAGACGTTTCATGGTATCTCGGAAAGCAGACATTACCAGAGTCAACGGAGCCAGTACCTAAGAGATCATAGAAGAAGAAGAATAAGTTTTTTCAAGAACATGAAGAAAGAGCAATCTCAATGCTGAGAATAAGAATAGTACCATGCATATAAGGTACAGCAGCTGCTTGGGACCAAAGCAAAGACGATCCATCAGATCTGTTGCCATTACAATGTTGGTCGTACCAGATTGGGCCAGGAGGTGGAAAAGGATGAGCTGAATAGTTTCCTTGGATAAAATTGTTATGACCATGCGAGAGAAGCGGATCCATTGTAGCTGTTCCTGCTCTGTTCCTAACACTTCTCTGATCCAGTGGTTGTGGGTAAGTCCCAAACTGTGAAAATGAGGAAGGCCCTGCCTCCGGTGTATTCATTTGGGGGAAAGAACAAGGAGGAGCTGCTGCTGCAGTGCTTAGATACTGATAATTTCCGGGTATTTCTTCAGCACTCTTTCTTTTGTATCCGTGACCCATAAATTGGGCATTCCTCTCATGTTCATTGGAAGTAACGACTGCCCCATGATGACTTCCATGAGGAAACGGATGACTCGATGTCGATGGAGCATGAAAAGCAGCATAAGGGTGATAGGGATTTGGTGCGGTTGACGTGCCAGCACCGAAATTTGAAGCACGTTGATGATGGTAATCTGGATGCCCGTAGAACATCGAGTTATTGTCGTAGGGTTCTTGCAGAGAATGCGCTTCTGTATTAGAAGCAGCGTTCACCGGTGTAATATCTTGATGCAGAAAGTTAGTTTCAGGATGGAGGACAAAGCCTTGAGAACTCTGCTCCATGTCTAAACCAGTCATCATCATATTTGCTTGTCTCATTTTGCTAGCTGAGAAACCCCCTGGTCATTGAATTTAGAAAGATAAGCAACATTACGGCGAAAGAACAAGTAAAAATCACTCAGAAAGACAACGAAAGCTCAGCGCTATTATATCACAAGCTGATTCTAGCTATTGATTTTCAATAAGCAAACTTTTGATATCTAGTAGTGAAATCAAAACATCCTCGAATGCGACACACAAAGTCTCAAAACATCCTCGAATTTTTTTCGTCATTATCACAAGTTATAGAACCACAAAGACACTGTATCCACAGACAATACATTGAACATTCAAGCTTCACGGATATACATTGTAAAGTAGGAAACTTAAGTGCATAGCTCAAAACCCAATTGAGAAAGCATGAACAAGAATCCGAATTTTACAAGTTTCTTCAAACCCCAAAACCATAGAGAAGGTTTTCACAGACATGCCTAACCAAAATCAGATCAAATTCCATTCACAGAGTATATATAATAATAATAATAATAAGAAAGCAAACAATCCTGACCTTGGTAACATTAAGATTGAAGATGATCGGAAACGAAGACGATCAAAACAGATAAAACACGAATTTCTACAGTACACACAGAACAATGCAATCCCTGAGCAGCTCGTATCAAAACAATTTCAAAGATAATCATCAAAATTCAAAACAAACCCACCAAAACATTCAGATTTTCCCGGAGCCAGAACGACAATCAAACTCAGAATCAAAAGCTCGAGAATCCGATTATGGTGATGATCATACCTGATTATCGAGAATTAATCAGGGAGCGAAAGATCCAAGGACGAGAGAGGAAGCAGAAGACGTCGGTTTTTTTATGGTTTCTAATTTATTTCTTCTCCTCACGGTGACGGAAGGTTTTTTATTTCCTCTTCTTCGCAGTTTCTTTTTTTATTCTCTCTCTTATGCTTTTTTTTTTTTTTCTTGGAAAATTAGCAAAGATAACACATAAAAAAAATATAATTCGAAAACTAACCAATTTTCACTTTTTTCTCTCTCCTCCTATCTCTCTCTACTCAATTGGTTAGTTTTTACATTATAAACTTTTATTGTGTTATTCCACAAATTCACTCTTTTTTCATTGGGTCAACCTCTCTCTTATGCTTATCTTTAAAAATACATAATTTATTACTCCTTCCGTTCCAAAATATAAATTGTTTTGAGTGTTTTCTTTTGTTTCAAAATATAAGTTGTTTTGAGAATCTAGGTACTTTTCATCTTTATTGAATATTGTGTGACCAATAATATTCTGTAGTCTTTTGTAAGTTTGATTAAATTATATTTATTATGTATATTAAATGATATTTTTTATAAGAAAAAGTAGTTTCTTAAATACCGTGTTTTTAGCCAAAACTACTTACATATTGGAACGGAGGGAGTACTTTTTATTCATTGGTTTTCTTGACAGCAAATATTTTATTTAATTTTAGTTACACATAATTTAGTGTCCTAATTATGAGAACGACGTCGTAAATATCTAATTATTTCTTTTAATTAATTAACTCAAATCTTTTGATTACTACTTTTAATATAAGAAGATCGCTTTTGTCGTGTACCAAACCAAAGCATGCCATTGAATTTAACCCAAAAAAAGAGGCATGTTATTGTCAGCCATTAATGACGAGAGACGATAACACAACACTATTTCGTAAATTCTTAATCTTATACGGTGTTTACATTAATTAACTTATATTCGGGGATTAGACAAAACAATTAGACAAAACTAACGAAATAAGTCAACGGCTATGATTTAGTTTCTAAAAAGCAATGTATTTTTGCAACTTGCAACTATTAGCACATAGATTTTGGAAGCTAAATGAGCATATTCATATGGCTTAGCTTTTGTGTGACGAAATACAAATGAATCCGAGGAGGCAAGTAACCATACGATGCGAATATATATAGTGAGGTGCTTCCCATGTGCCTTTTTTGGTTGAACCACCATGTCACCTAATTATGCCCAATTAATCATTTCAGTTTCTGTTTATATTAAGGAAAAAACATATTAAAATACAAGCATATCCTATCATAGCTTTACTTATTTTAAAAAATAATACATGTTTCTTTGATCTAATAAAAGCAAGAATCATAATTTGTAACGTGGTGAAAATTGTATTAATGTATAGTGTTATTATTTATTTTATTTTTGTTCCCAATTGTATAGTGTTAGTATTATTATTATGTGGTAAACAAAAATTGTCTAATAGGGTTGGTTCTGTTAAACGGCATCATGTTAGGTGTATGCAACGACACCGTTTGAATCGGTCTTAAACCTTTTACTCTTGAGCCGCTTCAAGGCCACCGTCCGACTCCGAACAATTGTTTTTTCTCTAAACGACCTTCGAACTAAGAAGATGACCTCTGATCTGAAGAGAAAGCAGAAGAAGAAAAACCCTAAACCTGTTCAGTTAAACCCTAATTGGTCACTCCTCCAACAAGTTAGTCTATGTCTTTCTCTTAGCTTTCCCTTCTTCTTCTTCTTCTTCTAGACTTTGATTTTTTTCTTTTTTCTTTATTGACATTTCAGAAGCTGAAATCTGATTCGAATAGCACGGGCACTCGAAAATCGTCAAATACTGGTGACCCAGAAAATCCCAGCTCCATACTAGGTAGCATTTAAACCGAAATTTTTGAACTTGAAAATTTGGGTTTAGGGTTTATAGACCATGGTTTGTTCTAACCAAATGTGTAGGGAAGCGGAAGGAGAGATCCGATTCGGAGGTGGATGTTCCTAAGATTAATCCCCTAAGTCCGGTTAATGACGATTGTAGGTGGGTCATGTTTGCTCTTTGGGTCTGTCAATTTTCATTACCTGTGATTACGTTCTTGCTTCTAATTCTTAGGTGTTGAATTAATTAGCTGAGGCATATATATAATGAAATTTTATGACTTGAGTGGATTTACATGTTAGTAGTGTCTTTCTGCTTGAAAATTTAGTGTTTCTTTAGTTTCTCGGACTGTCCTGCTCACAACTGTTGTTTAATCGTCCTAGTATTGACTTAGGTTGCTTAAATAGTTAACCAGTACTGAGAGTCTTCAACAAAAGAATCGAGCAGTTGTTTCTTTGAGCAATATCTGTATCGGATCTTACCAACCTTTTGGGTAGTTTGACAGATGAAGTGGCTATGGATTGTGAAATGGTCGGTGTCAGTCAAGGAACCAAAAGCGCCCTTGGACGGGTTACCTTGGTATAATATTGCCTTTCCATGTATAGTTTTTTTTGTATCATGATGCAAACTTTCCGGTTTGGTTCAGTTCTGAGCCCTCTTGATTTCACAGTGGCTTTCTCTCATCCATATTCTTGAGTAGCGTATATATGATATATCTCATCTTCTATATGAAAGTCATTGTTATTCACTTATATTATTGACAGGTAAATAAATGGGGAAACGTTTTATACGATGTGTTTGTCCGTCCAGTGGAACGCGTTGTTGACTTTCGAACGCATATTAGCGGGATTCGACCCCGTGATTTAAAAAAAGGTTGGTCTTTCTTGAATCTGTCAACATTCTTGACCTTTGTTGAATTGGAACATCCGCTAAAAACTATGGAATTTGAACTGGATTTAGTTTCTTTTAAACCTCAGCCAAAGATTTTCGCGTTGCTCAGACCAAAGTAGCGGAGTTGATCAAGGGCAAGATTCTCGTGGGACACGCTTTGCACAATGATCTCAAGGTCTGTAGGAATTACAAATCTGGAATCTGATTACATTGCCAATACATAGTTTAAAGTAACCGTTAGACCTTGCAACAGGTTTTGCTACTAACACACCCGAAAAAGGACACAAGGGACACAGCAGAGTATCAGCCTTTTCTCAAGTACTCAACCCTTTTCTCTAACTTATTCTTGTCACAGTTTCACTTTCCCAAATTAAAACCTTTCAATCGAATCATAATGAAGGCGTAAATATTCCAAACAGGGACAAAACCAGAAAGTCTCTGAAACATCTTGCAGCTGAGTTTCTAGGGGCTGACATTCAAAACGGAGAGCATTGCCCTGTAAGTGTGGACATCTGAAAAGAAACAAACATCTTTGATTTCCTTTTTCGATTAGCAATTTCTTAACTCCTTTTTCCATGGCAGATTGACGATGCACGAGCAGCTATGATGCTTTACCAGAAGAACAGAAGAGAGTGGGAGAGGTATGTGAAAGACCAGACAAGGATGCGGCTGAAACAAAAGAAGCGTAAGCCTAGGAAGAAAGCGAGGGAAGGGAATGCTTCCTCCAATCACACCCCAGCTGTTTAAATCAAATCAAGCGAGAGCAAAAAACTGAGTAAACAGAAATCAAGAATCGCTGAAAAGGTTTTGGTCTTTTCTTATTCTTCTTTCCATTTTTGTTCTGGGCCCTTCAGATTCTTCTTAGCATCAGGTTCCCCAAATGTACTATCTTCTTGTTGTATACAAGCTCATCACAATGTTAACCACATTTAGCTCATGTATTATCAGATTACTCTAGTCAAAAGATTTGTATACACACATTTATATGCTCTTGGGTTCAGTTTGGAAAACATTCCAGCCAGTTTGCTGAATTCACACACTGAACCGACAAATTCCGCTCGGTTTGGTCGAATCGGTTCGGTTGGGAACAAACCGGTTAATTAAAAGCTACAGGTTGCATGTACAGTCAAGTAAACAAACTCGCTCTGCGGACGCTAATGCTGCCACGTCTTAATTTTCCCTTTCTGTGTAAAAAAAAAAAAAAACCTAAAAGACCAAAATAGAAGAAGAAGAAGAAGAAGAAGAAGAAGAAGAAGAAGAAGCAGATTTTCGCATCAACGAATAGATTGCATTTGATAGACGACGGAGAAATGCGAGCGATGAGATCATTTCGCGGTGGCTCCGGTGCAGGATTGGTTTGCCGGTCGGCGAGGTTGAGTTCTCTTCGAAGCATCTTTACTGGTTGCCGTGCTGTGATGTTGCCCCGTTTTGGCGGTCCGGAGGTTTTGGAGCTCCGGGAGAATGTTCCAGTGCCGAATCTTAATCCGAATGAGGTTCTTGTCCGGGCTAAAGCTGTCTCCGTCAACCCTCTTGATTGCAGAGTGAGTGTTCTCTGCTTGATCCGCCTTTTGATTTCATTTCGTTTAGTAGAATTAGATATAATCGAGGATTCTCCTTAATTCTAGGATTGGCTAGCTTGGATCTCTTATGTATGTTTAGGGGTTTATTCATCTTAATCAAAATTCAATCTTACCCGGAAACAAAGTATCACTCATTGATTGATTACAAAATTAAGAATGTTGGCTACTTCACTTGCTCAGATTTTTTAAAGTATTGGATACTATTACTGACAGTATCAGTAGTGAGATTGATTTTATGATCCTTATGCTGATATGGCATCAAGATTTATGGGTATTGATTTCAGATACGAGCAGGATATGGGCGTTCTGTGTTCGAACCACATCTACCTATTATAATTGGACGCGATATCAGTGGTGAAGTTGCAGCAATTGGGACTTCTGTAAAGTCACTTCAAGTAGGACAACAAGTTTTTGGTGCATTGCATCCTACCGCGTTAAGAGGTACTTATACTGATTACGGGATCCTTTCGGAAGACGAACTCACTGAAAAGCCATCGTCAGTTTCTCATGTGGTAAGTAGGAACCTTCTTATCTTTGGTTTTTGTTTTCTGATTGATTTAATTACTTTATTGGCTAGCTATTTGATTGTTTTTTCCGATTTAAGTGTTTTATGCTATTCTTTTGTCTCTGCTTATTGTAGGAGGCAAGTGCTATTCCTTTTGCAGCGTTGACTGCTTGGCGTGCTTTGAAGAGTAATGCTCGAATAACTGAAGGGTATGATATGAGAATCTATTATTGTTTTCATGTGGCAGGAAGCTACTACTAATTCACCTTTCAATAATCACAGATGCTTTCGTTTTATTTGTCTACTATCAATTGAAACCTTTCTCTTTGCAGACAAAGACTATTAGTTTTTGGAGGAGGAGGAGCAGTAGGTTTTGCTGCAATCCAGCTTGCGGTAGCATCTGGATGTCATGTTACAGCCTCTTGTGTGGGTCAGACCAAAGATAGAATACTAGCAGCTGGTGCCAAGCAAGCTGTTGACTACACAACCGAGGTAGTCACACAAGTTGTTTTATTTATCTGCTCATCTAAAGTAGAGGCATAATGATCTTGGTCTGATTCCTAAACCTGGATCTATTTCATGTACAGGACATTGAGTTAGCAGTGAAAGGAAAGTTTGACGCTGTGCTGGATACAATTGGTGGACCTGAAACAGAGAGAATAGGCATAAATTTCTTGAGGAAGGGTGGAAACTATATGACTCTCCAGGTACATGTTATTTCTTGTGTTCCTGCTTTAGGAGCTGCAGTGACCTTGGTTGCTTATGTCTTGGAATTTTGCTGAACAGAAGTTGTTTTCTTCTCTTTTGCTTTTATTTGTTGAAGGGTGAGGCTGCAGCGATGACTGATAGATACGGGTTTTTGGTTGGGCTTCCGCTTGCAACTTCACTCTTGGCGAAGAAAAAGATACAATATCAGTACTCTCATGGAATAGGTAATATGATAGATCCTGCATTACCCTCTCTTTGATTTTGAAGAAACTATTTTGATAAGAAAGACATGTCTCATTGAGCTCTTTGAATGGGTAAGAAAGTGTAAGTCTGATCAAATATACTGTGATGAACTGATTAACAGACTATTGGTGGTCGTATATGAGGGCTGATCCTGAAGGTCTCGCCGAGATTCAGCGGTTGGTAGGAGCGGGAAAGCTAAAGATACCGGTGGAAAAAACATTTCCGATTACCGAAGTTGTAGCAGCTCATGAAGCCAAGGAGAAGAAACAGATTCCGGGTAAGGTGGTTCTAGAGCTCTGAAGACTGAAACTATATATAGTAACAATAATAATACCTGCATAGCTCTCTAGCAATTGTTCTTCCTAGAATTTACACGCAGGATAAACAAATGTTTTTGCGTCTGGAGTTTTCTGTATATGAGATCTATCAGGCTTAGTTTCAGATCAAGAACTTTCTGTATAGACTTTTCAAAGGTGCTTCTCTTCATTTTCTACTTCGTCTCTGTGGCAACTTTGCAGTAAACGAATTGAGCCATGTAATGAAAATGGTTTAGAATTTCGGTTGTAGTTGTCATCTATTTCATGGGAATCTTATCAGTTGATCTGTCTCCAACATATGAAATTTAATTATTTGCAATAAACAAAACAATCATCTATGAGACCACATTATACAGTAATATCACTTTGATGTAATCTCAATTAAGTAAGAGATATTTATAATGTGTGACTCGAAGTTGATCACATGATCGAACAAATCCCACAAAATCAAAAACCAACCTCATAGAAGTGTGCTTACTTGATTAAATTAGTATGTCTTAAAAACCCTGATAAATTCATTATTATTTTAAAAAAATGTCCCGAAGTGTCATTAAAAGCATAACATGGCAGTTTTAATCAAGTAATTAAATGTATGTTTTGTCTGATTCTCGTCCTTTAATGGCCCTAGTCAAACTCCTCTGCCAGATCAGCAAAACAAAGATCAGTTTATCTAACGCGCTACACTGCGCGTGTACATCACAGTTTTCCCACTGAGTATACCCTAACGACGTCATCAGTGGGAGCGAAACCTTCTCATTCTTTCCAAGTCTTCGAAACTTTTTTTGCTAAATATTTTGGAATTTACTAAACTTTTTTCTGCAAATCGAAACCTTCTTCAGTTCTTTAATTTCTTCTAAATATCTAGTAAGAAAGATCATATATTCTGTATATTTATTATTTTGGGGACCAATGAGCACATGTTTATATGTATCATCATAGTTATTGTCAGTAAAATCACGTAGGTACCTTCCATGATCTCTGTAATCAATTTGGCATTTTATTATATCTGTACTCACGATGCTGGTTCTTTTGAGAACGGGACTGTTACATTTTATACCAGTCATAGTAATAAATATTTGGATATGAGTTTTCAAGGATTTGTTTTGTAGTATAATATAGAAAATTGGCTTTGTAGGCTTATAGCAAACAGATCTAAGATATAGCCGAAGGAAGTGTACATTTAGTATATGCTATATATTGTTGAGAAAAATTATTCTGATCACAAAAGAAAATAATAAGATTAGTATACTTGATAAATAAATGAGCTAAAAAAGTAGAAGCGTTATTAAAAGCATGTTAATGCGGTGTTATGGCTTGTTGTGTGGTCCTTAAAAGTCTTTTAATGGTCTGGTCAAACAAACACCTTTCTGTGCGACTGCCACATCACTTCCCCATCTTCTTCCATTGTTTCTGTTTATTATGGCCGTTACTTTCGCGGTTCAGTAACGCACCTCACGCGCGTTTCTTACCCGCGTGTTTTATTATGTCGTCATCAAATTTCATCAAAAAAAAATTTTCGTCATCAAAATTTTATCTTAGACCGATTAGTTGAATGAATACTCCGTATGGTACTAATTTTTAATTAATTATTAGTATGACATATGTACAAGCATGTTTTTAAATATCATGAAGTTTAAGATTTTTGGTTCAGATAATTTTTTTTGGATTAAAAGTTCTTTTCCCCGGAAAGTTCAAATTGAATATATGATCATCTCTTTTAGATGGTAAATATGAAAACACAGTATTTATCTAGAGAAATTAACAATTCTTCAAATACGTGTTATCACATTTACGAGATAGAAAAGACTTACACATGTTCAATTAAAGATTTTTCATAGCGTGGATTTAATAATTAACATTATTAAATATTTTATATGTTTCTTTATATAAGATGTTTACATAATTTTTTTGGATTAAAAAGTTATTTTCCCCGGAAAGTTCAAATTGAATTTATGATCATCTCATAAAATATCTTTCATATGCAATATTTGTTACTAGTGAACAATCTTGTGTTTAAAACTAATTGTTCAACTTGTATAATGTTATATATGAGATGAAATAGATTGTTCACTAGTAACAAATATTGCATATGAAAGATATTTTATTTTGTACAAATCCGTAGTTTGTAGGTCTTTATCAATCCGTAGTCTATATCATAAATTCCATCTTTACTTCTTAATTGAATTGATTTAAGAGTGGTCTCTAATGATATGGCCATACTTCAATTTGGAACAAACATAAACTGTAAAGAAGCGAGTGGGTCCAACACCTTAGGTGCTACAAAAGCGACACGACGTGCCCTTAGTTTCATGCATCCACAAAGAAAATAGGCAAAAAGCGATAATGGTTTCACGAGAGAAATCGCAAAACTATAGTATAATTTTTTTGTCATCAAACTATAGTATAAATAAATTAATATAAAAATGTCACAAGTTCATATAACTCAAATAAGAAAAACAAACGGCCATGTCGAATCATTAGCCTATCTCTCGGTAGTCCGATCACGTGCAAATTTTTGGGTTCTATAATGCTATTTACATGTAACAAGATTTATTTATTTTCAGTCTATTATAATATTATCTCTATGATTTTGTCTTCAATCGTATTTACCCTAAAACCATGTGACATTTTCCGGTCTACTGATTTTATTTATCATTATGATAAAGAAAAAAAAAAGCGTTGTCCCCTTTAATTGTATTTTTTTAAATAAAAAATCATAATATTTCCTAACCACCCTTATCAACAATCTGCGCTATCCCTCTAAAAATCTATATGGACTTAAAAATCTTTAAAAAAAATGAAAATTAAAATGATTAGAGATTTTTTCTAATTTTTCTAAAATCCATACCACTAAAATTCTATACATATCCACAATCATTAATTCTAAATCATCCACTTGTAATATAATTACCATCCAAAACCCCTAGGCCACAAATACATGCATGTGATACATACACCTTTCAAAATAGATCTCGAATACACCTGGTCCATCAATGGGGTCCAGTAATCTTGTTTCGAGCCAAAAAAATATCTAAAAACTTTCGAATTCCATAAAAAGTCTAATCTTTTCTAAAAAAACAAAAGTTTGTATAATTTATTTTTGTATTCAGCAAAATCCAAAAAGCTTAAAACTACGAAAACGAATACATGCAAATACACAAGAGACATGCGTGTCTGTGAGTGTTAGTGTTTTTGGGAAAGCCAATACCTTTAACTCATTTCGCTCTCATGAGTTAGTGTCTGTGAGTGTTAGTGTTAGTGTGCACATGTGTGTATCCTCACTCCACCAGACGTACGAATAACCCCTTTAACTCATCTCGCTCTTATGGGCCACAGCTACACACACACATCTTTCACCAAATTCTTAATTTACCCTTTTCACTACCATGAACAAACTAGTATTTTAGATTGGTTAAAGACGATTATTGAGGTTTAAGAAGGAATCTTCCCACACTAAATCAGATCGAAGGGTAATTTAGTAATTTCGAAACGGACACCTAAGTCTCTGGATTCCGTTAACTCTTGAAACAAGATACTAGTATCTCTCCTCCAATGGAGATAGCTACTACACTCTTCTTGTACGCACAGTAAAAAAAAACAAAGACAATAACAATGGCGGAATCCGAGAGACCCCACCGTTCTTCGAGTATTGACAGCAGCAGCAACAACAACGCAGCAACATCTTCTTCTACAGATCTATTCATTTGTTTCACATCTCGTTTCTCTTCTTCTTCCTCCATGCGTCTATCTTCACTAAGCCCAGCTCGATCCGCTTGTCTCACGACTTCTCTAAGCCGTCGTCTCCGTACGAGCGGGAGCTTGAAGAACGCTTCCGCCGGAGTTTTGAACTCTCCGATGTTTGGTGCGAATGGAAGGAAGAGATCTGGATCTGGATTCGAGAATAGTAACAACAACATCGAGCCTTCGTCTCCGAAAGTGACTTGTATTGGTCAAGTTAGGGTTAAGACTAGGAAGCATGTGAAGAAGAAGATGAGAGCAAGATCTAGGAGAAAAAACGGCGATACGAGTTTCAGAAGAAACTCCGGTGACCTAAACGACGGTGGTGGTGGTGGAGGAGGAGGAGATCGGTGGGTGCATCTTCCGGTGACTATCTGTGAGTCGTTGAGATCGTTTGGGTCTGAGCTCAACTGTTTCTTCCCTTGTAGATCGGATAATACTCATCAGAACAGAGATCGGAGAGCTGAGAATCACGACGGAAATTCTTGCGGTGCGGTGTTTACGCGGTGGTTTGTGGCGGTGGAGGAGAGCCCGGGAGAGAAGAGGAGGGAGATTGAGCTGGTGGTTGGTGGAGAAGACGATGTGGAGGAAGATCGGAGGAGGAGTCGGCGGAGACATGTGTTTGAGGGGTTAGATTTAAGCGAGAGTGGAATGAAATCGGAGAGAGAAGGTGATGTTGGACGATGTAACATCTCTTCTCCGCCCAAGAATGCTCTGCTTCTGATGAGGTGTAGATCTGATCCGGTTAAGGTGGCGGCGTTAGCTAACCGGGTCCGTGAAAGGCAGTTGTCACTCAACGACGGAAGAGAGGAAGAAGAAGATGAGAGAAGAAGGTTGGAGCTGGATTTGGAAGATAAGAAACGGATCGAGTTATGCGAGAAATGGATTTCCGGTGAGACTACTCTAGAGATTGCACAAGCAAGAGAGGAAGAAGAAGAAGAAAGAGTCCAAGTTGTGGAAGCAGAACCAGAACAAGATTCGGTAGATTCTAATGAGGAAGAAATTGAAGCAACGTTCATGAAAAGCATCGAAGAAGATATCAGAAACGCCGTAGAGGAAGAAGAAAAGCATATGGCTAAAATGGAACTATTAGCCAAGGCAGAGGAAGAAGAAAGGAAAGCGAAAGCGAAAGATGAAGAAGATGCTGCCTCTGTAACACCAAACGTTGAAAGATCCGAACAAGGAAACCGAGAACCCGACCCGAGTCCGGAAATAGTAACGAGAGGAGGAGGAAGTCAACCGGAGAAGACGTCGGGAACGCCGTATAAGGTGTTACCGGATTGTTTATTGTTAATGATGTGTGAGCCAAAGCTATCAATGGAAGTATCCAAGGAGACTTGGGTTTGCAGTACAGATTTTGTAAGATGTTTACCGGGAAGACCTCCGCCGAAGAAGCTACCAGAAGCTACCGGAGATCCTCATCATCATCAACCCAAGAAACGAATCGTCACCGTTGATTCCAACGTATCTTCTCGCCGTCGTTCAATAGATAAACCACCACTTCACCAACCGGTATTACAGCCGCCACGCTCATCCTGTTCATACCCAGCAGCTCCGCCGATAGTTACGGCGGTTGGGGAACAGAAGGTAACCGGAGTTAATAAGGCGTACGAGCCACCAGTGTTGCCACGTTGCAAATCGGAGCCGAGGAAGTCAGCTTCGAAGCTTGCACCGGAAGCTTGTTTCTGGAAAAATCGGAAGCTCGAGCCTCACCCTCCAGCCACCGTTGGAGTCGGCGGCGCCGGAGTAGGGTTCTAGAATAAGGGAAGGGGGGTTGGGTGGGAATAAAAGAAAACTATTTGGGTGTAATAGTAATTTCAAAATACTATATGTCCTTGTTTGTAAATTTGTTATGTTAGTCATTATTCATTTCTTTCACTGTGCCAATGTTGTTTCATCAAAATCTGTAATCCCTTTTTTGTCCGTTAGTCTAATGTCTCTTCTATGGTCGATAAAGTCCCATCGAAACTAACAACAACTAACGCTTCCCAACAAACAGATAGTTACAATAAATTCAGACACCAAACAAAACCATTTATACATAGATTTTGCTATGATATTATTAGTAGCACATGTTTTTTTTTTTTTGAAACTTAATTAGTAGAACATGTTTTCATAGTACAAATAGAAAGACCGGATTTAATCACCTGAACTTTGATCCTCATTGCTTTTATTTACTTGATTGTTGGTACCTGATGATGAGTCTCCAGGCTTTGTTGTGGCCTTGATTTCATCAGACTCCTCATTGAAAGCTAGTTGGCCAGAGTAAAGTAGAAGTCCGATCGCGTTGATACCGAAAACAAATGTTGCGAGATAGCATATACCGTTGATAATAGTCCTGCATAAACAAAAAAATGACCAACTTAGTCCAAGAAATTTGAGAGAATGGCTTGAGATGGAATACAGAGAAAGTGGTAAAACTTATATATGTACCTTGCGGTTACTGTGATTTGCCTAACCTGCATTAATAGATAGAGAAGACACAGAAAAAAGTTTTTTTAGAGAAGATTATTGTTTCGAGAAGTATAGGTCCTTGACTCAATAAAAGTAAACATATCTAGTTTGCACATAGAATTCAGAAACCATGGAATGGGCAGACTTTTCTTGTACGAAGGCAATGATCAAAATGATAAGAATAGATCCTTGTCATAATGAATATAGCTAGTTGCACATTAAATTCGGAAAACATGGATTGAGAAGAACTTGCCCCATCACTATTATCTCTCAAATGATGGGCATTTACTGAGATACTGAGACCATTATGAAACTTGAGACACAAGGTACACCAATACTAGCTAAACCCAACTCCCAAAGCAAAGATAGACGGAAGCAACAACTTTGACACAAGAAGCGCAGTGAATGATCAAAACTGGTGAAGAGAAAAGAAGAAACAAACCGAGAAGTTATCGGAAATGGTTTGGCGATTGAGTCCTGACTCAACGGTGGTAGTGAATTTGTAAAGAATGAGAGCAATGACGCCAGCTGATATCGCACCAAGAAACGCCTGAGCCGCCGATGGAGTCGAGTTACCACCACCTTCGATCGGAGTTGATCCCATTGCTTTCAGATTCTCCATTGCCTCTTCTTTCAACGATTTCTTTGCTCCTGAAGATCTAAACGTCTACAGATTTCACAACCAAATTACACATCTTACCTTCCCAATTCCGAATTCAATTGGCTAATTCGAATCCTAGTCACGATATTGTTCCTTTGGTGTTAGGGTTTAACGAAGTAGGAGAATTGAAAAACTTACCAGCTCTTTAGACCGCTTAGCTCGACGTCGGAGTGATCGGAAGAGGAAGACAGTGATTGCACCGGTTAGCATTACGCTAGTTGCTAATTGGAGAGGAGAAGGGTCATCCGAAGTTGCGAAAATGGAGTTTGTTGACGAAAACGGAGAATATGACGACGGAGGAAGCTCAATGTGACCTTCTTCTTCTCCCTCCTCCGCCACATCTGCGATTTCTTTTACGGCGGATATCCGGATTGAATCGGGTCGGATCCGGGTTAAAACTGAGAGCGAAGGAATCGGAGAGGGAGTTTTCGGTGGGCTGTAAAGAGAGATAAGATGCGTTTTCCGGCGACGGTGAGGTAGAGAGAAGGAGAAGAGACATTGGTGGCTCTGCAACGAGAATTCATCTAAAAAAGACACTCTCATCAATACATAATCTCAAAAGGACACACATAAATTGAATTTCCGTTTCAATTAATTTTAATTCGAAAAATAGGTTAATTACCTAGTTACCCTAGCGAAAACTTAAAAATTACCTTTTCTACCTAGGTTTTATCCGCCCAATCCGCCCAACCCGAGAACGACCCGATTGACCCGACTGAGAAAATCAAATCCCTCAAAAGTATTCCTCTCCCGGCGAAATAATCGCTCCAAAATCAAAACCGTTAATTCTCCTCTCCGATTTCAGACAACCGTTACTCCTCTAAATTTTGAATTTCGTTCTCTCTCTCAGTTTCGATTTTCGTTCTCTCTCGATCAATGCCTCGATACCGAAAGAAATCCTTTGTGAGAAGGTCGGAAGTTGGTCTTCCGAAAATTGGTGAGAGGAATCAAGAAGGAGAGGAAGAAGCAAGGGAAGCTGTTGTTCGGGAAGTTGAAAACAGGAATGAAGAAGAAAGGGTTCACTCTCATCCGTTGGTTGAGAGTGAAGAAGAAAAAGAAGACGACGACGAGACTCCTTTGGTGAATATTAGAGACAATCTCAACAAAAAGAAGATGGGCAGAAAGAGGAAGGGAGGAGTAGCTCACAAAAGAGACATGAGTCCGAAGAAGAAGAAGATAACGGGAGATGAGAGGGATCCCGCTCCTACTCCGGTTGAGGAGCTGCGGAAGAAGAAGAAGAGTGAGAAGAAGAAGAGTCAGAAGAAGAAGAAGAAGAAGAAGAGTCAGAAGAAGAAGAAGAAGAGAATGGGAGATGATAGAGTGGAGTCTCCGGCTCCTCCTCCTCCTGTTGTGGAGAATGAAGAAGAAGAAGATAATGCAGAGGAGAGGGAGTCTCCGGCTACTCAGAGGGAGTCTCCGCCGGCTTTTGTATCTCCGTCTCCTCCTGCTCCGGTCTTCTTCAATAATCAAGAAGAAGATTTAGAAGATGAGTGGTTGCCTCCTCCTCCTCCTCCTTAGGCAGAGTCAATGGTAAGTATATGTGTCTTGGTAAAACTGGTAGAATTAGGTAGAACTATGTCTTAACCTGTTTGTAAAACTGTTTGTGTTGGTGATGAGATTGGTGATATTTGGTAAAACTGTTTGTTGCAGGATGCCAATGATGAACCAACAGCAGGAAAACCTCAGGGTATGTACTTCCCATCGTCGGAGTATAACAAAAAGATAAAGATATCGGCGAAGTGTCATATAGAGGAAGTTTTGACAACGTTGAATGAGATGGAGCATCCTTTGACCGATGATGAGTGGGATTGGTTTAAGAACCATCCACAGTTCAAACACGTTTTCCACATGCCGAGGGAGAAAAACCACAAGGCTGCGGGCATGTGGTTGCTTTTTCTTCGAACCGCTAAGATTGAAAAGAAAAGGAGGTTTGGTTTGTTGTGAATGGGGTTCCCATCCGGTACAACATTAAGGAGCATGCGTTGATATCGGGTTTTGATTGTCGAAACTATCCACTTGGTTTTGACAAACTTGGAAGTAAGAGTTTTGTGAATAAATATTTTAAAGAAAAGGTGATTAGACGGGAAGATGTGAGAGAAAGGTTGAAGCAAATGGTACCAAGGGGACGGTCTCTGGATAGGCTGAAGATGGCAGTTCTCTATTTCTTATCCAGCGTAGTTGTAGCACCGATAAAGGCTGGAGAGAAAGCTACAGGCGTTGATGACTTATTTCTACGTGTTGTGAGTGATCTTAGCATTTGCGAGTCGTTTCCTTGGGGAAGATATTCCTTTGATCGTATACTGGTATCGATCGAAAAAATGATGAGTCATTTTGACGAGTTTGTGCAAAAAGAGAATGCAGTATGGGGGATCTCGGGCTTCTGTCTACCTATTGAGGTAAGTAAAATGTAAATGAGTTATTGGATGCGTTGCTTTGTCCTAATTGAACATAACTCTAACCATATGTTTATTGTGCAGCTTCTACCATTTGAGGCCATTCAAGCTTTCAAGGATAAGTTCACAGCAGCTAATCCTTCTCCGGACGTCTCTTGTCCTAGGATGTGCAAGAGAAAGTTCAAGGATTGCGATATGAGAGGATATCCTCTTTCGAAGCTATATCATGAACTTGGTGCAACTGAGGTTAGTGTTTCTTAGTTATCTACTTATCATAAGACTTATTTTTGGTTGTTATGTATTTAATATATCTGCTTTGTTATGTTCACAGAATATTGTTAGTATCTTAGCAACCGAAGGCGATGAAGAAGAGTCTCTCCTTGCTGGAATCACCGAGCAAGAAGATGACGATGATGCACATGATGTTGTGATTGAAAGTTGGATGGAGCGTCTTCGTCAAGGTTATACTGTCCGCCTTGAAGAGATGTTCAACGAAGATGTGCAGTCCCGAGGAGAACATGAGAATGTGGAGAACCTTGAGAATGTGGTGGATGAGGGAAGTCCACATCCGAATTTGATGGATCTCTTCAAGACCTTCAAAGATGAGTTGGAAGAAAAGGTGACTACGCTTGCTGGGAGGATTGATGGGAGATTTGATATGTTGGAAGAAAGAATCAAACCGTTGGAAGATTTTGTGAAGACACATGTAAGTTTAGTAAAACTGGTAATACTAGTATTACTACGCAGAACAGTGAGTAATTACTTGGTTATTTGATTGCAGATTAATGTTGAGGCAGAAGCGATGAAACGACAAGCGACTAACACTGACCCACAAGAGCATGTTGAACCAGCTGAACCATCTCCTCAACCACTACCAAGGCGGGTGACACGATCACAGGCTGCTTTGAACATTTGATCTTTTGGTAATATTGGTCTTTTCGGTGTACTTTTGGTGGACTTGTAATTTACCAAGTCTTTTGGTCTTTTGGTGGCAAAATATTTATTATTAAGTTTTTTAAAGTAAATAAATATAAGTCTAATATAAAACTATGTTCGGACAAAAAAAAAAAATAGAATCGATCAACTAAAAAAGTAGAAAATAAATTATATCATACTAATTCTGAAATTAAACCACAAATGTTCGAACAAAAGTCATAGACAACCGAAACATAGATAGGCAAGTCTTACACAACCTTAAAAAAAGACAAGTCACAACCAAAACATAGATAGAGAAGTACTAGATGTCATTAACAAACTTGTTTAACCGATAGTTTCCATAAAAATAGCCATTTGTTCTTTAAGGGTAGCAATCTCTTCATCCTTGGTTTTCAGCTCCAAACGGATTTGCCCAATCAGAAACTCGTGGTTTGCCATCTCTCTCAACCTCTTCGTGTTCTCGTCAACCTCAGTCCTTAATATTTCGACCTCTTCTTCTATAGAACGATCCCAAGCTTTCCTAAGGTGGAAGCCATCATTCTACACACAAATATTTATGCCGTGAATACCGTTAACCTTGGGATCCTAACACATCATTCTACATCTTCAAATAACAAATTGGATCCTAAGAACCTAACAAATGCCGTGAATAAAAAATCACCTCAAAATTTTGACAAGTAAAGAATCTCTTCCCTTCGGATTCGGAAATCTCGTGTTTCATTCGAGCACCACATGGACACTTCTTGGGGATCCCATATCCACCATCGGCAACAACTTCTAATTGTCAGAAAGCCCTCTTCGATTCCTTCATGTATCTGTAGTATGGGTCCTGCTCATAACGATCCATTTCGTGTTTTTTTTTCGATTTGCAAAGAAGAGGAACTTGTTTGCTTTTCGATTTGGAAAGAGGTAAGAAGAGAAGGAGTTGAAGGAAGGAGATCTCGAGGAGAGAAGGAGTAAATTTGTTTTGAGAGGTTTTGGGGAATTAAAAATTAATTAAGAGTTTTTGGGGGGAAATTGGTTGGAATTTTGGAGGGAATTTAGATTTTGGGGGGGGGGGGGGGGGGAAAGAATTTGGAGGGAATTTTGTTTTGGGGGGGAATTAATCACGTGTGCGCCGTCAAAGGAAAGCACGTGTGCGCAGTCAAACGATCACGTGGGGGGGGGGGGGGGGGGGGGGGGGGATTGTACATAGTTGTACTTAGATAGTAGTTCTACCAAAGTTCAACATAGTATTACTTTTGCTATTTTTCAATTTAATCAGTATTACTTAACTTTTTAATTCGTTTTTTTAGTTTTACAAATTACTGAAGTCGATAAAAATGTAGTTCTGAGTGTTTTGTGTATTCATATGTTAAAAAAACAACAATTTGGAAATTTTTCATCATAATAGTATAAGTGAGCTTAAAAGTATAAGTGTTCCTTACTACTTGGTGATATATTGTGTAGAGTCTTTCATACTTTTATATAATTTTTAAATTTCTTATTTTATAGTTAATTCATCCTTGTATCATTTATAAGTACTTTTCATTTCCATTTGTTTTTCATCCTTGCTTATTATTAACAAAAATAAATATATCAATAATAATATATCATAGTTTTACCAATATTACTAGTATTACCCTGTCATTAGTGAACGTTTGTGAAACTATAACCACTAAAGGAAATTGTAAATTTAGTAATATAATTTAAAAATAATACTAAGTTCTTTGTAAAAATATCCTCATTGGAATAAAAGACATAATAATACATTCATACATGAAGCCATAATAATACATTGAAACACAAAGACATAATAATCAAGAAACACCTAATCGAGTTCCGAATAACAACCATTGGAGTTTTTCTCTCGGCCGCCTTTTGTTTTTCGTCCGCGGACGCCTTTCCCCAGTTGATGGGAACCTTTTCACTTTCTTTCTTCCTTTCTTATTTTTTGGATCCGGAGGTATGATTTGTTTGCTTTTCACGTCATCCGGGACATCCCATTGAGATCTATCCGGCACTAAATAGATTGTCTTCATATACGTCTTTGCCCACCAATCAGACATATAATATTCTGAACACAACTCATGTAATTGGATATCACGACCAGTGTCTTCATGCCTTAGGAATTCAATGTAAGCGGCTAGTCCGTGCACATAAGGATACCATTTAATATCGAACACCTTGCAACTGCAACTTTTTGAGAGCAAGTTCACCAAATAAGGCTTTCCATCACTACCAATGACATGGTATTCAAGCTCAAAAATGTTTAGCTCCGTCACAGAAAATTTGTCAGCAACAACCCATAAATCGTGCATGCAATTTTCCACAAACGGCACGAGTTTATGTTCAATCGATCCAGCCACCACCTCCTTCCGGTGTTCATTAAACCACCTCGAAATTGTTTTAATGATTGCATCAAGCATGGGTATTAAGGAGTACTTCCTTGCGTCCTTAAAAACTCTATTAAGCGATTCCACACAGTTGCTTGTGTCTAAGTTGTATCTTTCTCCTGGAAACCAACATCTTGCCCATTTTTCTTTCTTGGTAGTCTCCTCTAGATACTTGGCAGCAGATGGATATCTCATCTTAAAAGAAAAATAAGCAGCGTTGAAATCAGCCACTGTGTACTGCCTACTAAGCTCCATGAATCTCCATGCGACCACCATATCCGTTCTTCAGAAACGTTGCATCCACAACTATCACTTTCCACATGAATTTAAACCCTTCAATGCTAGCTCCCAAAGCTATGAATAGGTACATGAATTTGGAGCTGTCCTTATCCAAATGCACATATATTTTTGTACCATCATTTACCTTCTCTAACATGTGCAAATAGCAATACAACATCTTGTAGCTTTCTTCCGGGTTACCACGCAAATCACTAACAGCTAGGTTTTTCCCTCTCAGAGCGGTGGAGTATGATATTGTGACACCTAATTTTGTATTCACAAGATCCATGATAATTTTAGGAGATGGAGTTTTCATTTGTCCTGGATAATCTTCATGCAAAAGAGCTGCAACTAATTCTGGACTGCCATGCCTCTTCATGTTGTTGCTGTTGCTGCTCTGAGTAGCCCGAGAGCATGTATGCATGTTCGTGTACTTTCTAACCGAGAAAATATCAGTCTTTGCAATCCTCGACGCTCGTAAAATCCATTTACACATTTCTTTAGTACATTGTAGCACTAAACGCCTCGGATCCGACCTTTTAATAACAAAACTAAAACTGTTCATAAATGAGGCTTTACCAACAACAGCTTGCAATGCCTTCTTATTTGGAAATTCTTGAAGTACACTCAAACCCAAACCGTCTTCCCATGGCTCTATAAACGGCTGACTAGCTTCTACAACAGGTGGAGGCTCAAAATATTGATCACCCATATCTCTATCCGAGCCACACATAGCTCCATCACTCATAACTTCATCACTTGTTACATTTCCACCCTCTTTAGTATTAGAGACATCATCACCATCACCATCATCACCGTCATCAACCTCCATCTCTACTTGTTTTCCTTGTTCTTTTTCTACGTGGAGAGTAATGGCATTAGCTCCAATTTCATCATCAGTTGCCTTCTCATAGTTCATACCAAAAGAACTTTTGCCTGCTCTCGACTGTTGCTCGCACAGTCCCGAAGTAGTGATGACCTCCACAAACAAAATGCATCTACGGTTCTCGTTATCAATGGACGTTAGATAAACATACATATCCTCATCATCAAAAATAGCCTGCTCTTCCTCACATCGAACCAGTAGTGGAATGTAACTAAATTGCAATTTAACCTCACTTTCATCTAACGCAAGCTTCTTGTATATCCTAGCTTCTACCATCGACAAAGTTATCTACTCCACTGAATTCTTCAACAATATGCTATACATGCGACCCTGGCATTTAAAATGTATGCTGACATTGTTGCTCATTGTTTCCTGCCAAAACAATACACAAAACTCATTCACTACAATCAGTTATACCAGTTTTACTAGTTATACCCAGTTCTCTACTCCTCCTATCGGGTTCTAATCTACAATTCATTACGATTCAACCACTGATATCCATTTCTTACCACTCTGAAGTCCTAATCGACCCACAAACCATGGCCGAACACCCAATGTGCGTATACCAAAAGAGTCTCATACCAACATAATGTGCATAATCAAATCAAATCCAATTCAATTCCTCAATTTGCAATTCTAAAACTAAATCAATTGAAGAACGGACCTGCCAGATCCACGGAGGCAAAGAAACGGCGACGGTTGAATTGACAGAGCTCGACGGCGGCGAAGGCGGCGGAAACCAGATTTTCCGGTGAGACAATTAGCTGCAGAAGGAAGCTCAATAACAGACCTGGAACTTCAACGACAGCTCAATGCAGATCCGAGGAGGCAAACAAATGGCGGCGATTGACTTGAGAGAGCTCGACGGCGGCGGAAACCTTGTTTTCCGGCGCGATTCCGACTTCCCTCTCCTCTCTTTCTCGTGGATCGTGGAATCGTGGAACATGATTCTTTTTTCTTTTCTGTTTTAATTTTTTTTCAGTTTTTTTTAATAGATGAAAGGGCATTTTCGTCTTCACATAAATGTTTGATTAAAAGTGGGTATGAAGATTAGAAGTGGGTATAGGAGATTATATGAAGAGGAAAGTGACCTTTTCAGAACTTGTCTCGCTCTGCAACACTGACATTTTTTTTCTTAGCCTTCCAAGATTTTTATCTCCACCATTAACGTCCTCAAATATCCTTTAATCTCGAAGCCTCTCTATCGTTTAGAAGCTTTCTCTCCATGAAGACTCTCGCTGGACAAGAAGGTCCTTGAAATGGCTTTTTTTTTTTCCGGCAAAATATTTAGTTACTTAAGAATCATTACATTGGCCAATGTACTACATAACTCTGAGAATGGATCCTAATTTGCTTGGCTAAATATTTCACGTGAGCGTTAGCATCACGCAAAATGTGCTTGAAAGTGAAACTACAAAGCTCTGCTATACTAATAATGTATGAATAGAAAAAAGAATTCTTTAGTGATGAATCTTCAAGGTATGAGTGTTGAATGTGATGATGGTATATTGGTTTGTGACTGCTACTGCTCTTGTGTTATATAGGCGAGGAGAGACTCTAGGGTGAATCACTTGAAGATTAGTTCGAAAAAAAAACTCTTTTTTTTCTCGAAAGGGCGATCGATCGGCCGCCTTCTACGATCAATCAGTTGCCTTGTTGATGCTCAAATATGTGAAGCCGGAAGCTTAAGGACAGATCGGTCACCACTTGTGATCGATCGGTTGCGAGTGAATATTCTCCAAATGTTCTGGCTTGCTCCTTACTCTCGCGAATTTCATTAAATCGAAGATATCTCCAAATCTACCTGTTGGATTTAAGAAAATGAATATCAGAATTATAGCTGAGTTTCTCTTCTATCTTGTGTGAAATTTTGAGGGAGATCTAACAGTGAGAACACTTTCATATGGAGTCAAAAATATAATGGTCAGGATTTTTCTTCTTTTAAAAATGCTTGATTTCACTCCTTTTTGGCCTTAAATGCTCCAGCTCCCTAAAATGACCTCAAAAAATACTAAAAGCATTTTTTTAAGCCCACATTCAATCCATTCATTAATTAAAAACATAAATAATATATAGTAAAAAGTGATAAAATATGATGTATATCAGTCCTGTTGCAGTTGTGAGAGAAAGTATACGATTAAAAGCTCATCTTTACTTGGTCTTTGCATGAAAATACTTAGTATTTCTATCTCCGGCTTCCAGCCACAATGCTCTACTCTGAGTTCTCCAATATTTATGCTCCATCCCGTAGGCATATGTAAGTTGAGATTTGAGATCATTCAACATATCATAATCAATGGAAGGCATTTGGTAGACATCCTGGATAGAATTCTTCAGCTGCATAATCTGCTGCTCAATATTGGTTATGTGTTGTAATTTCCACTGAGAAAGACCTTTCCTACATGAATCCAATGCTTTGTTGATGTTTTAAGGAGGAATATTCTGACATTTTGCAGACCAAACATGTCTAACATGATCCTTGAAAGTTGGTTCAAATTTTGTTGCCTTTCCACTTAGTAGTACATGTATGCAAGATAAGGGCCTTGATCAGAATAATGCCAAAGTAAATGTTGAACAAAAGCAGTAAGATATAAGTCTAACCAATCAGAAATGGCCACTACCCTGTCAATCTTAGTTCTAACTGTATGAGTATATCTTTGCCTCACCCAAGTGTAACTACCACCAAGTGTTATAATATCATGAAAACCACAAAGAGATAACAATCTTCTAATATTATTGCAAAAAGTGTCAGATCTATAATCTCCCCCTTCCTTTTCATAAGAATATTTGATATCATTAAAATCACTAATAGCCAATCCAGGAGATTCGAATATATACCATCTTCTACTTGGAAAACCATCTCAGTGCATTGCTTATTTTGAGATTTAACAGTTGTGTTACCATTGGTGTAGGACAAACGAAATATATTATCACCATTAGTTATATACATGTCATTTTTATACAAGGATATGTACATCCCAAAAAATTGCTAACCCATTTGCTCGAAGAACAAAAAAGTAGACACATTTAAGATCTTTACATAACTTATCAACATCATTATAACTTTGTTTAGTTTCTACAAGGAACATGATGTCAGAGTTAGAAGATCGTCTAACATCTTTTAGATATTAAATTGTCAAGTTGTTCTCCATACCTTGACAATTCAAATACATGATCCTCATGGATGTTTTGGTGATTTAAGGAAAACCACCAAAGCTTTGTTAGCGTTAGGGTAACTACTTTGCTTCTTATTCAATCGAGAGTCTTCAGGAGTTGTCTCTAGCGCTTTGCGTTTAAGACACTGAGCTGTCACCTCCAAAGGGAGATCAACAAAGACATCTTGAGTAGGAGCTTCAACTTGAGCTGGAGGCTGAATGAGAATAGTTCACTACAAGAAAATAGGCAGTTTTCCGACGAATTTTTTTTTCCGTCGGTATTCCGTCTGCCAAATCCGATGGCTTTCCGACGAACTACCGACCAAAATCGTTCCGTCGGAATTCCGTCAAAGTATTCCGACGGCATTCCGATGGAAATCCATGCGGTCGACATTACGTTGGAATTCCGTCGGAAAATACCGACGTAATACAGACGGCAATGATCTATCGTCAGTTTCTGACGGCATTGCGACAGATTACCGACGGAATTCGGACTTTCCGATGTCGGCAACGTTTGATTGATCGGACGTATTTCTGACGGACAAAATTTGTCGGAATTAGGGACGGATTTCCAACGGCATTCCGACGGTTTCCGATGTCGGCAAAGTTTGAGTGGTTGCCATATCATCTGCGTTGGCCGATGGGATGGGTAGGGTATTATGTCGGAGGTATTGACGGAATTCCGATGGATTTTCGACGGAAATCCATTCTACATAAGTTTGCAGAATGCTTCATTTCATCATAACAAAATTTCGAGAAAAAAAAAACTATAAAGATGAGTTCATATTTTCGGGCATGGATGGACGAGCCAATGACGAATGAGGGCTCGGACTTATTAAGGGACGAGTACGCTAAAGGATTATGGGAGTTCATGAATTTACCCAGTAATGTAGAAGCAGCAAAAAAAGGTCAGGATATCAAATGTCCTTGTTCTAATTGCTGTAATAGAATTAGTGTTGACATTCATAATGTTTGGACTCACTTATATAGATATGGTTTTAGGCCGGGATATAAGGTTTGGTATTTACATGGAGAAAGGAATTATGAATATGGTAGTACTAGTAGCAATGAACCTTATTTTCCGGATAGCGTAGGGGAACCTACAGCGGAAGTAGATGTTGGGGTAAGTACGGTTGCGATGGTTAACGATGCGTTTAGAGAGAATTTGCAGTCGGGTGGGTATGAGGGTGATAGGGTTGAAGAGCCTAATTTAGAATCTCGAAAGTTTTTCGATATGTTAGACGCATCAAAGCAACCACTATACAGCGGTTGTAGGGAGGGTCATTCACCGTTATCGTTTGCTACTAGGATGATGAACATAAAGACAGATCACAATTTGTCCGAAGAATGTGTTGATGCATTCGCCGAGTTCGTGAAAGATATTTTGCCAGAAGATAATCTGGCCCCCGGATCATACTACGAGATCCAAAAACTTGTTGCCGGTCTTGGTTTGCCCTACCATGTTATAGATGTGTGCATCGACAACTGTATGATATACTGGAGAGAGGACGAGAACCGAAAGAAATGTAAATTTTGCCACAAACCCCAGTTCGAGGAGACAAGTGGCAGGGTAAAGATTCCATTCAAACGGATGTGGTATTTACCCTTAACGGAGAGGTTGAAGAGGTTGTACGAATCAGACCGCACAGCAAAGGCTATGAGATGGCATGCAGAGCATAGTCAACATGGAGATATCACGCATCCTTCTGAAGTGGAAGCGTGGAAACACTTTCAATCTATATATCCAGATTTTGCATACGAACGACGGAATGTATACATCGGCTTATCCACTGATGGTTTCAACCCATTTGGAGAGCATGGAAGAAAATATTCTTTGTGGCCGGTCATCGTAACACCTTACAATTTGCCTCCATCTATGTGCATGCGGCGAGAGTTCATGTTTCTCTCAATTCTAGTTCTCGGGCCAGATCATCCAAAACGGTCACTCGATATATTCCTCCAACCATTGATATGTGAGTTGCAGATGTTGTGGGAGCATGGTGTTACGACATATGATGTTTCAGTGCAGCAGAATTTCAACATGCGTGCGGTTCTTATGTGGACCATAAGCGATTTTCCGGCGTACGGTATATTATCTGGATGGACAACGCATGGAAGATTGGCGTGTCCTTATTGCCAAGACAATACTTCAGCTTTCCAATTGCAACACGGCAGGAAGACTTCATGGTTTGATTGCCATAGGTGTTTTTTGCCGGCAAATCCTCCATATCGTCGGTCTAGAAGACATTTCAAGACGAATGTACAAGTGTTTCATGGTCCACCTCCTGAGATATATGGTCGCAGCATGTTGGAACAGTTACGTGATTTTGGTGCAGAGCGAGCTCCAGAATGTGGGGGTAATGGCCATCACCCCGTCGACGGTTGTGGGGAATATCACAATTGGCACAAGAAAAGTATTTTCTGGGATTTGCCTTACTGGAAAGACCATCTACTTCGGCATAATCTAGACGTCATGCATGTTGAAAAGAATTTCTTCGACAACATCATGAACACTATATTAAACGTCCCAGGAAAGACCAAAGACAACTGGAAGTCTAGATTTGACTTGCCATTGATTTGTACGAGGCCATCTCTTCATGTTTCGGCCGGTAGATTGCCGATGCCCGCGTACCGGTTAGACGCTCGTCAGAAAGAAGTTTTTTTTGAATGGTTCAAAACATTTGTAAAATTTCCAGACAGCTACGCATCTAACCTACGTAATTGCATGGATTCAACGGAAGGGGAGTTTATAGGAATGAAGAGTCATGATTGGCATGTCGTGATGCAGCGTCTTCTTCCATTTGTATTTGCATATCTTCTTCCAGAACCTATCCACCAAGCAATAGGAGGTATATTTCTTACTCCCATTAGTTTCTTACTACCATAATATTACTATATATGTACTAACTTGTTTAATTTTTGTTTATAGGAGTTGGTGCATTCTTTCGAGATTTATGTTCAAGAACGCTTACCGTCCACGGGATACGTAACTTGGAGGCCAATATCCCGGTTCTCCTTTGTAATCTTGAAAAGATATTTCCACTATCTTTTTTTGACGTTATGGAACATCTTCCTATTCACCTCCCACGAGAAGCAGCCTTAGGAGTCCCTGTTCAGTACCGATGGATGTATCCGTTCGAGCGTTACATGTTCCACCTGAAGAAAAAGGTTAAAAATTTGAGCAAGGTTGAGGGATCTATTGTCGCACAAAGCCTAAACGAGGAAGTCTCACAGTTTATCGAATCTTACTTTCCATCGGAAGTTCGTACTAAGGCGAGACGTCCTGCACGACATGATGATAGAGGTGAGAAAGCATTCTATGCTGTGGTTGTTCCTGAGTTGTTTGCCCAAGTTGGTCGAGCAAGTGGAAAACGAAAGAAACGCATACTATCAGCACAAGAGGTCACACATTTGCATACGTATATCCTCAGAAACTGTGACGAAATGTTTGAGTACGAAAGGTATATCAGTTATTAAACTAAATTTATGGAATTATTTGCCTTCATCAACTAATGACTGTTATGTTACAGGATCTACATGTTTCTCGCACGTGATTACCATTATGGTAAGACAGATGCCGAACTTGCTGTATTGAAAGATGAAGAATTCCCGGGGTGGTTAAAATGTTATGTAAGTTTAATATAATTACTTACTCTTACTTTTCCATATATGTTTTCACGTTCATATGTTACTTATATCTTATGTATATCATTTTTAGGTTTCCGAAAGTATAGAAAGTGGTCACTCACTCCCGTCATGGTTAGTGGAGGTTGCTCATGGTTTACGCAACACCGCGACTTCATATCCCAAATTTTGCACTAGGGGATATTCGTTCAGGATCTGTGAGGAAGGACGTCAAAGGTCAACTTCGGACTATGGTATTTCGGCGCAATCCGGTGATACCATGTACTATGGGATTTTAAAAGAAATCTTGGAAATCAAGTATCCAGGAATGTTGAACTTGAGATGCATTGTGTTTATGTGCGATTGGTATGACCCATCCGATGGTCGAGGGGTTCGAGTTGACCCTCTTGGTGTTATTTCGATAAATTCAAGCCGAAAACTACAGTATTACGATCCATTTATCCTTGCGTCTCAAGCTGACCATGTATCAATACACTAATATGTTTACCTACGTACTCATACTTAAGGTTTCTTGTTCATGTATATTAACAATATCCACTAATTAATAATAGGTTTGCTACATTCCATATCCTCGAGTTGCCTACCGTACAGATCCGTGGATCACAGTAACTCAAATAAACCCGAGAGGCAAAATCTATGGAGTTCCAGAATATGATGCTCTACAACCATCGAGAAGTGTACAAATGTCACCTGTTGAGGAGATGGATAACATTGACCTTGTCGTTGATGTGACACATGTCGGGGATGATCTATTGCATTCGGACGAGGAGGAAACACGTGGAGAATTTGACGACGATTCAGACTCCATCCCTAGTAACAATCCGGAGATTCCGAATAATAATTAGTTGTCAATAAATGCTTGCTTATTCATGTTGTTCTCTCACATTTGTGTGTTCACTATAATATTTTCCCTTTCATTATCCCAAATCTTGTATATCATATTATTTAATAGTATATATATAATCATGTTCGATGACAAATTAACGATAAATATTGGTATCACAACTCCAATAAAACCTTACATTTACTGAAACATAAAATTAAAAACACATTATTAAACATGTACATTACAGACTTGAAAATATTTAACACACAACGGTTATGGTACAAATACATAATAAACTTCTCATTTTACAATCAAATGTCGGTTTCCACTCCGAACTTACCATTTGTTAGAACCATTTGGTGATGTTCTTTCCCTTTTTTTTCTTTTGTGGAGAATCTACAAATCCGTCGCACAATTTGCTTTTGATTGCATCAACATCTAGATTTATGTATGCCTTGTCTGGGTTTTGGACGAATTCGAAATCATAGTAATGATCCTTTCCTGGAGAATCTATAAATCCGTCGCACAATTCACTTTTGATTGCATCAACATCAAAATTTAAGTTTGGCTTTTCAGGGCTTTGGGCGAATTCATAACCATAGTACTCATCCTTACATACGTTTGAAGTACTTGCACCGTAAATATCTGACTTTTCCATCAATTGACACGGTTGGTCGGCTTCGATAACCCGCTTGTGATCAAGACATTGTGGTTGCCTATCGTAAATGTGGTGGATGTTTGCCAAACAATGGCTGTCAGGCACTACTGTCGATGTAGAATCTGCATTATAGATTGGTGAGGACGTATCAAATTCCCACGAGTAAGTGGGAATTTCTTGGGTGAATTCGTCGCAATGAGATTCGGTTTCCCACGAGTATTTTGGAACATGGAAAAAATTAGCCACGGCTTTTGTGTTTGAGTCTTCATTAGGAGAGGTAGAAGACATTTTTTGTAATTTGAAGGTGTAGAACATAAAACACTCCATAAGGAGTATTTATATAAGACGTTATACCGTCGCCGTTTTCGCCGGAATACCGACGGAATTCAGACAGCACGATGTCGGCAAAGTATGATTGGTCAGTGGGTATGGACGGATTTCCAACGCACAAAATCCGTCGGAAGTAGTGACGGACTCCCGACGTAATTCAGATGGAATCCGATGTCGGGAGAGTTTCAGTGGTTAATAAAGTGTCTGCAGTGGCTGATGGTATTGGTGAGGTGATATGTCGGATGTTTTGACATCCGACGGAATTCAGACAGCACGATGTCGGCAAAGTATGATTGGTCAGTGGGTATGGACGGATTTCCGATGCACTAAATCCGTAGGAAGTAGTGACGGTTTTCAGACTTCATTCAGGCGGAATCCGATGTCGACAAAGTTTGATTGGTCAGCTGTACCGACGGATTTCCAACGGAGCTATGTCGTCATAATTATGTAACGGATTTCCGACGGTTTGCAGACGGTTTCCGATGTCGGCAAAGTTTGAGTGGTTAATAAATCATCTGCAATGGCCGAAGGGATTGGTGGGGTCTTATGTTGGAGTGTTTTGATGGTTTACCAACGGAAATCCGACGGATATCCGTTCTACATAAATTTGCACATTTTGTCATGCCTGCATAAAAAAATTACAACACAAATTCATAACACAGAAAAATTCAATTACGTAATGGCAAACAGAGATTTGTGGAATTACTATATGCAAAACCGAGCCCCCGGTCATAACCCTCCTGCCACAAATCTTTTTCCTTCAAGCCCTCCTTACGATAACTTAAATGTCACTCCATCCACCTCAACAATCCCATAACCAAACGCCCGTAATACCGGGACCTGCCCAAGTTGTACGGCGATGCCTGTTTCGAAAGAGGTCTCATGATGCAAAGGTGATGCGAGGTGAAAGTTCTCAACCATGCCCAACACAAGATTTTATTCGTGAGGCCATTAATGAGGCACCACAGGCGGACCAAGATTTTAGTAGTCGTTCGTGGACTTCTACTATCGATTACATAATCCGTGAAGGTATATATATATAATTACCGGTTTTACTTTTACAATAATGATTGTAGCTGACAAATACTAAATCTATCATTCATACATGTAGGTTCTTATAACAAAAGGAGCACACCATTCTGGACCCAGGTTGCAGAAATTCAATCCCTGCATTCACAATTTTTTAAAGTAAAAAAGATTTACGTTTTGGGAACATATTTTATTAACATTTAGACATACAATTTATCTGACAAGTATATTCTATTTCATTATCAGATTGTGACTATGCTCTCTAGTTTAACGCCCAATGAGCAGGGAGATCTGCTAGTAACCTTAAAAGATCCTTCAGGAAAAATCGAGGGAATCATGCACCATAACATCTTTAAGAAGGACGAGTACCGACTTACCACTGGTGTAGGTGTGGTGGTCATCCTGAAGAATGTTACCGTTTGCCGTTTTGATAGGAACCCAAAGTACCTGAACATCATAGAGCGGAACATTGTTAAGGTATATACACCATAGGTTTATAAATATTTATGCGAATGCTTAAGTAAATTCATTTTTGAAACAGATAATCGGTGCTAATTCGATGATTGCTGAATACCAACCAATGGAAGTATCTACCATCGAGGAGGAAGGTGGAGGAACTACTGGGTACGAATATGAAACAGTCCCAGACTCCGATGAAGACTAAACATCCAACTCGTCCATGATTAAGAATAATTTAATGATAACAGCTTTATGTTGCATTAATATTAAATAATGTCCTAGTATCCATTGTACGATTTTATAATGTTGTGATGTGTTTTATTTCCTATTAGGGATTGTGAAATATTGGTGTTATATATGTGTAATACGTTTCGAAGCCAAATTGGTACGCAAATCATTAAAAAAATATGAAACTAAAATATATAAAAAGTTTGTACCGTTGACTACATGCTAAACCATTCGGGGCTAACCGGATAGCCAATAGGGAAAAAAAAATAAAACAAAAACTTTGATCTGGAAAGGATAATTAGTAAAAAGGCAGGTATACTATCAAACTTATACTAGTCTCAATGCAATGTGTTTACACAATCCAATGTTCAGTGCAAGTTTCGAAGCCGCAGCCGCAGTAATATATTCATATAATGTACAAAAATCTTATAATTATTTTTAAAAACCTTATAATCAACTTTAAAACCATATCAAACACAAACTAAAATCTTAAAAAACCCAAAACCATCGGAATTCCGTCTTAAATTTAAGACGGAATTCCGACGGATTTTGTTTTCTTTAATAAATTAAATTTGCATCAACAAATTAAATAAATTAGAACCCAAAACCGTCGGAATTCCGTCTTAACATTAAGACAGAATTCCGACGGTTTTGGATTTTTTATTTAATTAAATTTGTATCGACAAAGAAAATTAATAAAAAAACCCAAACCCGTCAGAATTCCAACTGAAATTTAAGACGGAATTTCGACGGTTTTGGGTTTTTTATTAATTTAATTTGTCCATACAAATTTAATTAAGTAAAAAAACAACATCCGTCGGAATTCCGTCTTAATGTTAAGACGGAATTCTGACAGTTTTGTGTTTTTTATGATTTTAAAGTATATGATATGGTTTTAAAGTTGATTATAAGGTTTTTAAAAATAATTATAAGATTTTTGTAAATTATATGATAATTAATGTTTCAAAAATAACATCATCAATTTGAAAAATAGTAGTTGGTTATAACCTTATACTATGTTTCAAAAAAACCAAACAACTTCGTGATCATCATCAAACCGGGAAATCCGTCGGAAATCACATAGTCCATAAATCACAAAACCACATAATCCCAAATTGAATAAATTCTATTATTACCAAAATCTTAAATTTCCATCACTCCATATGTCCTTACATAACAAAATGTCCGAAAAATAAATTCCTTTAATTTCTATATTCAAAAAATCCCTAATTCTCAATATCCTTATATATATCCCTAAATCCAAAATTTCGAAATAAATAAATCACATAATCTTAAAATCCCAAATTCCTATAAATTCCATTTTCCATAACTCATGAAATCTCAAACTCTTAAAATTTCGGATACAAACAATTTATTTCGCCGGGAAAATATTTAAAAAATGTACAATTTAATCTTTAAAATTAAATTCTGTCGGAATTCCGTCTTAACTGTCAGACGGAATCCCGACGGAAACCCTAATTTGACCAGCCGCCAAAAGACTTCGTAATCTTCGTCAAAGCGGGAAAACCGTCGGACAACCGTCGGAATTCCGTCTGACTACCGTCGGACACTCCAATAAATCCACAGTCTTCGTCTTCCCCGATTCCAGATCGGGAAAAAACAATTTTAACCCACAAAATTTATTTCCGCCGCCGATCCCCCGCCGTGTAATCTCTTCTCCGCCGTATAATCTCTGTTTCAAGTCGTGTAATCTCTCGGTGTCTTATTCTTCCCGATTCTTCAAAGGAGAAAACGAAAAAAAAATCTTTCACCGCCGGATTTCGTTTGCAATCGCCGGAAAACACACACAAACTGCCGAAATCATCCTAATTCACACCCTCCTTCACGAATACAAAAAAGCTATGTAAGTTTTTTGATGATTACAAAGTTTGTTCATAAAAAAAAAATGTTCTTCATAAAAAAAATGTGTTCTTGGAAAAAAAAAAAATTATCTTCATAAAATTTTATATTTGTAAATACCAATATAGAATATTTTAACATTATTAAAACAATTTAAATTTAAAACATAATATTATAACATTATTAAAACAATTTAAATTTAAAACAATATAGAATATTAGATATAAAATTATAAAATTTTAAATATTTATAACATTAACAAAACAATTTAAACCTATTTAAAAATAATAAATTTAAAACTTTAAATCCTTGAAATCCTTTAAATTTAAAAAGTAAAAATTTTATAATTTATAACTTTAACATTTTAAACCTTTAAATTCTTCAACGAAATCAAAAATTATGTAAGTTTTAAAACAATTTAAATTTACTATTTTTTAAATTTTAAATTTTATAGTGTTAACAATTTAAACCTTTAAATTCTTCAAATTTAAATTTTTTTAACGTTACTAAAATTTGTGAAATTAATGTTAACAATTTTTAACAATTTAAAAAAACAATAAACCTTTAAATCCTTCATATTTACAAATTTTTAACAATTTTTTTAAATTTGTCAAATTAATTTTAATAACATTTTTTAACAATTAAATTTGTTCAATTTTTAAAAATTTGGAAAATTAATGTTAATAGAATTTTTTAACAATTAAAAATTTATAAAATTTAAAACTTTAAATCCTTTAAATCTTGTAAATCAAACAAAACCTAAATCCATGAACTTCGGTTTCTGAATATACAATATAAAAAAAAGCCCAGATTACTTAAATTTAAAAATTGCAATTTCCCTAAATACCTAAGTCCATATATCACAAAACCACGTAATCCCAATTTAATTAAATTCATTTATTATAAAACTCTTCAATCCCCAATATCCTTATATCCCTAAATCCGAAATTTCCAAATAACTAAATCGCAAAATATAAAAATCCCGAATTCCTATAAATTCCATAAATCCCGAAATATCAAACTCTTAGAATTTTGAAAATCGTAGGGACTATGCGCATTTTCATTACTCTAGAGTAGGTGCGACTTCCAGTAGGGGAGGTCGGACTGCGAGTGAGACGGATAATCTGGAGAGTAGTCCCAACTTAGAGACCCCATACATGTCTCAGCCCCCGCCTACAGCCTATTCAGCTCCCACGTCCATGACCATCGAGCAGTTTGTGGCGCAACCCGGACGTGATAGGTTGACTCGTCTAGATCCAGACACGCCACCTAACACGACTTAATAAGTCTTATTTATATATGTAGTGGACTAAATTATTTTAGATAAATATTTAACTAAATATTTTAATAGGTTCCAATACTCGGGAAACGGGATAACGGGTTGTATCAACGACATGATGAATTGCTTGGTAGATAAACCGTATTTCACATACAACGAGATGCCATTGGAGGACCAGGACACTTGGTTCCGACAATTTGCGGTATGATTTTATTTTATTTGTTTCAAATGTATTTCCTATATGACTCACATTTTAATTACTAATGCGGGAATGTGGTGTTTTTGCAGCAACATTTTACGTGGGACCCACCGCTCACTTCGATGGTCCGAAAGGAATTCGACACAAAGGCTGCGAGGAAGTACTCGTGGAAGATGAACGAGTGGAAAGATGCGTGGTATAAAAACGGGAAGGTGCCTAAGGTTTTTAAATATAAAGAAGAGTGTTGGGCTGGACTACTTCGACATTAGGAACTTGAGGCAACTCGGTTGGCCTCAGAGCAACACTCAACTAACCGCAAGAGCGACCGGAAGGGGAAGGGACCCGCGACCCACAACCTCGGAGCAACGAGCAAGGCTTCAGCTGTTCAGAAAATGGTAAGTAGTTAAATAATTCAAATTTTTTTTAAATTCGCTAACGAAATTGTATATGTTAACAGTTTCAGGAGACCGGTGTGTTTCCTTCGAATCTTGATTTGGTCAAAGTTTCGCACACCAACAAGAAGACCGGTCAAATTCAAGATCCGATTGCTCGTGAAATCGTGGAAGCCGTGCAGAGGCGGCATGAGGAGTACCTCCGATCGCAACCGATCGAGGAAGGAACTCCGGCGCCCACCGAAGTTCCAGTCGATAAGATCAACGAGTTCACCTACGAGGTTAGTAACCGTGTCACTTTTAAAGTAATTTGAAATTAACTTTTAATACAACTAAGTTCTAAGATTTTTTTTTTTTTTTATCGTAGGTGACTCCCAAGACCAGAGGCCGTGTATTCGGCCTTCCTCAAGATAGTTGCTCGTCCGTTTCGTCGGTTCGACATCGCGGTGCTAGCAGATTGGAGGCGGAAAACCGAGAGCTGCACGACCGGCTTAGGGCAATGGAGGAAGAGAGACAGAAGGATAAGGAGGAGGCCGAGGCAGCGAGAGCAAGAGATAAGGCGGAGGCCGATGCACGATTTCGAGCGATGGAACAAAAGATGACCAACTTCTTCAGTACCGGTAGGCCGGAATAGGCCTTTTAGAGTTTTAAAATTGATTGTAAAACTTTAAAATACTTTAAAAACAATTTTAATTTAATTAGTTTTTATTTTTATTTTTTAATATATTTTTAAATGTTTTATTATATTTTATTATAGTATTTATTTTAAATTAAATAATTATAATTTTTTTTTAATTACGATTTCCGTCGGTACTCGCCGGAAGTCCGAAACCGTCGGAATTCCGTCGGTTATCGCCGGAAAACCGAAACCATCGGTACTCGCCGGAAAACCAAAACCGTCGGTACTCGCCGGAAAACTGAAACCGTCGGAATTCCGTCGGTACTCGCCGGAAGTCCGAAACCGTCGGAATTCCGTCTCCCTTTCTAATCTGACATAAATACGTCGGAGTTCCGTCGCAAGTGATCGACGATTTCCAACGGAACTTATTTTCCGACGTGATAGAGCCAAACGGACCAGTCCCGTCGGAAGGCCGTCGGAAAAGGTTCTATTCCAACGGCCTCCCGACGGTTTGGGCCGTCGGAATACCCCTTGTTTTCTTGTAGTTGTTGAAGGAGCATCCAACATTGGAATCCCAACTTCAGCAGAGTTCTCTCCAAATTCTTAGCTTGTGTTGAGTCCAATGATTGCTTGAAATCCTTCCTCTGCCACAATGTATGGGTTGTTACTGATTTTCATGAATGCTTTAGCAGAGGAGGTGAATGTTTGCTGCTTGAGGACATACCTCATAGCTATGTCTGAGGCTACCACAGGTAGTGCAAAACTTTTTGTAAACAAGCACAAAAGAACTCATGGTCCATTGTAACTCTAGTACACATAATTTTAACCTCCCTAACCTGAATGATCTTATCCTTGACTGGAAAATCAACTTTGAACCAAGCACGTGCTAATTTATTTTGCATTAGAACATGTTCCCTAACAGTTGCTTCAGAGACATGGCCCAACATCGATCCAGCACCCTTCACTATATGGGATTGAAGGAGTCGTTCTGGTAGCTTGTCAATTCGTACCCATAAGGGAATAAAAGTAGGGTAATCTGTTAAGTTTCTTGGGCATCCAACTCAAAAACCAATTGACAATTAGTGGAGAGGCCCAAGTCCCTTATATATTATTCAAGGTCCCGCCCAACTTCCGATGTGAGACTTATCTTACACACATTCTCTAGAGATTAAGGCTTCGTGGCCCATTAACCTCTACATATCCCAATAACCTCTAGCCATTAATCTCGCAAAGCCACTTCTAGACATTAATCTCGCAAAACCATCATTCATCGGGTCGAGGGGCACGAGCTCTTTCTAGGCCGGATTACGAGAGTGTGTGGATCGGGCTCTGATACCATATTAAGTTTCTTGTAAGACCAGCGATCAAGCGCCACCAACCATCCTCTATATGTATACGGTGCGTTGTTTAGAACAAACATCAGGTGGTGTTCTTTCTTAAAATTTAAATTAATAGATCCACCTTCGTTGATTTATCCTTCTACTTGTCTTGATAAATTCTATTGCCCCGATAAGTAGACTTTGATTCCTGCCAGATTATAATGCGAAAGGTTCACCGCTTTGGTCACCAAACAAAGACGATGATGGCTTTCGAATTCCCATTGAACATCAAGAGGAACTGTCCACTTTTTCCTTTCTAACACAATCCGAAGACTCTGAAGAGATCTCCAAAATTTCACAATGTGATTCCATAAATAATTAAATACAATAGGAGACGAAGATGCCATTTTTAGAGCAGATTTCGAAAAGTCCCAAAATTATAGTATAAGTTTAAATTAGTTCCAATTGATTGTTTTATCCATTTCTTGTGCATTATTTATTCTTCATAATATAATTACTTCAGTTCAATTTCGCCGTCAAATCAATCATAAGACACATTCTTATGTTTTGTTTTCTTATTTTTGGTAAAATAATGGATGCATGTTTCTGAACAAAATAAAAGGACGAAAGAATATGAAATGATTGTTTTGTTATATTTATAGAAAATCATTTATTGTTAATGATATTTATTGTTTATCATTTATTGTTAATGATATTTCAGCATTCTTGTCGAACATTACTTGCGACGGTTCGAGCCCAAAACTTGATTTGAGCTTTCATGTCTCTTGTCAAGTCCTTCGGAACGCAAACCGGAATTTGCTGTCCCACCACCGTTGCAGACCGGTTTTTCACGGCGGCGCGTGGGACCTTCCTCTGTTCTTCTTCATCTTCTTTTTCTTGTTTCTTCTCCGACTCAATGTCCAAATCCTTCAACACCATAATATATTTCGTCTCGATGCTGCTTAAAGTCTTACGCAGCGTTTTGCGGTTTGGGCTTCTTTGTGACTTGACGACCAATTCTTGAATAGCTTCTTCTGATCTCGAGTTTCTCGGTGGTCGATGCCTTGGAATGCTTGAAACCTACACAAAAGGTTCAAACTCAGATTCCCATTAACACCAAAGTCATCTAAGAATTATAAAATCAAATGAAACAAAGAGATCACACACCATTAGGGTATTCTGCTTCGTTGGAGTAAACTCAGAAGAAGAGCTAGCGATGGCTTCACGGATCAAGAATCCCATTCTTGAATCATCGGTTTCTTGATCTTGATAATCATTTCCATCGTCTTCTCTTCCTATGTAACTTGGTAATGTCTGAGTTCTTTGCAAACTCCCTCCCATTTGGCAACACTGGACACTGTTGTTGTTACTACTACTACATGTTTTGTTCTTTCTAGAAACTTCTTTAATTCCCTTCTCTCGAACCTTTGGTTCCTTCTTCTGCAAGTAAGTTCTTCGTTCTTGAACCCTAATCTTCTCAGAGAACTGCTTTGTCATCTTCTTTATCTTCTCAGGCTCGCCTCTGCTTTCTTTACTCTCTATACGCAGCGGTGAGGCCAAGTCTCCTTCCTTAAAAGCTTCTAAAAGCCTTTTCTCCGAATTCGAATCTTCGATTTTCGGGAATTCGGGTTTGGGATCAGTGGAAGGAGGAGGAAAAACAGGGTAAGGATCTGAATGACAGTACCTCAAGGTTCTTGATCTTCTGTCAAGCAAGTTATCAAAGAACCAGAAATCTTCGAGAAGATCATCAATGGCTTCGATTTGTTCGAGTTCATGATGATCATTCGAAGTAGGATCCATTTTTTTTTTTTAACTCAGACAAGAGATAACAAAAAGAGATAAGTATTTGTTCTTACTTTCTTTCTTCTTCTTTTGTTTGGTTTGTATTTGAAGAATAGATTCTGGAGACTTATTAGGAAGTGCCCATGTGGGCAACCATTCAGCACTTATTTTTGTTGTCTATATTATTTCTAGTGTTTTATGTGGAGTCCATTTTTTTTTGTTTTTATTACATAAATAAAAACAAAGAAATCTGAGTGAAAACAAAGAAGGAAATAAAAACTTATTCCTAATATATAGCACTCGTTCGTTTTCAATTCTTTGATCTTTAGAGTCATTACATTAACTTCCAAGAAAAATATTAGCTCCACTATTTTCTTAATTTCAGTGACAAAAATCAATTTAATTTTTGGCTTTAAACTACCTTATTGGACAAACTGATAAATCAAAACTAGTTAAGTGGATAATAAAAATAAAATTATATAGGGATTTCTGGCAACAACTAAGATAAACAAGGTTTGAGCAAAAAGGTATGATTGCTAAGAAACGGCATAATAAGCCCTGTCAATGACAGTCAACATGCCATGTGATTCAAATTGATTTCTGTATAATACTAAAATAATACTATAGTTTCTATATTATTCTTTGTTCTCCATCGCCTCCTACGTGACAGCTAAGAATTATAGTAACCTAATAAATACAAAAGATCATGATAATATCAAAATACATGTAATGTAAAAGCAATAAATCTCGAGCTCCGAACCTGTATTGTTCTCCAATTATGGTGCCTATAGTTAAGGTTAATTAATGTTTACTCAGCCGTAATCTTTAGTTTATTGCGTGTCATGTGGCTAAGTCTAATTAAGTGATATATAGAGAATGAATTTAGCTGCGTACCTGAAGATTTGTTGTTGACGACGCTGAGAAAACAATGCTAATCACATGCTAATCACATCAGAGTTATATATCTCAAGGGAAAATATATTTTAATTAGCAACAAAAAGAGAGATTAAAAAATCTAAGTAAAGATTGAAAAATTGCAAACTGAGCCAAGAAAGAAACTTCAGATTTTTTTTTCCCATACCTCTGAGATAAATGTACCAGTTTGTAAACAGCAAATCAATGGCAGAGACACCAACTGATTTGAGTAACAAAAGATAAAAAAAAGATAAATCAATCAAGAAGGCTTCATCTCAGTTGCAATCAGCTCTATGAGAGAACCAAGGCAGAAAGTGTCATATCTACAGTGCAAACCGGGGTCATCTTCAGCACTAACCGGAACCAATATTCCATCTCTGAAAACGAATACTGGTTCAAGCCAAGTCTTAAGGCTTGGATGTGTTTTTAGTTTATCTACGCTCCCTTGCAGGTCTTCAGCAGAATGACTGCTACATTCGACCGAGGCAAGAGGCAAGCTTTTGCAAGAACATGCTTCCTTTTTCAGACATTCATCGTCTTCTTCAACCGTTGCTTCCTCCGTAGTACCATTGTTTTTGGAAGAGATGAATTTTCTAACAGCAGCAATAAGCTCCACTGATAATGAAGACACAGCATCATGTATACCTTCTGTTGTGATGGAACTCCTACCAAGTCTCAATCCGTGAGTAACTAATTTATGCATTGAATCTTGGAGTATGGAGACGCACTGGGAGCAGCAACGGTACAAACACACCAAACTGGAGTCATTGACAGGACCAGTGCTTGCAGTTTCAGCTCGTTTAACTGGTTCAAGTATGTTGTTTACAGATTCTAAGCCATGAATTCCGTCCCTCGCTTCACCATTGTTGGGATCTTTCAGGGAGATCGAATAGGATTCTCCAGATCCAATTCGATTGTTTCGGGAATCAGCTTCTTCTTGCAAAGCAGTGGTTTCTAGCCCACGTGATCCATGGTGAGTTTCATTCTGCTCATCGTCAGCCGCAGGAGAGTTAAGATCGAGGAGAACAGCCTGCTGGAAGGAATTTACTCTTGAATCCTCAACTATCATATCAGAATCCAAAGTAACATCAACATTCTCTTTGAACAAAGTTAAGCCCTCCGTACTATGGGTTGTAAGAGGTCCAGTATCTTGAAGAAAAGGTTCATGACTTGTTCCAGTATGACCATCTGTAATCTCTGCAACTGGCTGATGATTGTCGGTAAGATTACTAGATGCTATAGGGTCTGGACGATTCATGTTTTGATCATCTTCTTTCGAGTCTTCTTCCAACCCTTTTCCTTGATCAGACGTTCCTTGCTCAGTTGGCTCAGTCCCCACTGATGGACTGACTACAGAACAAGACACTGGATTTGTCAACTCTGTTTGAGCATTCGATTCAAAACTGTAAACAATGAGGTTGTGTTAGATATGCAGGAAACTTTAGAACTAATATATATATAAATCAAAAAATTTGAAGACATACCTTCGCATTGCATATACCCAACTATTAACTAGATCTTCCAGATAAGCAACTTGAGACAAAATTCGAATATATCGACATCTGTCCTTTCCAGCGTCAACTTTTACATTGATTCGCCCCACTAAGAGCTCAAGAACTTTCCGTACCTCAAAGGAGACTTCCCTCAATGATAAATAGGTTCCTCTATACGCTGATAATCCAACAGCAATAAGGCCTCTGACAATGCCAGGTGTATCTTTGCCTTTGACATTGTTGGAAACAGTAGCAGTAATAGTCTGCTCTGAGGAATTACAAGGACGAATGATACACGAATTAAATGGCCATCCTCTCCAAGGACCAGAAATGTCCGCACTTGGTCCTTCCTGAAGCTTTGATGTCACCCAACAAAGCTCAGCAAATTGAGGATACTGTAGAATTTGATAACCAAACGTACAGACAGCTAACTGCAGGCTTGATTTCGCTTTCACATTTATGCTGGTAGGTAATGGTGGCAGTTTTAGAGAACCATCATCATCAAGAGATTTTGATTTAACATCTGCTTCTTCCCTTACGTCATGATCAGTATTATTCTGATAAGGTGCATCGCTGACATGGTCAAGCTCCTCTCTTTTGTATTTCTTCTGTAAGTTAAAGCGAGTATGGGTTCCCTGATGCACCAAATGAAGAAAAACTTGGATTGCCCGCCTTGACAATTCAGTAGCAGACAGATCAATGGCCATGTCCTGGTCAGAATTTTCAACAACTTGTACAGTGAATTGTGGAACAGCCTCAGACATAGTTGGCTGATACTCCTTTGATAGGTCAGTCTTAAAGAACTGTTGTATCTTAAGAGGCAGGAGTTTGTAGGGCATGCCAGAAGTAGCCTATCACCAAAAAATAAACAAACTTTAGTCTGAAGTGTAGTCTTCTCAGAAACTGCTAATTAACAAAGACGTGAATACAAAGATTTGAAAATGCAGAGTACACTAAACTTAAGCTTACAGTACCCTTCACAAAAAACAAAAAACAAAAAAAAACAAAACACTAGTCGAAAGTAACTAAATAAATTCCCGACCGTCCATTATCAACTGCCAAAATATATTGGAGAGAACAATATTAAGTAAGTAAGAGGTTAAGCTTACCAGAATCATCATCTTAGTGGAAACTCGCAATGATTCTACTTGCTCAAAAAATGTGTTCCAAGCATGTGAGACTCGAGCATCCTTCTGCAACTCCTTTTTTTCTACTGTGTCTGGACAAACAGGAGAAGAATTTTCTTTTGCAGAATCATCATCACACTCGACCTCTTCCTTCAGTGGAATGTCTGCCTCTACAGCCCACAAGTCAATTCTTGGCATGAATACCACACATGACTTCTTGCTAGCACATTTAACTACAAGCAAGACCGGATATTCCAGTTAGTAAGTTCACTGGAAATGGGCTAGAAACAAGCAAATAAAAGAGTTACAGATGATGAAAGACTAATAGAACAAATTATATGTAGCTGATTAAGTAACAGCATGAAAACTTCAATAACGAAGTACATACTTAATAAGTGAGTTACGCCTAGCACCAGATCCCCATTTCCTTCTTGTGAAATTGTTGCGGTGTCTATCTTCTGCATCTCTGCATTACCAATAAAACAGTGCAATATACAAGAAGCAAGATGTCGTTGACCAGATTTAGGTCCTCCAGCAATAAGCAGTTGGAATCCTGACTTGCTCATTGATTCTAGAGAAGCATTCCCCAAAAGCCCAGGATGTCGGTAGACTCTGTGTTTCATGAATTGTGCAGAACCCAAACTACAGCCGCCACCATCAGGGGTGCTTGCAACAGAGCTAACCAAGTCACATCCTCCATCCAGAGTATCCCAGCATAAGAAAGTCTTTGAACTATATCATTTACAACATCTACCTCCTGGAGAAGGCTCTCAACCTGAGACCACCAACAACCCTCAGTTATCTTCTTGTCGCTCAAAGCAGAGCGGATCACATTTTGGATATCAACCGCAGCTTTGGAAAGAAGAGGTGGTAGCAAGATGCGTTCTTCGAGATGAAAAGCAACAAGTAAAGAACACAATGGCAGCAGTAAAGAAGGCACCAAGTAAACAGGAAGAGGAGAAGAAAATATATCGCTAGCTGCTATTCCTGCTCCTCTACGTGAACATGGGGGTGGGGAGCGGGATAAAGCTTCCAACCAATCACTCTCTATAACTGAGAAGGATGGAAGAGCAACACGATTACTACTAGACATTCCCAACTCTGCAGCGGCCAACGATTCTTGCAAAGGGAAACTCCTATTTAAGGCAATCATGGCAGCTTGTGTGCAAAGAGCTTGTATATCCGCACCAGCAAAACCGGCAGTTTCTTTAGCAATCCACTTGAGTAAGTAGCCAGACACCGGCTTAGGCCACTTCCTAGTATGGAGTGAGATGATTGCAGCCCTATCGTCGAAATCTGGTAGTGGAAAGTAGATCTCCCTATCAAACCTCCCAGGCCTCCTCAATGCTGGGTCAAGAGCATCAGGGTAATTTGTTGCACCTATAACCACTACTGAACCACGTGACTTTAAGCCATCTAATAAAGCCAGCAATGTGGATACAACAGAGCTGTGTGTTTGATCTTGCTGCCTTGAACGCTTGGGAGCAAGACCATCTATTTCATCAAAAAATATGATGGATGGTTGGCATTTTTCAGCGACCTGAAATAAGAGCCTCAACTGGCGCTCAGCATCACCAACGTATTTTCCTAGACAGTCTGCCCCTTTGCGGGTAAAGTAGGCAATCCGTCTATTACCATGAGCAAGGGAACCAATCAGTGCTTGAACCACAAGAGTTTTTCCAGTTCCAGGATGTCCATGCAAGAGGATACCTCTTGGAGGTGTAAGTCCAAGGTTATCAAAGAATTCTGGATATAGTAAGGGTAAAAGAACAACCTCTTTCATACATTGAGTTACACCCTCAAGCCCAGCAACAGAGTCCCATCCCTCAAATGCCTTTCCACTCTCAGAATCAGAGCCTCCAATATACTCAGGAGCAACTCTTAATAGATCTCGCTGCAGCCTCTTGCTTTCACGTTTTAAAAATTCTTCATCTTCACCACATTTCTCAAACCATTTTTCTTCCGCTTCTACATCCTTACGCCAGGCATCATTTGAGTGCTTCCTCATCTCCAATTGCATCCTCTTGGCTTTCATCTTCTTCATTTTGACTTGACATTGACGACCATGGGGTTGGAAATGATGTCTATGGTCTGTGCAAGCAATGAGAAATTTACGGTGATCAAAGATGCAACCATTAGCTCGTGCACAAGGCTGCAAAATATAGAACACCACAAAGAAGTTGTCAGACCATGAAACAGTAACAGTTACAGCTGCAGGTTTATTAGCCTATATCTAAGAGGTGAGGAAGGGAAAATCAGAAAGAGAGTAGTAATAGACCAAATGATAGGTTCTTGGACATCGATCAACACGACAACCAATGGTTGCCCCAGGTCTTGCACAGCGAGTGCATTTTAATGACCTTCCTCTGCAAAGTGCCGCCCTTATATTCTTTAAGCGTCCTACACCTGCAAAGTAAACCTGCAGTACAAGAGTATTGAGCATTAATGAGAAAAACAGCAAGCGCACAGTTAAATTATGGTTTAAAAAAAAATGTACAGAACCTTTGGATGCGTAGATAAAAAAACATACAGGAAACTAAAAGATCATGAACATTGACAAGCCTTTTTGTTTATTCTGCTTATTAACTGTGTTGTCTCAAAAAAAATCATCAAGAAAAGTAATGAAGAATACATTATGTCAGAGATAAATATATGTGTACAAACAATAACAACCAAACAGACATTACAGAACACAACGAAAAATTCAGCGAGAGGAAAACACACGATTGAAAAGATAAATAAACACCAATACTATCACACATTGTGTGTCAATGCCTAAGAAACATATAACTATGAAGTAATAAACACATGTAAATGCACCTAAGCAATCAAAAGGTATTTTGTGTCATATAATCAGAACCACATATTACCTCGGGACTCCATACGGCACAGTGCTGATGAACCCAAGTTCCAGAAATTCCATAACGATCGTTTATAGGGCCCAATAGACGGCCAAGCCATCCAGGATCATCGCCAAAACCATCCAATATGCCATAGTTTGGCTCCTCTGAAGATGAAGGCCCGCTATGTGCCTCCATGTCACTGCCACCATTATCTTGTATCAACTTCTTCGGGTGTTTGCCATCAGTGCCAACTCCACATAAGCCACAGCGTCTGGCCTGTTTGAAGAGAGGCGTACCAAGTCTATCTGACAAGGTGCAAACTGAGTCAACTACTTTGTTGCAAGTTTCATTCTGGATAGGCAACTCGTCAAGCATTTCCACACTTTCACCCCCTCTATCGAGAAACTCACAATGTTTTTTGGTCTTACCAGATGGTGTTCTAGAAACACCTTGCTCTCTAATGTCATCATTCTGCTTTAAACTCTCATTAACCTCAATGCTAGCTTTCTGCAGTAGTTCAGAAAGTAAAATTATACCAGTGCCATTTCCGCTTTCAGAAACTATTACATCCACCTCCTTATCCTCAATTCCGTCAACTTCCATCTCAATCTCATTTTCCAGTCCTTCCATTTGATTCCCATTTTCATTTTCCAGTGCTTCCAAAATAACATTAGTATCAGCTGTCGTCTCATCCACATAAGCTTCAACCTCACTTCCTGTCATCTCTGCACTACCTTGTGTCTCACTTCCCCCCTCTTCATCACTATCCTCAATCTCATTTTCAGAACTATCTGTTCCATCCTCACTCCCAGTCTCCATTCCATCAACTTGGGCTTCATTTTCACTCTCTAAAACAGCAGGTATTTTGGTAGTCTTCTCCTTCTCATCCTCCTCTCCAGCTTCACTGTCAGCCTGCGATGACTCCTCTGACTCGCCAGCACTCTCATCTTCAGAATTACTATCTGACTCTGTTTCCCCATCTTGAGAAGTTTCAGATTCCTTAACTTGCACTTTCTTTTGTATGTGACTCTTTTCCCCCATCTTCTCCTTCCCATCCTCCTCTCCAGCTTCACTGTCCGCCTCTAACTTGCTAACACTCTCATCTTCATCATTACTGGTATCTGACCCTTTTTCCCCATCTTCAGAGCTTTCAGATTCATTAGCTTCCGCTTTCTTTTGTGTTTTCAGTTGCTTCCCACCATTAGGAGCTCCTCTTTCCTCTTGCCTTGCTCTTGATACTGCTTCTTCTCTCAACTCGTACTCGTAGGCACCATTTATGAAAACAAGCTTTCTTTTCCCCTTTCCCACATCTCTCAGTCTCCCACTTGCTTGATTACCAACGCTCCTCCTCCTTGACCTCAACCTGGAATTCCAGCCATCGAAATCACCATTCTCCTCCTTCACCACTCTCCCTAGACTAGTATCCCCTCTATTTAAACGCCGCCTTTTCTTTGGAGGAAGAGGAGAAGCGTCAAGGATGGACGGTATCCGCCTGACCCTAGAGCTCCGCCTTAGCTCAGACCACGACCCAGACCCACCATCTCTTTCCTTGGACTCTCCATGGTTTTTCTTGTATTCCTCCTCACATATTGCAGCAAGCTTCTTACTCTTCGAACCCGGGTTCTTTTTTACCTCACGCGACGATCTCATCACGAATCACAAATACGCATACAACTATTTCTTCAAATCAATCGGCAGTATTTCTTCATCCACTGCGACGGAGATGATTAACAGAACGTAACAGAGCGACTAACCTGAGCTCCATGATCAGCCCAAATGTGCATAATCCAATCCGAATCCAAACCCTACATCTTAAATCCCAACTAATTTCGCTAGTGAATTGAAAAATTGAGATTCTGGTGATAAAATCGAAATCTTCTTCCTCCGATTCTCCGACGACAACTCCTCCGCAATTTGCCTCGGATACTTTAGGGCTCCACGGATGAGATCAAATAGATACTACTAGGGACAAAAAAAAAATCAGAAGTCTCCTGAAATTTGAATATTTTAAAATAATTTTATTTGCTAAATTTTTCTCTGTATTTTATAGCCACGTTCTTTGAGAGCGTCTAAATCTCAGTCGCGCGATAACGAAATATAGAGGAGTAAACACAACCGTTGATATCTTAACAGCCAATAAGATTCGAGACATTTTTGACTTTCTAATGAACCAACACACACGCTCTTACGTCGAGAGTGGGCCTAATCTTGGGTCTTGTTTTTATTTGGTATATCTCATATTTTCCTACCAAAAATTGCCGCCAAGCATTTTTTAGATTTTTTTTCTCTGCCAATTTTACAACAGTCGTCTCATAATATAGAGAAGAAAATGTAGTGTAGCAAAAAATCTAGAGAATTTGCATGAGATAACAGTACTATTCAACATATTTAGGTAACTAACAATGGTACTGTCTTTTCTCTCTCTCCTCGAAGGATCATCAACGAAACGAGTCTCGGGTGGAACATGATGATCACAAACCGTCCACTAAAAAAGTTGATTTCTTCGCCGCCAAAAATCAGCTGCACGATATTGATGATGTGAGAATAATAAAGCACCGTTTCAAGGTTTGAATTACACTAATGGTTCAAGAAGTTTATGGAACTGAGTTAACTAGAAGAGTTAATTTAAGTTGACTCACTGAGTTAACTCGTTGAGTTACACTGAGTTGACTCACTCAGTTAATTATTTCATTATCGGCTATTATATTTGTTTAATGTTTAATATAGGGTTTTACTAGTATGTTGAATGTGATCAATTAGTTCATCCATACATTTCTAAAACTATAGCCGTAAACTTTGGCAGGAAGCTGGATAATATTATCATAATATGGATAATAGTGTCAATACCCGGATAATATAACATAATTAAAGAGTAATCTTAACTTTTAGCCGCATACTAATTTCAAATAACTGGATAATCTATAATATACAAAATTAACATTACATCAAAATTGGTAGTGAACTACTATGTCTCCTTCACATAACATAGGTTAGATAGATAACAATTATATTAGACGAGAACAAGAATATTGTCCGGTTAACATATTTTTTGTCATATCCACATCACATGTCCAAATTTAAGTTAGACATATAAGTTTCAGATTATCACGTTAATCATATTATTAGCTATCTAGCTCTATATATTACACTATAACTGCATAATTAGACATGCATTCACAATTATTGTATGTTATATTATATATGTTTGCATTTTTAGACAACATAGAGAGAGAGAGAGAGAGAGAGAGAGAGAGAGAGAGAGAGAGAGAGAGAGAGAGAGAGAGAGAGAGAGAGAGAGAGAGAGAGAGAGAGAGAGAGATCATGCTATATCCTATGTCTATATTGTGATATTAGAGAGTGAGGGGGCAAATTGTAACTAGCCATACTTTCTCAGTGCTATTTAGTTAAACTTTTGCTTTCTCACTGCTATATTCTTAATTACTAGAGCTTGACACACGCGATGCGTGAGTTTTTTACTATTTGTATTTTTGTAAGTTATGTAACGTGGTTCTTGTTTTGCAATTAATTAATTTAGAGTATGTATAATTAAATAAATTACTTATGTAATAGTTTTATCAAATATAATTAGTGTTAAATATTACGACACTTTAAAACATTACTTATATGTTGATAATATATTAACATTAGGTTTTAATAATATTTTGATTGTACAAATCCATTTCTTGATATTAGTGGGTATATGTAGTTGTTATACATTTTGGATTACTCTAAACACCATAATATGTATTTATAATTTGTAATAGATCAATAGGAAAAAGCTATGTTGGTTTAATACTTTAGTTGCACTAAAAACTATTTATGTCATATACCTTTGATTTTATGAAGAGCTTCCAAGACCTAATAGTCTCAATACTTTATATTAGTCATGTATTCAACTTTTTGGGTTTATTGTTAAAAAAATTTAGCCAACACTTTTTTTTTGTAATTATTATGGAGCCTTTTTAATGTTAGTACCTTTTAGTTGATTTAATTTTAAACTTATTTTACGATTGTGCTTACTTTAGTGTTTCAATTCTAGAGTTTTCAATTCTTTTCATGTGGTTTCTATGATTTCATCAAGCGATCTTGAAGCTAAGTTTTGTAGTGGATTGCGTCTTAGATAAAATTTGTTCTTTGTTCTATCATCTTAAAATCTGATTACCATGATCCATAATCTATGTCATATTTTTTTTTCCGGCAATATAAATTTTTATTAATGATAAAATGAGTGGACATAGTACTTGTACAAAGATGGATACAACCATTGAGGTGGATACAATACAGATGAATTGGAAACTAAATATGGTGGACCTTCTTGAGCCAAAGTATGTGCGGGAACATTGGATAATCGACTTGTATGCAGGAAAATACATTGACGAAATTGTGAGCTCCAATGGAAAATGTCTGAACAAAGATTGGCGATATGAAAGTTTTTATACGTTCCATGCAACATATCAGTTAGGAGTTTATTATCACCTTCAAAGGTAACATCGAGAAAACCTAGTGATCTTGTACATTCCATAGCCTTTAGGAGCGCCTTAGCTTCTGCCTCCAAAGGTGACTCCGAAAGACCAAGGCATAAAATCTATGTCATATATTTTATGAAAATTCAATGAATGAAATGTAAAAGATTTTATGTTAGTCTTGTGAATTAATGTTTTCTACGGTTTAGTCAAATTCTATTTGTATATTTTTTTCACTAATACAGCTTTCGTCATGTTTCAACGTAATTTCATTTTTCTTTGTACATCTACTTTTGTTTCGTTTTCCTATAAAATTTCATATTTTGTATATACTGTTATTATTTTTGTTTTAATTTAATTCCAATCTCTAATAATTATAAGTAGTAATAAATATAAATATTCATGAATTTTACTATAAATTTTATTCCACCATTCTTTTTTGATGATGAGGATACTTCATATGGAGTGAGAATGCATATATTAGGACACTGAATTTTGTTTTTCATGTTCATATAAATTCATCAAATTTTGTTATTCTTCTACATATTATTAGCCATTTGAGGTTTTTTTTTGAAAAAATAAAAAACGACTTCACTTTGTATCAAATTTATTCATTAACAAAATTTTTATTTTATAAATTATGATATTATTTTTCATCGAATATGTATATATTGTCTTCTAGATCTACCATATATTTGTTCATCATAGGAAAATACTTAAGATTTTAGAATATTATTTTGTAAACGTTGTTCTTCCTAGTAAGGTCACAAATCAAGGAGTTAAGTTAATTTATAAGTATAATGTGTAGTTGGAAAAAATGTAAGATATATTTAATGTGAGACTTTGTTTTTAATTGAGGTGAAAACCTTTTAATAAGAAATAAAATTTTCATATTTTATGCTTTGTTTTAAATATTAAAATCAATTTAAATTGTTTGTTTTGATTTATTTTCTTTTAATATGGTCATCTCATTTTATTTTTTACTGTATCACTTAATTCATAAACACATTATATATATATTTTTAGTATGTGTAATATATATTTTATCGTAAGAAATAAATTCATATTATTAATACTTATAAAATCTTGAATATTCTTATATATATTAAATTTCATTTTCATTTTCATTCATTTTACTTAGTAATTCACGTTTTTTTAATTGAATTTAATTATTTATTAGTTAGAAAAAATAATTAATATGATTTAGCTTGTATTTAATGAACGTAATATAAAAATTAAACAGTTGTAAAAGTATTTTTGCCTATGTGGACACTCTAGATGGAGAGAGAACTCCTTAATTATATACAAGAAAATTACCCGCGTTATACGCGGGATAAAGTGATTATCGAATAAAATCAATAGTTTTAGGTAAAAAAAGATTATGAAGAATAATTATACATAACCTAAGACCTAATTATATATTTAAATTTATGATTATTTTGCATACAAATGTGTTCCACCCGTGAAATAATTAAACCAACAAATTTCATTAATAATTATTTTTTTTACTTGTACGAAGGTGCATTTATGAAAAATTAAAAGCATCTACTTGTCAAACAAAACAACACATGTAAAAACATATTTTTACATGCTCATATATTTTCAAAAGATAATAAATAGTTTTATTTTAGGGGGAAAAATCAGTTTGACACTAGTTTATTGTTTTATGACTAGATTAGCTCTTAAAATATTTTTATTACTAACAAGTTTTATATGCCAATTTTACCCTCAAATCCTTTGTTAGCAAAAACCTTATTTACAAAAATGCCATTACCAAAAATTCGGAAAAAAAAAATAATTTTTTTTTTTACGATTTTGCCATTTAACAGACTTAATATATTGACATGACAGACTTATTTGTAGACAGACTTATTTTATTTCATCCACAAATTTATTCAATATTGACAGACTTATAAGTGGTCCACCGATTTATTTAAAATATTTTTTGTTTTTGGCCATAGATTTACTTAATTTTGACAGACTTAATTAGCTTTCAATAGATTTATTTTCCTTTGACCACAAATTTACTTTATTTTGACAGATTTAATAATTTTCTCACAGATTTATTTATTTAGCCACAAGTTTTCTTAAATTTGACAGACTTAATTAGCTTTCAACAAATTTATTTCTCTTTGGCAACAAATTTACTATATTTCGACAGACTTAACTAGTTTATCACAAATTTATTTTTCTTTGGCCACAAGTTTATTTTATTTTGACAGTTTTATTAGTATTCGATAGATTTATTTCTTTATGCCACAGATTTATATGATAGATTTGTATTCCTTTGACCACAAATTTATTTCTTTTTAGCCATAGACTAATATATATAGATTAACCTAATCATACTGATTTGGTTAAACCAAATCAAACTATACCATATTAACCAGACCAAACAGTTTAAACTGAAATACCAAAAATTCAATTAAAAAAAATATTAGGGTTCCAATTAACATTCACTTTGTTATGATCGTGGTATCTTTGTTGCCACCTTCCACATTTGTACCGTTTTACTTGTTAGGTTCATCTAAGTTATATTGATACGTGATACATTTTTAAAAGTTTAAGGTTCTTTATTAATTTAGTTTATGAAACATATATGACAAGAAACAAAATCTAGTAACAATTTTCTCGCGTCTACAGGATAAGCGGTCACCGGAATTGAGAGACGACGGTGGCCACTGAAGAGGAGAAGAACAGCTGGCTGAGATAAATAGGGTTTAGGGGAGTAAAAAAACATTTGTTTTGTCGTGAAAAAAGCTAATTTATGATAAATTCTATTTTTTTTTTATAAATAACATAATGACATTAGTTTTATTAAACTAAAGTTTGATGGGTTAACTGACTTTTAACACAATTTTAATTAAGTGGTTTTGAATAGGTGCTAATCTAGTAATATATCAATGAATTAGTGCTAAACTAAGTAATTTTCTCGTAAGGATATAACTAAAACTCATGAACAACAATGGGAAATTATTACTTTTAGAGAATATCGTTTTTGGATAGAAAAAAAATGATGATCTGCTTGGAATTTCAACTCGAAGGAAAGGTATATATAAGAAACAACATACGGATAGATAAGAATGAGAGTAGATTCAATTGCATCTAAATCTTATTTCCATAATACATATCAACAATATTTATTTATAAAATAGATACAAAATCTTAGGCTATATCTATTTAATAAAATTATATAAAAAACCAATGTATCAAAAATCTTAGGCTATAACTATTTAATAAAATTTTAAAAGACAACGAATCCATTTTTTTTAAAAACATTAAAGACAACATGAAATTCCATTGTATAAAAAACTCAACTTTCATTCTGGTACATAATTACCTCTCTAATAATATAATAAATTTTTGTTTGAGTACAAAATATTATTCAATTGCATCTAAATCTTATTTCCATAATACATATCAACAATATTTATTTATAAAATAGATACAAAATCTTAGGCTATATCTATTTAATAAAATTATAAAAAACAATGTATCAAAAATCTTAGGCTATAACTATTTAATAAATTTTTAAAAGACAACGAATCCATTTTTAAGAAAAAAAAATTAAAGACAACGTTTACAAAATATTAGTCTTCACATCCTTTCTATCGCTGCTTTATCAATCAGGCTTTAGTTTAGAGTGAAATTTAAGTTTACTCTAAATGTAGAGTAAAAAAAGTGGTTGTTCTAGTTTGGTGTAGGATTTAGAGTGGGGTTGGAGAAGATTTTACTCTAAATATGCTTTTAGAGTAGGATTTAAAGTGAGGTTGGAGATGCTCTAAATCAATTATGCTAAGAGTTATATCTCCAAACCTATTTTATAACCAGTGGTACTCTATTTTCAACTTCAACATAAAAGAGTGATGGATATGGAGTATAGAATAGTTATCACAAGTTTGTTTTTATTTTTCAAACTAATATTTTGTACTCAAACCGTGAACCAGCTCAAACAACTTCAGCAATTGTTTCCAAGTGTAGAGTTACGAACCGTGATTTGTAAACGTTGGCATCATACTTCCAAGACATAAGATCCTCTCTATCTATTCGCTTTGTTTTAGCTTCAGCAATTGCATCTTTGATAGACCGTAATAATTTCACACGATGTCCTCGTCGACGATGGTTAGCAAATATATTTTGCCGTAATGTGGAAGAATCTCGTAACCACATCTTCTTCGAGTGTAGCTTCTCGAGAGAGGAATGGAGGAAAATCATGACGAAGCTACGTGATACTAATTTCACGACTGTTTGGGCAGAGATTGTGTGTCTCCTCACGACCAATCGACGCAAGTCGGAACTGTTTTTGATTAGATACGCTTTTCAATCAAGTGTCTATCATCTATGGCGAGAGAGAAACTCGAGAAGGCATGGAGAACCAGCTCAAACAACTTCGTCTCTCATTAAGCTAATTAATGAGAATGTCACAAACCGCATAAACTCTATCCGAGCTATAGGTAATCAAGATTATTATAAAGCAATGGATACATGGCTCTTGACACGGTAGGAGCCTAGAAAGAACCATCGGCACGATTCAAATCTTAGAATGTATCTTCTTTTATTCTACTTTTTTTTTGCTTCAAACACAAAGTCGCATTTATTGTAAAAACGTTTGAGTTGAATACAATTTTACATGCAATTCAAAAAAAAAAAACAAATGATTTTGGGTATAAAGCAGTGACGCATGCATGTTTTATAAAGCATATAACTTGTTATGTGCGCGGTTGGTTATTTCCCCGGATCCGTGACTTAGCCGAGGAGGGTTAAGGTCACGAAGACACAGAGAGACGGGATTGCAGCCTAGGGCCGTGTACTGCATGACGATGCAGAATTCCTGATGTGGTGGCGTAAAGGTACGGCAACAGGGAATTGTTAAAGGATCTTAGGTCCTTAGCCTATGTGGTTCTGGACCGTAAGATGCCTTGGTTACACGTGGGGAAATGACAACGCGTAAGGCCTTGTGAGAAAGATAATGATAATGCATAGCATATATTATTCATGTTTAATTATGCATGCATTTATGTGTTGATTGTTGATTGTTATTTTGGGTTTTGGGTTGGGAATATTATTATCAACTGTTAGGGGAGCCTAGACTCACTGGGCAACTGGTGCTCAAGACTCAATTTGTTTTGCAGGTAGATCATTGGGAGCACATGATGGAACATTAGGAAGATCAGTGGTAGATTTCATTGCTTTTGCAAATAAATACTGTTTATTATGTACTTGTTTTGGAATATCAGACTAGCGAGCATATAGATTTTGTAACAATTTCAAAATCTAAGTATATATATATATAAAATGGAACAGTTTTAAATATCTCGGGTTTCGTATGATACTTAGTCCTGTCTGGACGATCCAACTATCGTTCAAGACTCAGGTTGAAAAGCCTTGAAATTTTGATCGATAGGAATCGTGTGCTTGGACGTTTGTTCAAAGATTCTAAAATACGTTTTTGGAACCTCGGGACAGACGGCCGAGTATACGAACGTAGCGTCTCCGACCTGTATTCGAGTCTAAGGTTGGTCACTCATGTTCTTGTTTGATTGTTGGGCGACCGATCGGGTTGACTTGGACCTAGATCGGGTCGGGGGTGGTACACTAAGTGTATCCGAGCCATGACCGCCCTAGACCGTTACTCCATTGATGTGGTCTAGCTTTCCTTATTTTGGCCTGGACTTACTTTGGTGCGGCTTGGACACTTCTTGATCCGACCTTACTTGTTCATCATGCGGCCTTACTTATTCTTCATTGGGACTTCCCAAGCCGCACCTTACCAAGTCTCGGACACCCTTTATTAGTAACTTAACGAAAGATTAATCCTTAAGTACTCTCCTTGATTAACATTGACAAGATCCTTGAGAGGATGTCAGCCCAAGGAGTCACTTCGTTGGTTGATTGGATCAGATCACAAGGGATTCTTTGATTGATGCAGCGGATTAAGGATGAAGGATTGATAGATAAGTGATTGTATGAATGATGATCATATTCGATGGATTGAAAGATACTTTCAAGAGTGATGGAGAACTCTTGAACTATCCAGCCTGCTCCAGCTTTGGATAAACGCACCAAAGTAAGAACAAGATATTGGATTTTACTCCAACAAAAGATCAAACATATTGTAAGGGGTTTTTGATAAAAAGTTTGATAATTTTATTGAATGACAAACTCAGAATACATATAAAGAGAAGAGAGGACTTGAAAAACATTCATAATAAATACTCTACATGCAGATTACCTAGGAAAACAGAATTCAACTCCTTAACTCATTATTTGACTCAAAAAACGAAATTCAAAAGAAAACACCCAAAAATGGGCCTTATTAAGCTTGTTATCAATGGAGCCAAATTAATTAGTGTATGAACAAGCCTCATTAAAAACCTTGTCTAGAAAACCCAATGTAAAAAACCAGAACAAGGGAAAAAGAGCACAAGTCACACACCTCCCATTGAAAACCCTTAGTTAGCTTGAATCACAACCAGAGTAGTTGGATTAAGATACCAAGGTTGCTTTCAGCCTGATTTAGCAATGTGCTAATGGCTTGCTTTAACTTCTTAGCTTTAGATCTTGTGATGGGTCCAATTGGCAACTCCAAAGCTCCTTGCACATCCTCGGTTTCAAGCTGCTCCTTAGCTCCTAGTTCAGGTTCAAGTTGCTTGTCCATTATCATATCAGAAAGGCTCTAGAACTATCGATCTTGATAGAATTTGAGTGAGTCTAGCTCACAAAAGAGAGATCCAACCGAGAGTAATGAGGTTCAATCACAAGAACATCTCAAATGAGCAAAGAGTGTAATCTGAAATTTAGACAGATTTAACAAAGAGATTTGAGCAGATTATAAAAGATATTAAGATAGGATTAAACATAAAATGTGTTTGATTCAAATGAATCTCACCCTAAACACTTAATCTCCTAATGTCTACATCTCTAGTAATCTGATTTTGAAAAGAAAGAGAGATACTTGAATCAGATTTTCTTCTTCTTATTATTCAAGTTAAGTTTACAAATGAGAATACAAATATATAAAGTAAAGATTGGATCAGATCACACTTAATGTGAAAGTTGGGAGGAGATAAGACAAGGACATAAAGCAAATCTTGGTTTGTAGTGATAAAGCAAAGTGTCCTTTGCTTTTCTTTTGACCAGCCCAAACCTTATCTCCAAACTGTAACATTTGGATTTGAAACCGCGGGACCACTTTGGATAAGGCGCGCCCATGTGCTGATCCGCGCCATCACTCGTACCGCTTCTCGGGAGATTACGTACCGCGGGTCGAGTGTGAACCGTTCCGCGTCTCGAGCATCCGAGTCTCCCGCGTTCTCAACTGTTCCTCGTTCGGCCTTACTCGTTCCTCATGCAGCCTCACTCTCCGGTCTTGTGGCCTAACTTCTCTTTCATGCGGCCTCGCTTCTCCACGCCTTGGCCGTGCTAGAACGCCTCTGACTTGATGCGGCCTAGCTCCTCTTTGGTGCGTCCTTGACTCTCTTTGATCCGGCCTTGTCTTTCTTGACGCAGCCTTGGTTCCATTATAAGCGGCCTAGTTTCTCCATGGTGCGGCCTAGCTTCTGCAAGCCTTAGCTGCCCTAAACCGCTCCTCACCAAGTCTCGGACACACTTTAATATATTAAGAGATGATCATAGGATTATCACTCTTAAGTACTCTCCTTGATTAACACTCCCCCTCAAGTTCATACACAACAAGGTGAAGTGTGAACTTGGAGATACAAGGAGAGGCCTCATTAAAGCCTTAGTAGATAAAACCCATTGGGATAAAACTCTACTAAGGAAAAAGAGTACCAATCAATGATCTAGGGAAATTCAATCAATGTCTTGATCTTCTTATGGAGCTTCGGTCCTCGGCTTCTCTTCTCTTGCCTCGACCTTGCTCTTCTCTTCATGCTTCCTCTCTAATACTCCCCCTCAAGCTTAGTCGGCGTGAACACAAAGGCTAAGCTTGAAACCGCCGATCTTGAACCACCTCTTGGACCACTCGGCCTTGATGCTTCCTTCTTAGTCTCACGATCATCGGCTTACTCCATTCTGTTAATCAAGGAGAGTACTTAAGTGTGATGATCCAAACATCACCTAAGTACTAGAAGTATAACCCGCGGATGAAGGCCGGCCACACACTTTGATATACGGCCGGCCGTGATGGAATGATACGCGGACGGTACAAGAATGAGGCAACCTAGTATCATCATGAAGACGAACGGCCAGGCCGCATCTTGACTTAGGGAGACCGCGTGTAGATTGAGTGAAGCCGCAACATTCGATACGCGGGAAAGACTTGGTACCCGCGGGATGGATGGATGCTCGACCCGCAGGAAGACATGGCATCGAAGAGGCCCAATACGCAGGACGAAGCAAGACGCGGGAAGAGAAGGAACGGATCAGTTCGGGTGGTCCCGTATTCAAATTGTTGTGACCGTTTGGTTAAGGATAAGGATGAGCCAAAAGCATAGTACAAGCTTATCCTTAATCTTATCTTTCCATAAAGCACTTTTGCTTTATGTTGACATCCTTTACCTTTTTCCTTTATATATTTGTAATCTCATTCATTGTAATCTTAAGCTTGAATAATAAAAAGGAACATCTTATTCAAGTCTCTTTCTTTCTTTTGTTCAAAATCAGATTACCAAAATGTAGACATTAGGAGATTATGTGTTTGGGGATAGACATTATGGTTGATGAATCCATGATCTTGCTTAAGAGAAACACATCCATGAGGATAGAGAGTACTTCTTAAATCTACCCCTTTCTTATACTCAAAATCTTTCTATTTTCTTTTCAATCTCCCAAATCTTTCAATCTTTATATTCTTTATATTCTCTATACTCTCTATACTCTCTATACTCAAACCAAACCAAACACTAACCCGAATCCTTATGTGCTTAATTACTCTTGGTTTGAATTCTCTTGTGGTGTGAGATCCTTTCGGTAAAAGAAAAGTTTCTCTTGATCAAAGCTCGCCTTATGTGTGAAACTTATTTCCGGACCCTTATTCTATATGAAGATGAGGTTTGAGCATCTAAGGTCCATTCTTGTAACATTGATGGTTGGTGTTGGTAACATTGAGAAAATTTGGTGTTGGTAACATTGAGTGGTAACATTGATGGGAATGGTTAGAATGCTTGGAGTTGTGCTTGTGCTTTGTTTTGTAGCGGTTCTTGTTTGAATATGGAACCGATGATGCACACCCAAGGAGTCCAAGGAGATGCAACTAGCTTTTGGAGATCAATCTTGGAGTCATTCATGAAGCTAATTATTGCTTCTAATCTTGGGTGATGAAGAGTTGATTGAGTCAATGTTTTGAAGTTATCCAAGATTGTTGCTTCGGATGGTTAAAGAATCATGGCGTAAAGGAAGGTTGCATAGACTTGGGAGTCAAGGAGCTAAGGGGGAGAAATGGGATGGTTATTGGTTATGTATGAAGCTGGAGGGAACACAAAGGAGGCCGAGATAGAGAAGTCACTTGGAGTTTATGTTTAATCCGAAGCTAGAAGAATGAAGTGTCTTCAGGTGGAAAGTTCAAATGGGTTGTGTACGTAAAACGGCGGTTCCAAGTCACACTAGGTGGATAAAGGTGATCATGCTTCTAAGGAGTGATCATCAAGTAATGAATCAAAGAAGTTGAATTGGTGTGGAATGAAGTGAAGATTAAAGGATCAATCACACCACCGAATTGATAAGGCTACTCTCTAAGACTCTCACTCTTTAAATTTGTTCAATTATAATCGTTTGGTTCATTGATTGCTTGCTTGGTTCATTGGTGTATACTTTAAGATTTCTCTTGTTTAAATTATGTTAAGGTTCGAGGAGAAGAAGAATAGAGTAAGCCGATGATCGTGAGACGAAGAGGAAGCATCAAGACCGGTGGTTTACGACGCCTAAGGTTGAGGGGGAATATTAGAGAGCAAGCATGAAGAAGAAGGGCAAGGCCGAGGCAAGAGAAGAGAAGCCGAGGACCGAAGCTCAACAAATGAACAAGACCTTGATTATGTTCCCCTAAGATCATTGAGTTGGTACTCTTTTTCCTTAGTAGAGTTTTATCCCAATGATTTTTATCTACTAATGTTTTAATGAGGCCTCTCCTTGTATCTCCAAGTTCATCCTTCACCTTGTTGTGTATGAACTTGAGGGGGAGTGTTAATCAAGGAGAGTACTTAAGTGTGATGATCCAAGCATCTCCTAAGTACTAGAAGTATAAACCGCGGATAAAGGCCGGCCATACACTTTGATATACGGCCGGCCGTGATGGAATGATACGCGGACGGTACAAGAATGAGGCGGCCTAGTACCATCATGAAGACGAACGGTCAGGCCGCGTCTTGACTTAGGGTGACCGCGTGTAGATCGAGTGAAGCCGCAACATTCGATACGCGGGAAAGACTTGACATGCGGGATGGATTGATGCTCGACCCGCGGGAAGACATGGCATCGAAGAGGCCCAATACGCGGGACGAAGCAAGACGCGGGAAGCGAAGGAACGAATCATTTCGGGTGGTCCCGTATTCAAATTAATGTGACCGTTTGGTTAAGGATAAGGATGAGCCAAAAGCATAGTACAAGCTTACCTTAACCTTATCTTTCCATAAAGCACTTTTGCTTTATGTTGACATCCTTTACCTTTTTCCTTTATATATTTGTAATCTCATTCATTGTAATCTTAAGCTTGAATAATAAAAAGGAAAATCTCATTCAAGTCTCTTTCTTTCTTTTGTTCAAAATCAAATTACCAAAATGTAGATATTAGGAGATTATGTGTTTGGGGCGAGATTCATTTGAATCAAACCCATTTCATCTTCATATAATCTGTCATAATTTCTCCTAATCTCTTTTTAATCTCTCTTAAATCTGTTTGGCTCAATTGAGCATTTCTTATGGATTCAATCTCTCTAAAGGTTGAATCCTTGTTTGAATAATCTTATGAACCCTAAAATCTAACACATTCTTCTCCCCCTCAAACATTACACAAGATTCAAACAAGAGAAAGCTTAAAGTATATGCCAATGAATCAACTCATGAATCAAGCTAGCAATAAATGAACCAAATGATCTATAATTGAAAGAATTGAAAAAGGGTAAGAGTTTAGAGAGTAGCCTTATGATTTGATGGTGTGGTTTGTTAATCAAGGAAAGTACTTAAGGATTAATCTTTCCTTAAGTTACTAATGAAGACTATCTGAGACTTGGTGAATGATGGTGTAATGCGGTCATGCCTTGGAGAAGTTAGGCCGTATCAAGTAGATGCTAGGCCGCACCAAAGAGAGTCGAGGACGCATGAAAGAAGAGCTAGACCGCATCAAGTAAGTGACGGTCTAAGGCAATCACTTGAAGAGAAGTTGAGGCCGCATGAGGAACAAGTAAGGCCGCACGAGGAACAGTTGAGAATGCGGGAGACTCGGATGCTCGAGACGCGGGACGGTTCATACTCGACCCGCGGTATGTAATCATCAAGGCACAGACTGAACAAAGACGCAGATCTGTTTGCTTTGTGGTCCCGAAAGAAGAGAGCCGTTGGATCAAAGTGGTCCCAGCCTTATCATCTGATCCAAAAGGTTTGCTTTATGTTTACATAAAGCAAACTATTTCCAACGGTTATATTCTGAATTGCGGAATCTTATTTCAACTTTACCTTTGCTATTTATAAGCCTGTTAAACAAGGAGAACACAAAGGTGTTCAAGAGAAGAAACCAAATTACCCAAGACTAAGAGATATTCGGGTAACTTTGGGGAATGGAAGGCCAAGCATGTTCAAGGCTTGGTAAGTGGCGTTCTAGGCCATTCAAGTTAAAAAGGAGTGAGGCCGGATGAATAATGAAGAAGGCCGCACGAGAAAATGGTGAAAAATGGAAGTTGGGACAATTTGGATCGGCCATGTACCGCGGGTCGGACGAGCATCGAGACACTCGTCCCGCGGGTCGAAGGATGGTCGGAGGATGCGTACTGATGCACGTTCTGATGGAAGAGACGCGGATCGAAAGAAGATCCAGGATCCGCGTGTTTATCCGTTTTACCCGGGTCGGGTAAACGGATAAACACGCGGGTCACCGTCCTGATCCGCGTCCCGCGTCCGAGTCTCCACGTCCTGACCCGCGTTCCGTATCTGAGTTCCCACGTACCGATCCCGCATCCCGTACGTACTGATCCCGTGTCCGTGACCGATGCTGCAACATCCTGATCCGAGTCTTGTCTCCGGATCTGTTGGGCATAGTTGACCAAATTCAAATTTGGTCAACTCTTCTATTTTGATTTTATTTTTATGTATTATTTTGATTCTGATTTTTGTGGCTATAAGTACCACTTGTAAGATTCCTTTGTAATCATCCAAGTATCCAGGTATCAATAAAAGAAGAGAAAAACTCTTGTTCTTATATTTATTCCTCTTTTATTTTACTTAAGCTTTTCTAAGTATTTTCAATGTAGAACTTAGGAGATTAAGGTGTTTAGGGTGATATCCATTTAGGATTGAACCCATATTCTTAGTAAGTTTATTTTCCTCTTAATCTTTCTTATTTCACTCCAAATCTCTCCACACATGTAATACTCGGTTTTGTATAAACCGGTTTGTGTGGATCCTTTTATCAAAGACACTTAGGTGTTTGTTCTTCATAGATGAGCGTAGTCTCATCAAATTCCAACATGGTATCAGAGCATAAGCTCTTGGGTTAGAGATTTGGAGTTATTCGGTTTTGATTTTCAAATGCGCTTAATCGAACACAAATTCTATGTTAATCTTCCGCTGAAAATGATTCCAAAAGTTTTGATTTTTCAATTCGGGTTTTAAAGAAAATCTCTCAATCTTGGTTACTAAATCTCTCGGTTACTTATTCTCTCAATCTTGGTTACTAAATCTCTCAATCTTGGTTACTAAATCTCTCAATCTCTCGGTTACTAAATCTTGGTTACTAAAACTCTTTGGTTGCTATTTTTGACCTAAGTGCTGCATTGGTACTTAGAGAAATATATAATCTTGGGTAATTTACCCAAGTAGAATAAAACGGATGGGTAAACCGCGGATCAAACGCTAAGTGATCCGCGGGACGGATCGTCTCGATGTCAGGATGATCCGCAGTACGTGGAAGCATCGAGCATCGAGGATCGGGTCGTGGGTCAGGATGGCATCGAGCATCAGGACGAGAGACTGACCCGCGGGACGCCAAGCATTGAAGATCAGTACGCGAAGTGTCCGCGCGTTTATCCGGGTCACGGAACAGGTTAAAGGATAAACGCGCGGATCTAAATTGGGAGCCGTACAACCTCGTGAGTCCTCCTCCATTCACGCAAAGCATTAGTGTGACTTGGAACCGCCTCTTTTACACCTTCCCATCACACCCTTTGAATCATTCAACTCTAAGCTTCAATCTTCTTCTCACGGTTTTCTCTTGCTCCCATCGGTTACCACAACCAAGCACCATTTCTTCTCTTTCGTCGCTTCTTGAATTCCAAGCTTATGTAATGGTACAGCCCCAAATGATCAAGGCTATGGTTTTTGGAACCGGATTGATGGAATCAAGCCGCTTGTCGTATGGCTCTCTCGGTTTGATCAATAGATGGAACAAAATGGGTTGAGATGGTGGTAATTATGCTGGTTGTATAACTCTCTCATAATTACCAAGTGGATGGAAATGGATTCGAAACAGGATGGATCGATGGTCGCCACAAAGGTTATGATCAGGCTTTGATAAGACAAATAAGAGACAAGGCTTCTCACCTAAGCTCTCAATGAATTCTGGGAATTCACAAGTATTCTTGATACAAGAAAAAAGGGTTTTGCTTTATTGATAACTTGAAAGAATACACTGCTGGGAGAGGACTTTATAAACAGTCCAATTCAGCTTTGCCCTTCTAGGGGACTTGAAGCAAATACATGGAAACAAATAGATGCAAAAAATAACTAAGGAAATAAGATTACATAGCCTTTATAACTAATTGAAATACTAACTTGATTCAGACCTGCAAACACAGAAAAATCAGATTATTATTATAAGGAAATTTATTGAATTGCTTACCTTGGCTGAGATGGTAAGTCTTGAATGCTTTTCCAACCGTTGGCTTATAGTATTAAGTGCTGCGTTTCAAGTTGGTGAAATGGTGAATAAGGACAGTTCCTTATTTGTTTGCATGAGTGGTAACTCCTTGGTCGGTCCAACTTGTAACTCTTGTATTTTTGTCTCATCTTCTATACTTGCATTCTCTTCACGATCTCCTTCTTCGAGTTCCATCAGGTCTTTGTTGAGTTGTTGCTGCTCTGGTGCAAAGTCTTCAAGGTATTGTAAGCTTATAAGATGTTATACTGCCTTGTTGAATTGTTCTCTAAGCACTCTTGTTCCTGATCTTGTTGTTGATCCTTGTCTAACAATGGGAACTTGAGGCTCTTGGTTCGGAGCTGGTTCTATGTCCTCATCATTCCCTCTCTCTTGAGAAGGTTCTGACCTCATAACTGATTCATCTGCATGGAAATGGGACAAGTCGGTGACATTGAAGGTAGGGGAAATGTTTAACTCACCTGGTAACTCTAGCTTGTATGCATTGTCATTGATCTTCTCCAATACTCAGAATGGTCCGTCTCCCCTTGGTGCGAGTTTGGATTTCCTTTGTGTGGGAAACCTCTCTTGCCTCATGTGTAACCAAACCCAATCTCCTGGTTCGAACGAGATCTCCCTTCTTCCTTTATCAGGTTGAAGCTTGTACTTCTCGGTCTTCTTTTTTATATTCTCCTTAACTCTTTGGTGTAGTTTCTTCACAAAATCAGCTTTGGCTTCTCCATCTGGACTTGAATAGATGGCTGGTGGAAGTGTAATAAGGTCTAATGGAGTAATAGGATTACATCCATACACAACTTCAAAAGGAGAGTAGTTAGTAGCAGAGTGTTTGGCATGATTATAGGCAAATTCAATGAAAGGCAAACACATTAGCCAATTCTTTAAGTTCTTACCAACCGTAGCTCTCAATAGGGTTGAGAGTGTGCGATTTACTACCTCTGTTTGGCCATCGAATTGTGGATGACAAGTGGTGGAGTATAAGAGTTTAGTTCCAATCTTCTTTCATAATGTCTTCCAGAAATGGTTGAGGAACTTTTTATCACCATCTGATATGATTGTCCGAGGTACACCGTGTAGACGTACTACTTCTTTGAAGAAAAGGTCAGATGTTACACCTATAACTGTTCTTAAGTCTCTTAACTTGAATGAAATAGTGCTACTAATGGTCTTTAAGGAGGTATTGATTTCAGGCCAAGGTGAGAAAGATCCACCACCGGAAATACTAGAGCTACTTGAACATTTTGTAGATGTCTTTCTTGAGGAGATTCCACCAGGCTTACCACCTATAAGAGGTATTGAGCATCAAATAGACTTGGTACCAGGTGCACCAATCGATTAGCGTATAGGGTAAATCCACAAGAAGCCACCGAATTGGAGAAGCAAGTTCAAGAACTCATGTCAAAGGATATATTAGAGAAAGCCTGAGTCTTTGTGCAGTTTCTGTCCTTCTAGTGTCTAAGAAAGATGGAACTGTTAATCAAGGAGAGTACTTAAGAATGATAATCCTATGATCATCTCTTAAGATACTAAAGAGTGTCCGAGACTTGGTAAGGTACGGCTTGGGAGGTCCCAATGATGAAAAAGTAAGGCCGCATGATGAACGAGTAAGGCCGGATCAAGAAGTGTCCAGCCGCACCAAAGTAAGTCTATGCCGCAAGAAGGAAAGCTAGACCGCATCAATGGAGTAACGGTCTAGGGCGGTCATGGCTCGGATACACTTAGTCTCAAGAAGGAGAAGCTAGGCCGCTAGTGAAACGGTTGAAGCCGCAACATTGGATACACGGGAAAGACTTGACCCGCTGGAAGGACGATCGAGGCGCGGGACGGATGGATGCTCGACCCGCGGTACTACGGCATCGAGGCAAAGGCGCGGATCAGTACAAGGACGCGGGAAATGGCACAAATCAGTTTTCTCTAAGTGGTCCCGAGTTCAAATCTATGTGTGACCGTTTGAGGATAAGGTTTTGGATAAGGTTTGCTTTATCACTGCAAGCCAAGATTTGCTTTATATCCAAAACCTTATCTCTTCCCAACTTTCACTTTTCAAATCTGATCTCATTTTTCCTTTATATATGTATCTTCACTCATTTGTAATCTTTAACTTTCCATTGAATAAAATCAGATTACTAAAGATGTAGATTAAGGAAGTTAATCGTGTTTAGGGTGAGATCCTTTAGGATCAAACCCATTTATGTTTATCTCTTCTTCTTAATCACTGCTTAATCTATTATAATCTCTTCTAAATCTGTTCTTAATCTCTTTGTGCTCTCTTGAGCTTTTCTTGTTGATTCAACCCTTGTTAATGGTTGGATCCTTGTTTGAATAATCTTATGAACCCTAAAATCTAACATGGTATCAGAGCGGGTTGCTTTTGGGTTAAAAATGTTAGATTGAATCGTTATAAAGAGGTTTCCATTCTCCTTATGCGCTTAATCTAACAAACATTCTAAACACAATTTCCACTGCTTGAAGAAGGAGGAAGCTTGATGTTGCTTTCCCATGAAGATTGAAGAAGAAAGCTCGAAGCTTTCATGAAGAAATGAAGAAGAAGAGCAAGGCCGAGGAGAAGCTCACGGTTTGGTGAATCTTTGTTTGTATGAATGGTTTTTGATGTTGAAGACTTGGATCTATTGCTCGGAGAAAGCTAGATCCGAGATTGAAGAATAAAGAAGAAGAAAGCCCGAAGCTTTCTAGTTGAAGAAAGAAGAAGACCAAAGGAAGAAGCACACGGATTTGAAGACGTTCTCATCCATGGAGCTAAAAGTTATTCCTTTGGAGAAGAAGCTCAAACAAGAAGGTGGTTCCTTGATGGGTCAAGGAGTAAATTTTCAACCTTTGGAGCTGTTTTGAAATGGTTAAAACAAAAGAAAATCCGAGTTTGTGTTGAGACTCGGTCACTAGTGTGAAGCTAAGTGGGAATCAAGGGAAGAAAACCATTAAAGATTGTGTCTTTCCTTTCCCATGAAGCTCAAGGATGTTGTTTACTCTCATAAAGCCATGAAGGTGCGGTTAGATGAGGAAGGATCGAAGTTGTTTACAAGAGAAGAGGAGAAGATTGAAATCATGGAGATACTCAAAGAGAGACTCTCAGGAGGAGATCATTGAGTTGATCGGCCGATGATGTTCAACCATGGAAGCTTAATTTGGGTTAATCCTAATCCTTACCTCTCTTGTTTAAATTTATGGTTGATGAATCCATGATCTTGCTTAAGAGAAACACATCCATGAGGATAGAGAGTACTTCTTAAATCTACCCCTTTCTTATACTCAAAATCTTTCTATTTTCTTTTCAATCTCCCAAATCTTTCAATCTTTATATTCTCTATACTCTCTATACTCAAAATCAGTTTGGAACCAAAACCTAAACACAAACCAAACACTAACCCGGATCCTTATGTGCTTAATTACTCTTGGTTTGAATTCTCTTGTGGTGTGAGATCCCTTCGGTAAAAAAACGTTTCTCCTGATCAAAGCTCGCCTTATGTGTGAAACTTATCACCGGACCCTTATTCTCTTTGGTGATAAGGTTTGAGCATCTAAGGTCCATTCTTGTAACATTGATGGTTGGTGTTGGTAACATTGAGAAAATTTGGTGTTGGTAACATTGAGTGGTAACATTTATGAGAATGGTTAGAATGCTTGGAGTTGTGCTTGTGCTTTGTTTTGTAGCAGTTCTTGTTTGAATATGGAACCGATGATGCACACCCAAGGAGTCCAAGGAGATGCAACTAGCTTTTGGAGATCAATCTTGGAGTCATTCATGAAGCTAATAATTGCTTCTAATGTTGGGTGATCAAGAGTTGATTGAGTCAATGTTTTGAAGTTATCCAAGATTGTTGCTTCGGATGGTTAAAGAATCATGGCATAAAGGAAGGTTGCATAGACTTGGGAGTCAAGTAGCTAAGGGGGAGAAATGGAATGGTTATTGGTTATATATGAAACCGGAGGGAACACGGAGGAGGCCGAGATAGAGAAGTCACTTGGAGTTTATGTTTAACCCGAAGCTAGAAGAATGAAGTGTCTTCGGGTCGAAAGCTCAAATGGGTTGTGTGTGTAAAACGGCGGTTCCAAGTCACACTAGGTGGATAAAGGTGATCATGCTTCTAAGGAGTGATCATCAAGGAATGAATCAAAGAAGTTGAATTGGTGTGGAATGAAGTGAAGATTAAAGGATCAACCACACCACCGAAATGAAAAGGCTACTCTCTAAACTCTTACTCTTTAAATTTGTTCAATTATAAACTAGTTGGTTCTTTGATTGCTTGCTTGGTTGATGAGTAAATTCATTGGTGTATACTTTAAGCTTTCTCTTATTTGAATTATGTTAATGTTCAAGGAGGAGAAGAATGAAGGAGGCCGATGATCATGAGTCTAAGAGGAAGCATCAAGACCGGCGGTTTCAACCTTAGCCTTTGTGTTCACGACGCCTTAGGTTGAGAGGGAGTATTAGAGAGGAAGCATGGAGAAGGAGGGCGAGGCCGAGGCACGAGAAGAGAAGCCGAGGACCGAAGCTCAACAAGAAGAACAAGACCTTGATTGAATTCCCCTAGATCATTGAGTTGGTACTCTTTTTCCTTAGTAGAGTTTTATCCCATTGGGTTTTATCTACTAAGGTTTTAATGAGGCCTCTCCTTGTATCTCCAAGTTCATCCTTTACCTTGTTGTGTATGAACTTGAGGGGGAGTGTTAATCAAGGAGAGTACTTAAGTGTGATGATCCAAACACCACCTAAGTACTAGAAGTATAACCCGCGGATGAAGGCCGGCCACACAATTTGATATACGGCCGGCCGTGATGGAATGATACGCGGACGGTACAAGAATGAGGCGGCCTAGTACCATCATGAAGACGAACGGTCAGGCCACATCTTGACTTAGGGAGACCGCGTGTAGATTGAGTGAAGCCGCAATATTCGATACGCGGGAAAGACTTGACCCGCAGGATAGATGGATGCTCGACCCGCGGGAAGACTTGGCATCGAAGAGGCTCGATAAGCAGGACAAAGCAAGACGTGGGAAGCGAAGGAACAGATCAGTTCGGGTGGTCCCGTATTCACATTAATGTGACCGTTTGGTTAAGGATAAGGATGAGCCAAAAGCATAGTACAAGCTTATCCTTAACCTTATCTTTCCATAAAGCACTTTTGCTTTATTTTGACATCCTTTACCTTTTTCCTTTATATATTTGTAATCTCATTCATTGTAATCTTTAACTTGAATCAATAAGGAAAATCTGAGTTCATCTTTTAGTACACAAAATGTAGATTAAGGATTAAAATCGTGTTTAGGGTGAGATCCTTTAGGATTAAACCCATTTATGTTTATCTCTTCTTCTTAATCACTCCTTAATCTATTCTAATCTCTCTCAAATCTGTTCTTAATCTTTTTGTGCTCTCTTGAGCTTTTCTTGTTGATTCAACCCTTGTTAATGGTTGGATCCGTGTTTGAATAACCTTATGAACCCTAAAATCTAACATAATCCTCCTCCATGAGCTTCTCTGGTGATTAGTTCTCTCATGGATCCTTGCGGAATACACAGTCGCTTCTCCTTGAAAATAAATCCATCGTGTTGATAATATGTTCCAAATGCAGCCTTTGTAGTGTCCTTGTAAATCTCTTGAAAATCAGGATCTTCTTCATAGGTGTTCTTGATATGTTCAAAACCCATGATCTTAGCCTCCATTGTGGAAATGAGAGTGTATCTCCTTGAGAGTGCATCTGCCACAATGTTCTCCTTTCCCTTCTTGTATTTGATTACATATGGAAAGGTCTCCACAAACTCTAACCATCGGGCATGTCTCTTCTTAAGCATAGTCTGCCCCTATAGATGCTTAAGGGTCTCATGGTCGGTATGATTGACAAACTCCTTATAGAGTAGATAGTGTTGCCATGTCTCAAGTGATCTCACTAGTGCATAGAGCTCTTTATCGTAGGTTGGGTAGTTGAGGGAAGCACCACTAAATTTCTCACTGAAATAAGCCACGGGTCTTCCTCCTTGCGTTAAAACAACACCTATACCTGTACCTGAAGCATCACATTCAATCTCAAACATTTTGTCAACGTTAAGAAGTACTAGAACCGGTGCTTGTGTGAGGCTGTCCTTGAGCTTGTTAAAAGCGTTTTCTTGAGCTGATCCCCATGCAAAGGTAGTGTTCTTCTTGATTATTGACGTGAGAGGTGCTGCTAGGGTACTGAAGTCTTTAACAAACTGCCTATAGAAGCTGGCCAATCCGTGGAAACTTCTAACATGTCCGACCATAGTTGGAGTAGGCCATTCTTGTATGGCTTTGATCTTCTCTTCATCTACTTTAAGTCCCTGTGAACTCACAATAAATCCTAAAAATACCAATTGATCAGTGCAAAAAGTACATTTCTTAAGGTTTGCATATAATCCTCCATGCCTAAGAGTGTCTAGAACCTGTTCAAGATGCTTGATATGATCTTCTAAGCATTGACTATATATAAGAATGTCATCGAAGTAAACTACGACAAACTTACAGATGTATGCTCTTAGGATATGGTTCATGAGCCTCATGAAGGTGCTTGGTGCATTTGTATGTCCAAATGGCATTACTAGCCATTCATAGAGACCTCTCTTGGCTTTGAAAGCTGTCTTCCACTCGTCTCTCTCTTTCATTCTGACTTGATGGTATCCGCTCTTTAAGCCTATCTTTGAAAAGATGGTTGTGCCACTAAGCTCATCTAGCATGTCATCTAGTCTTGGAATGGGATGTCTATACTTGATGGTGATGTTGTTGATGGCCCGACAGTCTACACACATTCTCCAAGTACCATCTTTCTTTGGTACAAGCAAGACGGGTACAACACTAGGGCTTAGACTCTCCCTTATGTAACCTTGGGACATAAGTTCCTAAACTTGGTTCTCTAGCTCTTTAGCCTCTTCCGAATTGACCTTGTAAGCCGGTCGGTTAGGCAATGGTGCTCCAGGAACCAAATCAATCTGTGCTCGATTCCCCTTATAGGTGGAAGTCCATCGGGTAATTCTTTAGGAAATACATCTTTATACTTCTCTAGAAGCTTAGTCATCTCTGTTGGTAGTTCCTTTTCGATTTCTTCTCCTGAAAACAAACTTTCTCTAAAGATCATTTGTAATACCTGCTCTTTATGCTCAATAGATTTTAAAATAGTACTTGGTGAAACATATAAGCTAGTTTTACTCACTTGACCTCATTTGTCCATTGCTCTTTGCATTTCATTCACTTCTCTTGGAGTGAGAGGAGCTAGATTGTGCTTTCGATGGTTATGAGTGAAAGAGTAGTAATTGGTGCGACCATTGTGTAGAGTTTCTTTCTCAAACTGCCATGGCCTTCCGAGGAGAAGATGGTCTACTTGCATTGGCACCACATCACAAGTAACTTGATCACTATACTTACCAATGTTGAATGGCACTACGACTTATTGACCTTAGGACTCACATTGAGACTAAGTAAAATAATAAAGGAGATGGAATAAAATTGGGTCGGAAATATAGAACTGCGCATCGGAACACTCGAGATGCGGGACGATGGAAACTGACCCGCGGTACGAGAGGCATCGATGCTAGACGCGGATCAGTACGCGGAAAGGGATCGATGCCAGACGGGTACGAGGATCAGTACGCGGCATCAAGTCATCATCGACCTGCAGGACGAGAGGCATCGAGACAGAGCCGAGACACGGGACGTGTGCAACAACGGGTTGAAGGAAACGGGTCGGATCCACCCGCGGGCAAACGGATAAACGCACGGGTCATAGTCTGTTCAAAATGAACGATGTCGTTTTGATCGGACTGATGCACCGAGACGCGGATCCATCCAGGTACGAGAGACGCATCCTGCAGTACGTGGATCGGTATGAGCACCGTACGTGCGTCCGACCTTGACCGCACCCAAAATCTTATCCGTCCCAATGTGTGAATTTTCTTATGACCGTTTGTTTTATGCCTATTTATGGGTTGTTCTATGATGATGTAACACTAATCTTTGAATAATAAGAAAAATCAAAGTTCATACTCTTCATTACTCTTCATGGTTACCTAATCTCTTATTCTCATAATCTTTACTATTCTTTTCTCAATCTTACTCTAAATCTCACATAATTCTTACATGGTATCAGAGCAAAAGCTCTTGGGTTTCGTAAATTTGTTAGATTGAATCGTTGTAAGAAGGTTTCCATCCATCTTATGCGCTTAATCTAACATACATCATCCGAAAGTTTCATCCTTGTTTAGGATTCTCACAAAGCTCAAAGCTTTCTTCTTTGAACCTTCAAAAGCTCAAAGCTTTCATTTTTCAATAATCTTAAGCTCAAAGCTTCCATCTTTAACCCGGTTCTACTCAAAGCTCAAAGCTATCATTTTTCGATCATCTAAAGCTCAAAGCTTTTCATTGATTTCAAGTTCACATCAACAAAATGATGAACACGTTCGAGACTACCAAACCGCTTGTTGTTCCGGTGACTCTCATGGGAGGAAACTATCTTCTTTGGTCAAGGACTACCAAGACCGCCTTGTGTGGCCGCGGCTTGTGGAGCCACATTGATTTATCTCTTCGCGAAGCCACCTACGATGGTTCGTCGGATGAGGAAGGAGAGGAAGCTGCTAGATTGGCGGTGGCCAAGTGGTTCCAAGAAGAACAAACCGTTCTCGCAATCCTTCAAAACGGTTTGGAAGGATCAATCCTTGAGGCTTATTCCTATTGTGAAACGGCAAGTGAGTTATGGGATACTCTCAAGAATGTTTATGGTAATGTCTCTAATCTCACTCGGGTCTTTAAGGTTAAGAAGGCTCCCAACAAGCTTAGTCAAGAGGATATGGAGTTTACTAAGCACTTTGGAAGGTATCGATCATTGTGGGCTGAGCTAGACATGCTTAGGCCAAGCACTATGGATCCGGTTGTGCTCAATGAACGAAGGGAGCAAGACAAGGTCTTTGGTCTTCTCCTTACCTTAAATCCGGTATACAATGATCTCATCAAACACATTCTCCGTTCCGATGTGTTACCGAGTCTCGATGATGTGTGCTCCCAAATCCAAATGGAGCAAGGGTCTCAAGGGCTATTCGGAGGAAAGGGGGAGCTTCACATGGCCAACCAAGGGGCCTATAATCGACACGACAACCAGAGGAATAGTGGAACAAGTCGGTATCTCAACCCACATTTGAAATGTGACCATTGCAAGAAGGATGGTCATACCAAGGATAAGTGTTGGTTGCTTCATCCTCACCTCAAGACACCGAGAGGAACCAATCTGAATTGGAACTACTACAAGGGATCACGGGCTAATGTCGCTTCGGCCAAACAAGATCAAGGAGGAACCGGGTCCTCAAAGCAAGGAGACGAGTCTAATCAAGTCGACTATGTAAGGAAATCAGACTTGGAGTCTCTCATCAAGTCATTTGCCTCGCTCAAAGAATCTGGTAAAACTTTCTATACTCGTAAACCTAGTGATTCTCTTGTGGTTGATTCAGGAGCTTCTCATGACATAATTAGTAACTTGAACTTACTTGAGAAACTTGAACCATCTAAGGGTAATGTGATGATTGCTAATGGAGATAATATACCAATCAAAGGAATTGGAAACTTGAATTTGTTTAACAAAAGCTCTAAAGCTTTTTACATGCCGAATTTTGAATCAAACTTACTCTCGGTTAAACGTATGACTAGTGACTTGAATTGTTACGCAATCTTTGGTCCTAATGACTTCCATTTTCAGGATATTGAGTCCGAGAAAGTAATTGAAGGTGGTGGGACTAAGGATGATCTCTATGTCTTAGAAGATTTATCACCAAGCTCGTCTAGTTCATTTCGTTTTCAAACTTGTTTAGGAGTGGCTAATAATGCAATTTGGCATGCTAGAGTAGGACATCCCCATTCTTGGGCTCTTGAAATAATGCTCCCCAATGTTTCTTTTGATCATTTGTCTTGTGAATCTTGTATTCTTCGAAAACATTGCAAGTCGGTTTTCACTAAATCTTCTACATTTTATGAAAATTGTTTTGATCTTGTGCATTCGGATGTTTGGACATCTCCTTGTGCATCTAGAGATAACAATAAGTACTTTGTCACATTCATTGATGAAAAATCGAAATATACATGGCTTACTCTTTTACCTTCTAAAGATAGGGTCTTTGATGCATTTGTGAATTTTCAAACTTATATTGCTAACCAATATAATGCCAAGATTAATATTTTTAGAACAGATAATGGTGGTGAATACATGAGTAATCAATTTAAAGAGCACCTATCTAAGCTTGGCATTTGCATCAAACGACTTGTCCATACACTCCACAACAAAATGGTGTGGCCGAAGGAAAGAACCGTCACCTAATGGAGGTTTCAAGAGCTATGATGTTTCACATGAATGTGCCAAGAAGATTTTGGGGAGATGTGGGCATGACCGCTTGTTACTTGATCAATCGGACACCAACCAAGGTCCTTGAGGATGTCTCTCCATTTGAGGTACTCACTAAAGAAAAACCCTTCCTTAATCACTTGAGAGTCTTTCGGTGTGTTTGTTTTGTGTTGGTGCCTAGGGAATTAAGGGACAAGCTAGAAGCAAAGAGTACAAGATGCATATTCCTCGGTTACTCAACAACGCAAAAAGGGTACAAATGTTATGATCCAAGTTCAAGGAAAACCTTTGTCTCTAGAGATGTGAAGTTCATAGAAGAACAAGGGTTTTATGGAGTTAAAGACCGAGGAGACTTGAGTGATCTTGCAACACCGTCGGACCTTGGCTCCAATTTATGATTCCTTCTTCAAAATCTTGGGAATCATGAGCCAAGAGACAAAGTTGGTAACCAAGACAACACTCCACTAGTTCAAGAGGAAGTTGTTTAAGAGACAGGTCAAGAAGATGAGGTCCAAGAGCCAATCCAAGAGGAGGCCGGTCATGATGAGGTTCCGGTTGGTCTAGAACAAGACCAAGGGGTTAATGAGGATGGAACTCCGGAGGAAGAAGTTCAAGAAGAAATTAAAGAACCGGTTTTGCGTAGAAGCACAAGCCTAAGAAGGATCCCTCTCAATGGAAAAAGAGCCGAGTTTACTTCAACAATGAAGCCGTAGCTCATCCAATCCAAGCGGTGTGTTCGCTCGCCCTCTTACCCTCTTCTCATAGGGCGTTTATGACAAAGATAGATGAGTATACCATTCCCAAGACATTTGAGGAAGCTATGGAGGATGAGCATTGGGTAGAGGCGGTAGATGATGAGGTTGGAGCTATGGTCAAGAACCATACTTGGGATGAAGCGGATCTTCCCGAAGGCAAAAGAACTGTGACTTCCAAATGGGTATTCACGATAAAGTATTTGAGTGATGGGGATCTTGAGAGGTATAAGGCTAGGTTGGTGGCTAGAGGATTTATCCAAACATATGGGGATGATTACACAGATACATTTGCTCCGGTTGCGAAGCTTAACACGGTGAGAGTTGTGTTCCCTTTGGCGGCAAACTTAGATTGGGATCTATGGCAAATGGACGTGAAAAACGCTTGCTTACAAGGAGATCTCAAGGAGGAAGTGTATATGACACCACCACCCGGTCTTGAGACCTCTATAGCTCCCGGAAAGGTTCTCAAGGAACTTAGCTCGACACTTAAGGAAAGAGGATTCAAGAAATGTGAGCTAGACCACACCCTATTCACACTTCAAGGGCCGAATGGGATAGTTGTTGTTTTGATCTATGTGGATGATATGATCATTTCCGGGAGTGATAAGCAAGGAATTTAAGACACAAAGGACTTTCTCAACTCGGTGTTTAAAATGAAAGACCTCGGAGAAGTAAAGTACTTTCTTGGGATTGAAGTGTGTCGATTTAAGAATGGATTGCATATTTCCCAAAGGAAGTACACATTGGATTTGTTGAAAGAAACCGGGAAGCTTGGAGCTAAGCCGGCTAAAACCCCATTAGAAGAAGGTTATAAGGGCGATCGAAAGGGGGAGAAGGAGAATGAGCCATACGAAGATCCATCAAGATATAGACGGCTTGTGGGAAAATTGATCTATTTGTGTCTCACAAGGCCGGATATAAGCTTTGCGGTAAACCAAATTAGCCAACATATGCAAAAACCAACGGTGTATCACTGGAAAATGGTTGAGAGGATCCTTAGATACTTGAAAGATAGTCTGGGTCTAGGAGTTTGGATGGGAAAGAATGAGAGCTCCGATGTGGTTGGTTATTGTGATGCGGATTGGGCCGGTGATAGAAACGATAGAAGATCGACAACCGGATATTGCACTTTTATTGGCGGGAACTTGGTCACTTGGAGGACTAAGAAGCAAAAGGAAGTCTCATGCTTTAGTGCGGAAGCCGAGTATAGGGCCATGAAGAAGTTGACAAACGAGCTTACTTGGTTGAGAGGGATCTTAGCTCACTTGGGAATTGAGACGGATAAGCCAATGGTAATGCATTGTGACAATCAAGCTGCAATCCACATTGCGACTAACTCGGTTTTCCATGAAAGGACGAAGCATATTGAGATCAATTGCCACAAGGTTTGAGAAAAGATTGAGCAAGGATGGACTCTACCGTGTTTTACAAGAAGTGAAGAACAACTAGCGGATATGTTCACCAAATCCGCAAGTCTCAAAGTTTGCAATAACATTTTGGGCAAACTAGGACTTTTGGATCTCACACATCCATGAGAAGACCCCTTACTTGCAATCATCACATTCTTTTTCCCTTACCAAAGTTTTGACCCACGTGGTTTTCTTTGATAAGGTTTTTAATGAGGTGATGGTTGTGAGTCTCCAAGTTAAGCATAAATTCTTTATGTTTAACTTGAGGGGGAGTATTGACCTTAGGACTCACATTGAGACTAAGGAAAATAATAAAGGAGATGGAATAAAATTGGGTCGGAAATATAGAACCGCAGATTGGAACACTCGAGACGCGGGACGATGGAAATTGACCCGCGGTACAAGAGGCATCGATGGCAGACGCGGATCAGTACGCGGAAAGGGATTGATGCCAGACGGGTACGAGGATCAGTACGCGGCATCGAGTCATCATCGATCCGCAGAACGAGAGGCATCGAGAGAGAGCCGAGACGCGGGACGTGTGCAGCAACGGGTCGAAGGAAACGGGTCGGATCCACCCGTGGGCAAATGGATAAACGCGCGGGTCATAGTCTGTTCAAAACGAACGATGTCGTTTTGATCAGACTGATGCACCGAGACGAGGATCCATCTTGGTACGAGATACGCGTCCCGCAGTACGTTGATCGGTACGAGCACCGTACGTGCGTCCGACCTTGACCGCACCCAAAATCTTATCCGTCCCAACGTGTGAATTTTCTTATGACCGTTTGTTTTATGCCTATTTATGGGTTGTTCTATGATGATGTAACACTAATCTTTGAATAATAAGAAAAATCAAAGTTCATACTCTTCATTACTCTTCATGGTTACCTAATCTCTTATTCTCATAATCTTTACTACTCTTTTCTTAATCTTACTCTAAATCTCACATAATTCTTACACGACTTGCTCCGTAATCCTCAGTTCTGTCTCATCATTGAGCCATCTCAAACGGTATGGTTTCGGATGCTTAATTGTCTTTAGTCCTAACTTGTCAACAAGATACTTGCTAGCCACGTTAGTACAAGAACCACCATCAATTATTACAATACATACCTTGGTCTCAACGCTACATCTTGTATGAAAGATGTTCTCCCTTTGAATTGTTTCTGGTTCATAAAGGGCACTAAGGGCTCTTCGAGTCACAAGTATCTCTCCTGTTTTGGGGAAGTCGGTTATCTCTTCATCAGAATCAGTTGGTTCTGCCTCATCTTGTGATTCATACTATCCATTGTCTTTCAAGATCATGACCCTTTGATTTGGACACTCTCTTGCATAATGCCCCTTTCCTTGGCATTTGAAACAAGTAATGTCTCTAGATCTTTGAACTGGAGCTCTGTTTTGTTCTGGTGGTGCTGGTTTGGAAGGTCCTGAAGTTGACTTCTGAAACCGAGTGTCTTCTTCTTTGGATTTACCTTTGTCTTGACCCTTAGAGTATGTTTGATTCCATGTAGTCTTCCCTCGGGCAGTGGATGTGTTCTTTCTCTTGATGTGTTGTTCAGCTTGAATAACATAATGCAACAGATCCTCCATGTGCTCATAGTTTTGCCTTTCTACCTTCCTTGCGATCCTATCTTGTAGACAATCTAAGAACTGAGCCATTAAGGTCTCCTCTGAGTCTTGCAACTCTAATTGGTTTCTGATTGTTTCAAACTCCTCAAAGTAGTCTTCTACAGATTTTTGGCCTTGTGACAGCTTCTTAAATTGTTTCTGTAAGTCGCGGTAGTAGTAGGCTGGTACATACCTCTTTCTTAGATGAAAGGTCATGTCCTCCCAAGTGGTAATCTGCCATGCCTCAATCTCCTCCGTTCAGAAACTTCTCTATCCCACCATGTTAAAGCATTGTCTATGAGTTGAGCAGCTGCTAGGGACACCTTCTTTGCCTCAGAGTATTGGTAATAGTCAAAGATGTGCTCCATCCTCTTTTCCCAGTCAATGTATGCTGCTGGATTAACTTTTCCCGCAAATGTTGGTGGTATAAGCTTGAGGTCTTTGCCTCCAGGTCTGTCATCTTCTCGTTCTCTCTCTTGACTCCTTTCCCTTCCCCGGTCTCGATTTGCTCCTCTGTTCTGGTTACGGTCTCTACCAAGGTTTAGTTGCCTCCTAGGTTGTACGTTTTGTGGTGGAGGAGCATGCTCTTCGTCTGAATCAGTTTCATCTACTCGTTCCTCTTGTCTCCTAGGTGGTGGGTTTTGTTGTTGGGGTTGCTGCCTCTGCTCTATCTGCGTAAGGCGATCAGTGATGCCCCTCAGGGTCTCCAAAAGCTGTATCATTTGAAGTTGCAGTTGTTGTGCTTCTTCTGCCATGGTCCTGCGTAGAATCAACAAGAGATCAAGTGCACAAATGGGGTTCTAAGGAAATATAATTCGAGATATCAGAGATGATGCAATAATGAAAAGATAATATTCAAATACTAGATGAAATCTGGTGCAATAATGAACCTTCCTTTTTTTTTTTAATTGCAATAATACTAATAATGGAGCAGATTCTTTTCTAAATGCGGAAACAAATAGATGGAAATTGCAAAAGCTGTGAATAATGATCTGATCAAAAGTCAATACGGAAACAAGTATGAATATATAGATTTTTTTTTTGAATGCAAAATAACTATTAATGGTAAGATATTGATTCTAAATGGGGAAAACAAATAACGTATGATGCAGAAACAAATGCTTATGACGAATCAAAGTGCAGGAACTAATGAAAAGAATAAAATATGATGAACTGATTGGCTAAGATGAATGAAGACAAATGATATGCAATAAGAAAGTAATTCAAGGATAGAAGTAACTTGAGTAGGAGCCTTTTAAGCTCTGATACCAGATGGTATAGCCCCAAATGATTAAGGCTATGGTTTTTGGAACCGGATTGATGGAATCAAGCCGCTGGTCGTATGACTCTCTCGATTTGATCAATAGATGGAACAAAATGGGTTGAGATGGTGGTAATTATGCTGGCTGTATAACTCTCTCAGAATTACCAAGTGGATGGAAATGGATTCGTAACATGATGGATCGATGGTCGCCACAAAGCTTATGATCAGGCTTTGATAAGACAAATAAGAGACAAGGCTTCTCACCTAAGCTCTCAATGAATTCTGGGAATTCACAAGTATTCTTGATAAAAGAAAAAAGGGTTTTGCTTTATTGATAACTTGAAAGAATACACTGCTTGGAGGGGACTTTATAAACAGTCTAATTCAGCTTTGCCCTTCTAGGGAACTTGAAGCAAATACATGGAAACAAATAGATGCAAAAAATAACTAAGGAAATAAGAATACATAGCCTTTATAACTAATTGAAATACTAATTTGATTCAGACCTGCAAACACAGAAAAATCAGATTATTTGAAATTTATTGAATTGCTTACCTTGGCTGAGATGGTGAGTCTTGAATGCTTTTCCAACCGTTGGCTTATAGTATTAAGTGCTGCGTTTCAAGTTGGTGAAATGGTGAATAAGGACAGTTCCTTATTTGTTTGCATGAGTGGTAACTCCTTGGTCGGTCCAACTTGTAACTCTTGTGTTTTGGTCTCATCTTCTATACTTGCATTCTCTTCATGATCTCCTTCTTCGAGTTCCATCAGGTCTTTTTCGAGTTGTTGCTGCTCTGGTGCAGAGTTTTCAAGGTCTTGTAAGCTTATAAGATGTTCTACTGCCTTGTTGAATTGTTCTCTAAGCACTCTTGTTCCTGATCTTGTTGTTGGTCCTTGTCTAACAATGGGAACTTGAGGCTCTTGGTTCGGAGCTGTTTCTATGTCCTCATCATGTAACCTTCCTCAACGCCAAACCTAATCACCATCCGAAGCATCTCAATCTCTATTAGCTTCCGGAAAAACGTTAAAACATTGGCTTGATCAATCTTTCTTCACCACTCACAGCTCCTTTGGCTCTTTTGAATGACTTCAAGATTGACCTTCAAAGGCTAGTTACATTTTCTTGGGTATTGACCTTGGTACTTAATAGGTACTAAGGGAATAAAACAAATAATGCATCGGATCGAAATGGAGAGTCGAGATGCTATCAACCTGCGGGAAGAGTTCCTCGATGCTTACTCGACCCGTGGGAAGGATTTCTCGAGGCACGATCTAAGGCTCTTGACACGCGGAACATTAGAGACGCGGGAAGCCGAGGCTTGGATCCGATACGCGGGAAGAAGCTAAACTCAGCGTTTCACCTTTAATTACACGCGGTCTTTAAAAGGTGTGACGCGGCCTTGGATCTTATGGATAAGGGAAAGAGAGGTCGTACCCGTACAAAGGACATTTCACCTTTATGTTGTCATTTTGTTCCTTATCTCTAAACGGTCATATGTGACTCATCCTAGGACTATTCTATTTATGGATCTGATTCAATCATTTGTAAACTTCATCTTGAATAAAACTCAAGTTCCTATTCTACTTATTCTCCATGGTTACTAATCTACCTTAATCTCTACATTCTTCATTAATCTTCACTAATCTTCTTCATTCTCTAAATACTTCCGCTTAATCTTCTAAAAACTAACATGGTATCAAAGTGTGGTTTACGTTCATGGTGATCTAGAGTTATATTCTAATTGGTTCTCTAATCTCCTTTTCAATCAAAGCTAGTTCGATTTGCTAAATCCCTTTCGGAATCTTGGTATCATTAAAATTGTTAGATTGAATCGTTATAAGGAGGTTTCCATTCTCCTTATGCGCTTAATCCAACACACAATCTCAATCTTCTCATCCGAATGGTTAAATCTTTGGTTTGAATCTTGTATACTTGAAATCTTCACAAAGTTTCAAGCTTTCTTCTAGATCGATTCAAACTCTCTCTAAATCTTTAAGCCTTTCTCAAAATCAGTCTCAAAACCCTTAAAGGAAGGATTTTTCATGGATAACTTGAAAGCTTTGGTGGTTCCGGTGATTCTCACAGGTGGAAACTACTTGCTATGGTCTAGAACAACCAAGACTGCTCTTTGTGGCCGTGGATTGTGGAGCCACATCGATCTCACTACTAGACCATTGTATGACTCGACCGAAGAAGAGGATGATGAGATCGTACGGGAAAGGGAAGCTAAGTGGTTCCAAGAAGATCAAACGGTGTTGGCGGTCTTCAAAATGGTCTTGAGCCGTCGATTCTTGAGGCATACTCTTATTGTGAGACCGCGTTTGAGCTTTGGGAAACATTGTAGAATGTGTATGGTAACATCTCAAATCTCTCTCGTGTGTTCAAAGTCAAACGAGCCATCAACAATCTCCACTAAGAAGACATGGAGTTTACGAAGCATTTTGGTGTGTATCGGTCCCTTTGGGCCGAGCTTGAGATGCTTAGGTCAAGCTCCATCGATCCGGTGGTCCTCAATGAACGGAAGGAACAAGACAAGGTATTTGGACTTCTTCTCACATTGAACCCGGTGTTCAATGATCTCGTCAAACACATCCTTCGGTTCGAGACTCTCCCAAGCCTTGATGATGAGTGTGCATAAATCCAAAGGGAACAAGGCTCTCTTGGGCTCTTTGGCAGCAAGGGGGAACTTTCAATGGCTAACAAAGGGGTGTTCAAGGGTGATGAAAGGCGTTCTAAGTATTGGTGTGAACATTGTAAGAGAAAGAGCCATTATAAGGAGAAATGTTGGCTCATTCATCCTCACCTCAAGGAACGGTTCTATGCCGATCGTGCTAGAGATGAGCGTGCAAAGGCCAACTACTCAACCGCCAAGACTGATCAAGATCATTCCGAACCGTCAAAGCAAGGAGGAGAGACAAGCCATGGAGATTACGTGAGGAAATCCGACCTTGAAGCTCTCATCAAATCCATTGCATCACTCAATCAATCCGGTAAAACTTTCTATTCCCTTAAACCTAGTGATTCTCTTGTTGTTGACTTGGGTGCAACTCATCACATGATAAGTAACTTAAATCTTCTTGAGAACCTAGGACCATCTAAGGGTAATGTGATGATTGCAAATGGAGATAATATACCCATTAAAGGAATTGGAGACTTGAATCTATTTAATAAAAGCTCAAAAGCATTTTACTTACCGAATTTTGAATCAAACTTGCTTTCGGTTAATAAAATTACCAAATATTTAAATTGTTATGCAATCTTTGGTCCTAATGACGTTCATTTTAAAGATATTGAATCCAGAAAGATTATTGGAGGTGGTGGTACCAAGGATGATCTATACATTCTTGAAGATTTATCATCAAGCTCATCTAGTTCCATTTCATTTCAATCTTGTTTAGGAGTTGCTAATAATGCTATTTGGCATGCTAGACTAGGACATCCTCATTCTCGTGCTTTTGAAATAATGCTTCCCAATGTTTACTTTGATCATTTGAATTGTGAAGCTTGTATTCTTGGTAAACATTGCAAAACGGTTTTTCCGAAATCATCTACTTGTTATGAAAAATGCTTTGATTTGGTTCATTCGAATGTTTAGACATCACCTTGCTTATCTAGAGATAATAACAAGTACTCTGTTACATTTATAGATGAAAAATCAAAGTATACATGGGTTACTCTCTTGCCATCTAAAGATCGAGTTATTAATGCATTCATAAACTTTCAAAACTATATTGCTAACCAATATAATGCCAAGATTAAGATCTTTATAACATATAATGGAGGAGAGTATATGAGCATTCGGTTTCAAGAACATCTCTCAAAGCATGGGATCTTGCACCAAACAAGTTGTCCTTATACCCTGATAACACCATATTTTACTTGTTTTTAGGGCTTTATTCTCATAGGTTTTGATCCCACATTGTATAGTTTTGGGATATGTTCATGCATTTAAGTCTCATTTGCATTGCATTGCATTTTAGATGTCCTAGGTTGTCTTTGTACTCTTTTTGGCTTGCTTGAGCCATTTCCAGGTGTTCTTGGAGTTAGAGGAGTTGGAGGAGTGAAGATAGCCATCATAAAAGGTCATTGCGGAATATATCACACCACCGCGACCGAAACCATCCGAAGTGCTTCAAAGATCGACTCAGAATAATGCTTTCCATTTGGATTTAGCTTCGGAGGTCTTCATGAAAGTTGTAGGTATTTGAGATAGATTTCCAATGGAAGTGGTTTCCAGTCATTCTGATCTGTGGTTCAGGAGATATGGCCGTTTTACCGGGGGTACCGGTCTTGACCGAGTGGAACAACACCCGTGTCGATTGACAGGATTCTACGTCGATCGACAGGGTATCTTTAAAAACAGAGGATATTTCCAGAGAGTTTCCCATCGATCGAGAGGAATTTACGTCGATCGACACGAGGTCGGCAGAAGCAAAAATATCCGTTTTTCCTTAGATATTTTCCTTATTTTGGTACTTGTATAAATAGTTTCTCTTGTAAAAATATCTAGCAAGTCTTCTTCTTCTTGGAAGAGCTGGGCACGACCCAAACTCTCTCTTTTGAGAGATTTTGATTGTTCTTCATAAAAATACCACTCTAGAGAAGATTTCTTCAACTCTATCTTTTATTTATGCAATTTCCTTATCTTTGTGTCTTTTTCTCTTTGTTCTTCATGTTTAGATTAGTGTTTTAGTTGCGTATTTGATTTGGCTTGATTGATGATGATTTGATGGTTAATTATTGAGGTTTATCAGTTAGTTCTTCATGTAGACTGTTTTTAATGCTAGAATCTAGCTTGATCACCTAGAATCTTGATCTTAGGATTGTTGATTAGTCACGGAAGTGAGATTAATAACCTGAACTAGTCTAGATGGGCAAAATTACCTATTCGCAAAGGAATTTGGCTTAGGGATTTTGTGAACAAATCAAACTTGTACTAATTGCTTGTTTAGATTCGATAAATTCGCAAAGGAATTTGGGACTTGAGGATTTAAGGATAGATAGCCTTTGTAACAGAAGTTAGCTGGCTATACTCTCGTGTTTGAGTTCTAGAACGGTGCTTAATTAAACCTCGACAATCATTAATCTCTTCTTGATAGTTAGTTAAATATCCGACATATCCATCTTTAGTTTACTTGTTTTATAGTTTTATAATTTGTTTACTTATAGAAAGCATTGCTCTAGATTAAGAAGGATCATGCATTCCTGGTGCATTGACCAAACCTCCCTGTGGATACGATAACCCTTTGTGCTACAACGTACAAGGGGAATTGATGACCCTAAAAACATAACATCAATTTGGCGCCGTTGCCGGGGACATCATGAATGTTAATGCATCGAAAGAGTTCTAACGAGGGCATAACATTGAATCCTAAAATGAGACTAATGCAAACTACATGATGATTTTTTTTTATATATAATTAACTATGTACAATGCAAGACTCAAAAATATAAAATAAGACAAAGAAAACAATGTTAAATGACAAAGACCTCTCCCCCGAACTTAAATCACACCGTCTCGGTATGAATTGAGCCAAAGAGAGAGTAAAACAAACACAAACAAAAACAAAAACGAAATGGTATATACAAAAGGAAAAGTTAGTAGTACCTTGGAGTGGAGTGGATTAACGAGGAGGAAGCATTGTGCGTTGAAGCTCACGGACTTGGACCATTCCATCCGTCCCATTTATTCACCCGTATTTCTCCTACAAAAACATGAAAATAAAACAGTAAAAAGCATAAAAATAAGAAGTAAAGGATAAGATTGCTTGTTTTTTTGTCTCTAGCATTGACGAGGGATAGGCATGGGGAGGTCCCCAAAGGCGCTTTTAACGTCACTAGCTTGACGGTTGCTTCATCCTTGTCACTTCCTTCATGAAAATCACAAAACAAAAGTGAAAAGATTAGCAACAAAAGAAAATAAAAATAAAACTCTAGCCTCAAGAAGAATCAAAATCCCAATGATCAATACAAAACCTCCCCGACAACGGCGCCAAATTGATGACCCGAAAAACGTAACATCATACCCCATAACAAAATGGTGTGGCCGAGAGAAAGAATCGTCACTTGATGGAAGTTTCCCATGCTATGATGTTCCACATGAAAGTGCCAAAACGGTTTTGGGGAGATGCGGTAATGCTAGAATGCTACCTAATCAATAGGACACCCACTAAGATCCTCGGAGATACTTCACCATTCGAGGTATTGAATCAAACTCGTCCCTTTATTGAACATCTAAGAGTGTTTGGTTGTCTTTGTTTTGTGTTAGTACCAAAAGAGTTGAGGAACAAACTAGATGAGAAGAGTAAGAGATGCATCTTTCTTGGCTACTCAACAAAACAAAAGGGATACAAGTGTTATGATCCGGTTACAAGGAAGACTTGGGTGTCTAGAGATGTTAAGTTCATGGAAAATCAAGGGTATTATGAGGTGAAGAATAGAGATGAGTTGAAAGATTTGGCTACCCCATCGGACCTTTGCTCTAATCTTCGATTCCTTCTTCAAAATCTATGGAATCAAGAGCCAAGAGATAACACGGGTGAGACCACTACTCCTACTACCCCGACTGAAGCTCAAGAACCGATTATAGAGGAAGATCACTCATCACATACTCAAGACAATGGTCAAGAGGATATTCAAGTGGAAGAACAAGCGGTGCTCGAAGAAGAAGAAACGGTTCAAGCTCAATCAAATGAGCCGGTGTTGGATCAAGAGGAGGCAACCACAACAATCATAGAAGAAGAAGTAGCACCGGCTCTTAGGAGAAGCACAAGAGTGAGAAGAGATGCGTCTTAATGGAAAGAGACTAGGGTCTACTTCAATCATCAAGCTGTGGCCCATCCCATTCAAGCTGTTTGTTCGATCGACCTCTTACCTTCCTCTCATCGTGCTTTCATTGTCAAGATAGATGAGCATACAATCCCAAGCTCTTATGAGGAAGCAATGGAATATGAGCATTGGGTTGATGATGTAGATGATGAGGTAGGAGCTATGGTAAAGAACCATACTTGGGATGAGGCGGATCTCCCGTTTGGTAAAAAAGGCCGTAACCTCAAAGTGGATGTTTACAATCAAATACTTGAGTAATGGGGACCTTGAGAGGTATAAAGCTAGATTGGTTGCAAGAGGGTTCACAGAAACGTATGGAAATGATTATATGGATACGTTTGCTCCGGTGGCTAAGTTGAACACGGTTAGAGTTGTGTTTTCTTTGGCGGTAAATTTGGATTGGGAACTTTGGCAAATGGATGTTAAGAATGCATTTTTGCAAGGAGATCTTGAAGAAGAGGTGTATATGATGCCTCCTCCCGGTCTTGAAAAGTCTATTGTACCCGGGAAAGTGCTTAGACTAAGGAAAGCCATCTATGGCCTAAAACAATCTCTTAGAGCTTGGTACAAGAAGCTTAGTAGTACACTCAAGGAGAGAGGGTTCAAGAAGTGTGAACTAGACCACACGTTATTTACACTTCAAGGACCCCGGGGGATCGTGGTTGTATTGATCTATGTGGATGACATGATCATATCCGGAAGTGATAAGGAAGGAATCCAAGAGACCAAAGACTTCCTTAAATCAGTCTTTGAGATAAAGGATCTTGGAGAAGTAAAGTACTTTCTCGGAATTGAGGTGTGTAGGTTCAAGAATGGGTTGCATATCTCTTAAAAGAAGTATACGTTGGATTTATTGAAAGAGACCGGTAAACTTGGCTCCAAACCGGCGAAAACACCACTAGAGGAAGGTTACAAGGCCGTTCGAAAGGGGGAGCAAGGAGATGAGTTATATGAGGATCCCTCAAGATATAGAAGACTTGTGGGAAAGTTGATCTACTTGACTCTTACTAGGCCGGACATAAGCTTTCCGGTAAATCAAATTAGTCAACATATGAAAGAAGCAAAGGTGCATCATTGGCAAATGGTTGAAAGAATTCTTAGATACCTCAAAGATAGTCCAGGCTTAGGAGTGTGGATGGGAAGAAATGAAAGCTCCGAGGTGGTTGGTTATTGTGATGCGGATTGGGCCGGAGATAGGAACGATAGAAGATCAACTACCGATTATTGCATGTTTATTGGAGGTAATCTTGTGACTTGGAGGAAAAAGAAGCAAAAGGGAGTCTCAGATTCAAGCGCGGAAGCCGAGTATAGGGCTATGAAGAAGTTGACAAATGAGCTAGTGTGGCTAAAAGGAATTCTAGCTCATATGGGAATTGAATCGGAAAGGCCTATGGTGATGCATTGTGATAATCAAGCCGTAATTCACATTGCTACTAACTCGGTATTTCATGAGAGAACGAAGCACATTGAGATCGATTATCACAAGGTTCGTGAGAAGATTGAGAAAGGATGGACACTTCCTTGCTATACAAGAAGTGAGGATCAACTAGCGGATATCTTCACCAAAGCCGCAAGTCTCAAGGTTTGCAATCACATTCTTAGCAAACTTGGACTTGTGGATTTGACCCATCCATGAGAAGACCTCTAACTTGCAACCGTCACACTCTTTTTCCCTTAGCAAAGTTTTGTCCCACGTGGTTTTCTTTGTTAAGGTTTTTAATGAGGTGATGGTTGTGAGTTTCCAAGTTAAACATAAACTCTTTATGTTTAACTTGAGGAAGAGTATTGACCTTGGTACTTAATAGGTACTAAGGGAATAAAACAAATAATGCATCGGATCGAAATGGAGAGTCGGGACGCTATCGACCCGCGGGAAGAGTTCCTCGATGCTCACTCGACCCGCGGGAAGGATGGCACGGTCTAAGGCTCTTGCCATGCGGAACGGTAGAGACGCGGGAAGCCGAGACTCGGATCCGATACGCGGGAAGAAGCTAAACTCAGCGTTTCACCTTTAATTACACACGGTCTTCAAAAGGTGTGATGAGGCCTTGGATCTTGTGGATAAGGGAAAGAGAGGCCGTACCCATACAAAGGACATTTCACCTTTATGTTGTCATTTTCTTCCTTATCTCTAAACGATCATATGTGACTCATCCTAGGACTTTTCTATTTATGGATCTTATTCAATCATTTGTAAACTTCATCTTGAATAAAACTCAAGTTCCTATTCTACTTATTCTCCATGGTTACTAATCTACCTTAATCTCTACACTCTTCATTAATCTTCACTAATCTTCTTCATTCTCTAAATAATTTCGCTTAATCTTCTAAAAACTAACATTGGATAGCTTGAGTGTACAACGGTTCCATTGCTCAATCAAACAAGAACCGCTACAAAAACATACCAATACACAACATCAAGCAATCCAACCATTCCCATCAATGTTTCTCATCCAATCAATGTCACCAACACCAATCTTTTCACAAGGTTTTTCACCACAAGAATGGACCTTAAGTGCTCATTCATAATCAACCCGAGAGAATAAGGATCGAGAGTAACCATGCTTCACACTTAAGACGAGTTCTGATCAAGAGAGCATTACTTGGACCGATAGGATTCTCACAAAAGAGTTCATCACACAAACCGAGAGTAACCAAGAGCTTTTAAGGGATTTGGGTGAGTGTTTGATTAGTGTTTAGGCTACGTTCCAAACTATTTTGAGAATAGAGAACTAGAGAATATAGAGATTATAAAGAGTATAAAGATTAGGGAGTTTAATAAAGTATATAAAGATTTTGAAGATTAAGAAAGGGGTAAATTAAGAAATGTTCTCTGTTCTCATGAATGGTTTCTCTTTGGATAGATCATGGATTCATTTTTATCAATTCACCAAGAGAGTAAGGATAAGGAATAACCCAAATCAAACTTCCATTGGTTTGAATGACATTTGGCCGAATGCTTCTCCTCTCCAATGGTCTCCATTTGACAATCTCCACTTGCATTCTATTCCCCTTCTCTAGCAAACCAATCAATCCTTCCTTCATCTAACCTCACCAACAAAGGCTTCTTGAGAGTAAACCATCCTTGAGCTTCATGGGAAAGGAAAGCTCCAATCTTTAATGGTTAATCTTCCCTTGAATCCCACTTACTTCACACTAAAAACCAAGCTCCACACTTGGATTTTCTTCAAGAGTTTCTCAAGCAAGCTTCTCCTAGCTTACTTGGACCAAGATCCGGCCTTCTCTTATACAAGAACCAACAATTTCGAGCTCCAAAGGTGGCAATCCCATCACCTTCTTCTAGTGAGCTTCTTCTTCAATGGAACGGGCCTTGCTCCTCGGATTGGGTCGACTTCCAAGCCGTGAGCTTCTACACTGTCCTCTTCTTGTTCATGAAAGCTTTGGGCTTTCACGTCTTCTTTAATGGAAAGCTTTGAGCTTTCTTCTTCTTCTTCATGAAAGCTTCGGGCTTTCACGTCTTCAACATACAAGCTCAGTTCTAGCTTTCTCCGAGCAATAAAACCGAGCTTCCACATACCAAGTTTTCACACAATCAAAGAGTAACCAAAGAAGAGATCTTTTCAAAGCATCTCTTCAACACAAGCACAGCGGAATCATTAGGTCTCAAGAGCTTCATGCTCTGATACCATGATAGAATTTGAGTCAGTCTAGCTCCCAAAAGAGAGATCTAACCGAGAGTAATGAGGTTGAATCACAAGAACAGCTCAAATGAGCAAAGAGTGTAATCTGAAATTTAGACAGATTTAACAAAGAGATTTGAGCAGATTATAAAAGAGATTAAGATAGGATTAAACATAAAATGGGTTTGATTCAAATGAATCTCACTCTAAACACTTAATCTCCTAATGTCTACATCTTTAGTAATCTGATTTTGAAAAGAAAGAGAGATATTTGAATCATATTTTTTTTTTCTTATTATTCAAGTTAAGTTTACAAATGAGAATACAAATATATAAAGCAAAGTTTGGATCAGATCACACACAATGTGAACGTTGGGAGGAGATAAGACAAGGACATAAAGCAAATCTTGGTTTGTAGTGATAAAGCAAAGTGTCCTTTGCTTTTCTTTTGACCAGCCCAAACCTTATCTCTAAACGGTAACATTTGGATTTGAAACCGCGGGACCACTTTGGATAAGTCGCGCCCATGTGCTGATCCGCGCCATCACTCGTACCGCGCCTCGGGAGATTACGTACCGCGAGTCGAGTGTGAACCGTTCCGCGTCTCGAGCATCCGAGTCTCCCGCGTTCTCAACCGTTCCTCGTTTGGCCTTACTCGTTCCTCATGCGGCCTCACTCTCCGGTCTTGTGGCCTAACTTCTCTTTCATGCGGCCTCGTTTCTCCACGCCTTGGCCGTGCTAGAACGCCTCTGACTTGATGCGGCCTAGATCCTCTTTGGTGCATCCTTGACTCTCTTTGATCCGGCTTTGTCTTTCTTGACGCAGCCCTGGTTCCATTATAAGCGGCCTAGTTTCTCCATGGTGCGGCCTAGCTTCTCCAAGACTTAGCCGCCCTAAACCGCTCCTCACCAAGTCTCGGACACACTTTAGTATCTTAAGAGATGATCATAGGATTATCACTCTTAAGTACTCTCCTTGATTAACAGATCTTGAACTTAATTTGGATATGACGCACCAAATAAAGCACAAGCTTTGATTGTGATTCTCATTTGATTAATGGATATTACACATCATTAACCGAATCAAACATTGGATATTACACACCGTTGAAAGAAATGAAAACCACTCTAAAAAAAGGTTTCAAAAATATAAAAAGGTTCTTTTGATGTTCCATTGTTGGGTGCATACTTGTTCCTCAATAGTTTCTTAAGCTTTCTCCACGAGGTGATAGTAGGCTCCTTGTAGTACCAGCGATCATGAACTTCTTTACACCACCATTTATAAGCATCTTCTTTGAGCAGGCCAATTGCACACGACACCATTTTGTCCTTGCTGATGCACTTGTAGTAAAACCATTCCTCCATGTTTCTTTCCCACTCTAGATAGTTTTTTTTCCTGAAAACGCATAGGGTTCAATTTTATTAGCACGTTGATGATCAGAACACAAATCAACCTTAGATTTGAAAGTGTGAGAGGAATTCTGTAAGATGCTCCGTGTTGATCTAGGTGTGTGGTCAGAGGCTTTGGATTAAGCTCTGGTTTCCTCCTTGGTTGTACTTTCTTCTCTTGTTGTCTCTCTTGAGTTTGAACTTGTTTGGCAGTAGCATGTTGAAGACGAAAGGCCTCAAATTTTTCATCCACCAATTTTGTTAGATTAGCAATAACTGCCTCAAGTATCAACTTGTGGGTTTGCACGCTGCTGGATTCTTCTTCTTTGTGTTCTCCCATTGTACCTGAAATCATAGAGATCTAACAAGTAAAAAGCTCTTGAAATTAAGAAAAACAGTTTTGATGCACATATCTATAAAGAAAACAGTTTCTGAAATTCGGATCTATCAGGCAGTTGAAGAGTCAAAATTTCTAAACACAATAACTCGATGAGTTTCTATTGAAAACACAAGATCTAATACAAATTCTTATAGTTCGCGATCTGATCTACAAGTTCGAGTTAATTGTCACGCAAAATTGATAAACGAACAGCCCTAAATCGATACGTGAAAGTTACGCAAAAACAGAAGAAATTTGAAATGATAGATACAACCTGACGAAGTTGCTCTGATACCACATGACATGATCCTGGAAAGGATGTCAGCCCAGGGAGTCACTTTGTTGGTTGATTCAGATCATATCACAAGGGATCCTTTGATGATGCAACAAATTGAAGATGAATGGATTGAAATAGAGATGGATGCAGCGGATGAAGAGTTGAATTATGGGTTTATGAATGGTTTAAATCGAAACAAAATAGATGCAGCGGATGGTTGATAGAGAAGTGGTTTCATGAATGATGAACATAATCGATGGATTGAAAGGTAATTTCAAGAGTGATGGAGAAACTCTTGAACTACCAAGCTTGCTCCAGCTTTGGATAAACGCACCAAAGTAAGAACAAGTTGTATGGATATTACACACCATACAAAACAAACAAGTATAAAAAGGTTTGAGAATAAAATGTTTGATAAGTTTCAGAAATGAGAATACAAGAGAATATAAAGAGAAGAGAAGAAGAGAAAGAGACAAGTCTTAGAACAATCTCCAAAGACTGTCTAGAAAATTAAACATACTTAAAGACATAATTTTGAAAAGATAAAACTAAAACAACCTTCAAACTTCTGATTTTCGTCACTTTATTTGGGCTGGAAATTAGACACTTGATTTGGGCTTCTTTTGGACTTCAAATAGGCATAAAATGGGTTGGACTTGATGGTTTACACCTTAGAAGATTTTCTGAAGATTCTGGCCCGGTTTGGATCATCAAATGGGTGATTTAGATGTGAATCACTTGCCTCATTAAAAACCTTTCTTTGGAAAACCCATTGGGATATAACCAAAAATAAGGGAAAAATAGTACAAATGAGACACATGCCCATTTGTTCATCAAGTATCAAAACCAATGAGGTTAAGATAACTTCTTTTCCATCAATTCCCTTAGCGACAAACGACTCCTAAGCTCCATTTTCCTCAGCTTCAAGCTGCTCCGTAACTCCATTTTCCTTAGTTACAAGCTGCACCTCGGGTTCAAGTTCTTCTTCACGTTTCAAGTCTTTTGTGCTTTGCATTATCATATCACTGGAGAAAGTCAAACCCGTGTTGCCTCGATGCCAGACTGACCCGCAGTACGCATCTCTCGATGCCGCATGTACTGCAGGGCGATATCTTTGATACACAATAACTCGATGAGTTTCTATTGCAACTCGATACCGCACGTACTGCAGGTCGAGAGTGCACGTACCGCGACTCGATGCCACTCGAGTAAATTACCCAATGTTTTTTTCCTCTGATTATTTTACCTTGGGTAAATTACCCAAGGTCTTTTTTCCTATGATCAATACACCCCCTCAAGCTTAGCATAAAGATTTTAGGCTAAGCTTAGAAACCCATGACCTATCACCCCATTAAAAACCTTAGTAAGTAAAACCTCATGGGATAAAACTTTACTAAGGGAAAAAGAGTGTAATGGCCGTGGGTAGAGGACTTGATCACGGCATGGTCAAATCCATAAGTCCAAGTTTGCTATAGATGTGATTGCAAACTTTGAGACTTGCGGATTTGGTGAGGATGTCCGCCATGTTAGAATTTGCGGAATTAAGTGTGTAAGAATGAGAGAAGAGATCGGATAGAAAGGATAGAGAGAAAAGAGTAAAAACTTGATTTATTAAAAATAAATCCAAGATGATTTTACAAGTGTGAGAAACTAAGTTTAAATAGACACAAAATCTTCTAAAAGAGGAAAGAGACCGTTTGTGGTTCAAACGGTTTGAAATGGAACGGTCAGGAGTGAAAGTGACTGCATGTCACTTTCCCTCGATGCTAGGACCAAGGAACTCGATCCGCGGGATGAGGATCGGTCGTTGTCACTCGGATCCTCGATGGTGAACGCGAAACTGAAAGTCAACGCGCATCTCGCGTATCCCGCGTGTTCGTGGCACCGTCCCGTGCCTCGAGTCTTCATGTACCGCGGGTCGAGTCTGTCCCGATCACAAGTGATATAGGTACGTGACCCATTTACCCGAATAGGGTCCGCGTGTTTATCTGTTTTCCCAGTACCGCGACCCGACTCCTTGTCTCGACAATCCGCGTATTGTCATTGATGCCACACATACTGTCGGTCGAGTTTCATCGTCCCGCGTCTCGTGCGTTCTCAATACGCAGGTCCGTCTGTCCTGATACTCGAACCGCATGTTGGGCCTCGATGCCACTCGTACCGCGGGTCGAAGATTTCCTTCCCGCGTCTCTAAGACTCGTGATACGCGGTTCCGTTCATCCGACACTTCTCTCTTTCCATTTTATTCTACCTTGGTTATTTTACCCTTGATAACATGATCCTAGGTGATGGATCTATTCCCTGGATGTTCTTCAAGTGGATTGTGTTTCGGATCAGACTTAAATCAAGAGAAAATTTCAAGAGTTGTGGAAGTCTCTTGAACTTTCAGACTTGCTATTGCTTGGATATTACACACCAAAAGCATTCACAAGTTGAGAAAGAATATGACTCACCAATCTCAGATCAAACAAGAAGAAGAAAAGGTTTTTAATAAAATGTTTGATGGTTTATCCTAAGAGAATTACAGAACTTATAAAGAAGAAACGAAACTTCAAAAACGTTCAAAATCAATGCTCAGCATGCAAAACACCTAGAAAACAGAAATAACCTAAGAAATCCTTATTTTACTAACTTAAAATTCAGAAATAAGCCTCAAAACATGTCATTTCGTTTTTGGGCCAAAAAGAGTTGGTAAAAGGCCATGATAAGGTAATTCTCGTTGCCTCATTAAAACTTTAATGCGAAAACCACTTGGGAAAAAAACATTGAAGGAAAAAGAGTACAATTTGAATTACCAACCTTAATTACCATTGGCAGAAATTGCTTGTATCACAACCAATGTGGTTGGATTAGCCATTGTCTCTAACCCACTCTTTACTTGCGTGAGAAGCATGCAAATGGCTTGTTTAAACGCCTTGGCTCTTGATCTGGTCATAGGTTCGGTTGGAACCTTAAGCTTGTCTTTAACTCCATGGATGTCAGTCTGCTCCAAGTATTCATTTCTACTCTCTATTGCCTCCTTGGGTACAAGCTGCTCCTTAACTCCATGTTCTTCTTGTTCGAAGCTTTCCTCGGGTTCGAGCTGCTCCATGATCGTATCATCCCCTCCAACTTGAGAAAGATTTGACCTCAAATCTGTTTCCTCTGCAAGAAAAGGCACAAGATCAATAACATTAAAGCTATCACTCACATTATACTTACCTTGCAAATCCAATTGATATACATTGTTGTTGATCTTCTTTATCACTTTGAATAGTCCATCAATAGGGGGCATTAGCTTAGACTTCCTCTCTTTAGGAAAACGTTCTTTCCTTAGATAAATCCAGACCAAGTCTCCTTCTTTAAAGATCAACTCCTTTTTGCCCTTTTTGGTTGGTTTTGCATACTGTTTAGTCCTTGCTTTAATGTTGAACCTTGCCTTCTCATGAATATGTTTTACCAGCTCTGCCTTCTTTTGTCCATCCATACTAACCCTTTCACTCAAAGGTAAAGGCACCAAATCCAAAGGAGAGATGGGATTGAACCCATAAACAATTTCACAAGTTGAAAACTTAGAAGCTGAATGCATAGCATGAATATAAACAAATTCTACATGAGGTAAACATTCTTCCCAAGTTTTAAGATTCTTTTTAACTAAAGTTCTCAAAAGCATAGACAAAGTCCTATTAACTACTTCAGTTTGCCCATCAGTTTGTGGGTGACAAGTGGTAGAAAACATTAACTTAGTTCCTAACTTAGATCATAATGTTTTCCAAAAATAGCTAAGGAACATAGTGTCATGATCGGAAACTATAGATTTAGGCATGCCATGTAAACGCACAACTTCTTTAAAGAACAATCAGGCAACATTCAACGCATCATCAGTTTTATGACATGGAATAAAATGAGCCATCTTAGAAAACCTATCCACAACCACAAATATAGAATCCTTACCTGTCTTAGTTCTAGGCAATCCTACAACAAAATCCATAGAAATATCAAGCCAAGGATGCAAAGGAATAGGCAAAGGAGTATACAAACCGTTGGGTTGAGATTTTGCTTTGGCCTGTTTACATGTTGTGCACCTTTCAAAACATTTTTCAACATCTCTTTTCATTTGGGACGGTAGAAATGATCTTGAATAACATTAAGAGTTTTAGCCACTCCAAAGTGTCCCATTAATCATCCTCCATGTGCTTCCTTAACAAACAAATCTCTCAAAGAAGAATTAGGAATACACAACCTATTACTATAAAACAAGAATCCATCATGTCTATAGAACTTTCCAAATGCAAACTTTTCACAAGATGAGTAGCTTTTGCCAAAATCATGATTAGTTGCACAAAGAGATTTAATCTGTTCAAAACCAAGCAGTTTAGCTTCTAGGGAAGTTAGTAACACATACCTTCTTGACAATGCATCAACCACAACATTGTCCTTACCTTTTTTGTACTTGATGACATAAGAAAATGTCTCAATGAACTCTACCCACCTGGCATGTCTCTTGTTAAGTTTTTGTTGGCCTTTTAGATGCTTCAAGGATTCATGATCTGTGTGGATAACAAATTCTTTTGGCCATAAGTAGTGCTACCAAGTCTGTAATGCTCTCACTAATGCATAAAGCTGCTTGTCATAAGTTGGGTAGTTGAGTGTAGCTCCTCCTAGCTTCTCACTGAAGTAGGCTATTGGCTTCTTATCCTGCATTAAAACAGCACCAATACCTATGCCAGAGGCATCACATAAGATTTCAAAAGTTTTAAGAAAATCTGGAAAAGTTAAGACAGGGGCATTAGTAAGCTTCTCTTTTAGTTGCTGAAATGAATCTTCTTGAGCTTGTTCCCATTTGAATCCCACACTCTTCTTAATAACTTCAGTAAGAGGTGCAGCCAAAGTGCTGAAATCTTTCACAAACCGTCTATAGAAGCCTGCTAAGCCATGGAAGCTTCTGACTTCTCCAACTGTTTTTGGGCTTGATCATTCTTTGATTGCTCTTATTTTCTCCTCATCTACCTTGACTCCATCTGCACTCACAACAAATCCTAAAAAGACAAGATTATATGTTCCAAAAGTGCATTTCTTTAGATTGGCAAATAGCTTTTCCTTTCTATGTGCTTCCAATACTAGTTTCAAATGCTGAACATGTTCTTCTATGTTCTTGTTGTATACTAATATGTCATCAAAATACACCACAACAAAGATGCTTATGTATGCTCTAAGAACATGATTCTGTTAGATTTACGGAAATATGATCAAGAGAGTGAGAGATTAAGAGAGATTAATGAAGAGATTAAGAGATTAAGGAAGAATAAAGCTTAAGATACCATGAAGAGTAAAGTAGTGTATGAACTTGATTCCTTTATTCAAGATAATGAGAATAATGATGATTACAACCCATAAATAGAAAAATACTAGGTTTGGTCAACATGACCGTTTGGGTAAAGGAGAAAATGACGACATAAAGTGGAACCTTATCCACGGTACGGACGCGGCCTCACTCCCTCTTATCCTTCAGATGTCAGGCCACATCATAGGTAAGCAAAGTTGCACGTGGAGATAGGAGGAACGGTGGGATTTCAAACTTACCCCCGTATCGGGTTAGTACCGCGTATCGGGTCCGTACGTCCGCGTGTGTTGTCCTCAATCACTCAATTCGCAGATCAGTACATGACCCATTTACCCGGGAAGGGTTCGCGCGTTTATTCGTTAACCCGGTACGCGACCCGGGACGGATACGCGTACACGCACGTACTGCGCCTTGAGGAAACTCGTCCTGCGCGTACCCGCATACCCTTATGATGTTCGAGACTCGTCACGTCCTACGGATCGACCAACTCCCGATGCTTCCCCTACCGCGGATCAAGATTCCATCATCTCGCATCTCGAGAGTATCGATCCGCGGTTCGATGTCTCTGACCCGAATTTATTCCAACTCTTCTTTTTTTATTTTCCTTAGTCTCAATGTGAGTCCTAAGGTCAATACTCCCCCTCAAGTTAAACATAAAGAATTTATGCTTAACTTGGAGACTCACAACCATCACCTCCTTAAAAACCTTATCAAAGAAAACCTCATGGAACAAAACTTTGATAAGGGAAAAAAAGTGTGATGATTGCGAGTAAGGGGTCTTCTCATGGATGTGTGAGATCCACAAGTCCTAGTTTGCCCAAGATGTTGTTGCAAACTTTGAGACTTGCGGATTTAGTGAATACATCCGCTAGTTGCTCTTCACTTCTTGTAAAGCACGGTAGAGTCCATCCTTGTTCAATCTTCTCTCGAACGTTGTTGCAATCGATCTCAATATGCTTTGTCCTCTCGTGGAACACCAAGTTTGTAGCAATGTGAATTGCGGCTTGGTTGTCACAATGCATTATCATCGGCCTATCCGTCTCAATTCCAAAGTGAGCCAAGATTCCTCTTAACCAAGTAAGCTCGTTTGTCAACTTCTTCATGGCCCTATGCTCGGCTTCCGCACTAGAGCATGACACCTCCTTTTGCTTCTTAGTTCTCCAAGTGACTAGATTTCCTCCAATGAAAGTGCAATACCCGGTTGTAGATCTTCTATCATTCCTATCTCCGGCCCAATCCGCATCACAATAACCAACCACATCAGAGCTCTCATTCTTTCCCATCCAAACTCCTAAACCTGGATCTAAGGATTCTTTCAATCATTTGCCAATGCTAAACCGTTGACTAATTTGGTTTATCGCAAAGCCTATATCCGGCCTAGTGAGAGTTAGGTAGATCAATTTTCCCACAAGTCTTCTATATCGCGATGGATCCTCATACGGTTCATTCTCTTTCTCCCCCTTTCGAATGCCCTTGTAACCTTCTTCTAATGGGGTTTTGGCCGGTTGAGCTCCAAGCTTTTCGGTTTCTTTCAACAAATCCATAGTGTATTTTCTTTGAGAGATATGTAACCCATTCTTGAACCTACACACTTCAATCCCAAGAAAATACTTCAATTCTCCGAGATATTTCATTTCAAACACCGAGTGAAGAAAGTCTTTAGTCTCTTGTATCCCTTGCTTATCACTTCCGAAGATAATCATATCATCAACATACATCAACATAACTACTATCCCATTCGGCCCTTGGAGTGTAAATAGTGTGTGATCGAGTTCACATTTCTTGAATCCTCTTTCCTTGAGTGTCGTGCTAAGTTTCTTGTACCAAGCTCTAGGGGATTATTTCAAACCATAAATTGCCTACTTGAGTTTGAGAACTTTGCCGGGAGCTATGGAATGCTCAAGGCCGGGTGGTGGAGTCATGTAGACTTCCTCCTCTAGGTCTCCTTGCAAGAACGCATTCTTTACGTCCATTTGCTACAAATCCCAATCCAAGTTAGCCGCCAAAGAGAACACGACTCTCACGGTGTTAAGTTTGGCAACCGGGGCAAATGAATCCGTATAATCATCCCCGTTGTAAGAATTGTGTGAGATTTAGAGTAAGTTTGAGAAAAGAGTAGTAAAGATTATGAGAATAAGAGATTAGGTAACCATGTAGAGTAATGAAAGTATGAACTTTGATTTTTCTTATTATTCAAAGATAAGTGTTACATCATCATACAACAACCCATAAATAGGCATAAGACAAACGGTCATAAGAAAATTCACACGTTGGGAGGAGATAAGATTTTTGGTGCGGTCAAGGTCAGACGCACGTACGGTGCTCGTACCGATCCACGTACTGCGGGAGGAGTCTCTTATACCGGGATGGATCCGCGTCTCGGTGCATCAGTCTGATCAAAACGACACCGTTCGTTTTTAACAGACTATGACCCGTGCGTTTATTCGTTTGCCCATGGGTGGATCTGACCCGTTTCCTTCGACCCATTGCTACACACGTCCCGCGTCTCGGCTTTGTCTCGATGCTTCTCGTCCCGCGGGTCGATGATGACTCGATGCCGCATACTGATCCTCGTACCCGTCTGGCATCGATTCCTCTCCGCGTACTGATCCGCATCTGGCATCGATGCCTCTTGTACCGCAGGTCAGTTTCCATCGTCCCGCGTCTCGAGTGTTCTAATCCTCGGTTTTATATTTCCGACCCAATTTTAATCCAACTCTTTATTCTTTATTTTCCTTAGTCTCAATGTGAGTCCTAAGGTCAATACTCCCCCTCAAGTTAAACATAAAGGATTTATGCTTAACTTGGAGACTCACAACCATCACCTCATTAAAAACCTTATCAAAGAAAACCACGTGAGACAAAACTTTGATAAGGGAAAAAGAGTGTGATGATTGCAAGTAAGGGGTCTTCTCATGGATGTGTGAGATCCACAAGTCCTAGTTTGCCTAAAATGTTATTGCAAACTTTGAGACTTGCGGATTTGGTGAACACATCCGCTAGTTGTTCTTCACTTCTTATAAAACACTGTAGAGTCCATCCTTGCTCAATCTTTTCTCGAACTTTGTGGCAATCTATCTCAATATGCTTCGTCCTTTCATGGAACACCAAGTTTGTAGCAATGTGAATTGTGGCTTGATTGTCACAATGCATTATCATCGGCTTATCCATCTCTATTCCCAAGTGAGCCAAGATTCCTCTCAACCAAGTAAGCTTGTTTGTCAACTTCTTCATGGCCCTATACTCGGCTTCCGCACTAGAGCATGAGACTTCTTTTTGCTTCTTAGTCCTCCAAGTGACCAAGTTCCCGCCAATAAAAGTGCAATATCCGGTTGCCGATCTTCTATCGTTTCTATCACCGGCCCAATCTGCATCACAATAACCAACCACATCGGAGCTATCATTCTTTCCCATCCAAACTCCTAGACCCGGACTATCTTTCAAGTATCTAAGGATCCTCTTGACCATTTGCCAATGATACACCGTCGGTTTTTGCATATGTTGACTAATTTGGTTTACCGTAAAGCTTATATTCGGCCTTGTGAGACACAAATAGATAAATTTTCCCACAAGCCGTCTATAGCTTGATGAATCTTCGTATGGCTCATTCTCCATCTTCCCCTTTCGATCTCCCTTATAACCTTCTTCTAATGGGGTTTTAGCCGGCTTAGCTCCAAGCTTCCCGGTTTCTTTCAACAAATCCAATGTGTAATTCCTTTGGTAAATATGTAATCCATTCTTGAATCGACACACTTCAATCCCAAGAAAGTACTTTACTTCTCCGAGGTCTTTCATTTCAAACACCTAGTTGAGAAAGTCCTTTGTGTCTTGAATTCCTTGCTTATCACTCACGGAAATGATCATATCATCCACATAGATCAAAACAACAACAATCCCATTCGGCCCTTGAAGTGTGAATAGGGTGTGGTCTAGCTCACATTTCTTGAATCCTCTTTCCTTGAGTGTCGAGCTAAGTTTCTTGTACCAAGCTCTTGGTGATTGTTTCAACCCATAGATGGCCTTGTTTAGCTTGAGAACCTTTCCGGGAGCTATAGAGGTCTCAAGACCGGGTGTTGGTGTCATATACACTTCGTCCTCAAGATCTCCTTGTAAGAAAGCATTTTTCACGTCCATTTTCCATAGATCCCAATCTAAGTTTGTCGCCAAAGAGAACACAACTCTCACCATGTTAAGCTTCGCAACCGGAGCAAATGTATCCGTGTAATCATCCCCATATGTTTGGGTAAATCCTCTAGCCACCAACCATGCCTTATACCTCTCAAGATCTCCATTACTCAAGTACTTTATCGTGAATACCCATTTGGAACTCACGGTTCTTTTGCCTTCGGGAAGATCCGCTTCATCCCAAGTATGGTTCTTGACCATAGCTCCAACCTCATCATCTACCGCCTCTACCCAATGCTCATCCTCCATAGCTTCCTCAAATGTCTTGGGAATGGTGTACACATCTATCTTTGTCACAAATGACCTATGAGAAGAGGGTAAGAGGGCGAGCGAACACACCGCTTGGATTGGATGAGCTACGGCTTCATTGTTGAAGTAAACTCGGCTCTCTTTCCATTGAGAGGGATCCTTCTTTATTCTTGTGCTTTTACGCAAAACCGGTTATTCAATTTCTTCTTGAACTTCTTCCTCCGGAGTTCCATTTTCATTAACCCCTTGGTCTTGTTCTAGATCAACCGGAACCTCATCATGACTAGCCTCCTCTTGGATTGTCTCTTTGACCTCATCTTCTTGACCCGTCTCTTGAACAACTTCCTCTTGAACTAGTGGAGTGTTGTCTTGGTTACCAATTTTGTCTCTTGGCTCATGATTCCCAAGATTTTGAAGAAGGAATCGTAAATTAGAGCCAAGGTCCGACGGTGTTGCAAGATCACTTAAGTGTCCTCGGTCTTTAACTCCATAAAACCCTTGTTCTTCTATGAACTTCACATCTCTAGAGACAAAGGTTTTTCTTGAACTTGGATCATAACATTTATACCCTTTTTGCGTTGTTGAATAACCGAGGAATATGCATCTTGTACTCTTTGCTTCTAGCTTGTCCCTTAATTCCCTAGGCACCAACACAAAACACACACACCCAAAGACTCTCAAGTGATTAAGGAAGGGTTTTTCTTTAGTGAGTACCTCAAATGGAGAGACATCCTCAAGGACCTTGGTTAGTGTCCGATTGATCAAGTAACAAGCGGTCATGACCGCATCTCCCCAAAATCTTCTTGGCACATTCATGTGAAACATCATAGCTCTTGAAACCTCCATTAGGTGACGGTTCTTTCTTTCGGCCACACCATTTTGTTGTGGAGTGTATGGACAAGTCGTTTGATGCAAAATGCCAAGCTTAGATAGGTGCTCTTTAAATCGGTTACTCATGTATTCACCACCATTATCTGTTCTAAAAATCTTAATCTTGGCATTGTATTGGTTAGCAATATAACTTTGGAAATTCACAAATGCATCAAAGACCCTATCCTTAGAAGGTTAAAGAGTAAGCCATGTATATTTCGATTTTTCATCAATGAATGTGACAAAGTACTTATTGTTATCTCTAGATGCACAAGGTGATGTCCAAACATCCGAATGCATAAGATCAAAAAAAATTTCATAAATGGTACATGATTTAGTGAAAACCGACTTGCAATGTTTTCCAAGAATACAAGATTCACAAGACAAATGATCAAAAGAAACCTTTGGAAGCATTATTTCAAGAGCTCGAGAATGGGGATGTCCTACTCTAGCATGCCAAATGCATTATTAGCCACTCCTAAACAAGTTTGAAAACGAAATGAACTAGACGAGCTTGGTGATAAATCTTCTACGACATAGAGATCATCCTTTGTCCCACCATCTCCAATTACTTTCCCGGACTCAATATCCTGAAAATGGAAGTTATTAGGACCAAAGATTGCATAACAATTCAAGTCACTAGTCATACGATTAACCGAGAGTAAGTTTGATTCAAAATTCGGCATGTAAAAAGCTTTAGAACTTTTGTTAAACAAATTCAAGTTTCCAATTCCTTTGATCGGTATATTATCTCCATTAGCAATCATCACATTACCCTTAGATGGTTCAAGTTTCTCAAGTAAGTTCAAGTTACTAATCATATGATGAGAAGCTCCCGAATTCAACCACAAGAGAATCACTAGGTTTATGAGTATAGAAGGTTTTACCAGATTCTTTGAGCGAGGCAAATGACTTGATGAGAGACTCCAAGTCGGATTTCCTTACATAGTCGGCTTGATTCGACTCTTCTCCTTGCTTAGAGGACCCGATTCCTCCTTGATCTTGTTTTGCCGAAGCGACATTAGCATGTGATCCCTTGTAGTAGTTCCAATTCGGATTCGTTCCTCTCGGTGTCTTGAGGTGAGGATGAAACAACCAACATTTATCCTTGGTATGACCATCCTTCTTGCAATGATCACATTTAAAATGTGGGTTGAGATACCGACTTGTTCCACTATTCTTCCGGTTGTCGTGTCGATTATAGGCCCCTTGGTTGGCCATGTGAAGCTCCCCCTTTCCTCCGAATAGCCCTTGAGACCCTTGCTCCCTTTGGATTTGGGAGCACACTTCATCGAGACTCGGTAACACATCGGAACAGAGAATGTGTTTGATGAGATCATTGTATACCGGATTCAAGGTGAGGAGAAGACCAAAGACCTTGTCTTGCTCCCTTCGTTCATTGAGCACAACCGGATCCATAGTACTCGGCCTAAGCATGTCTAGCTCGGCCCACAATGATCGATACCTTGCAAAGTGCTTAGTAAACTCCATATCCTCTTGACTAAGCTCGTTGAGAGCCTTTTTAACCTCAAAGACCCGAGTGAGATTAGAGACATTACCATAAACATTCTTGAGAGTATCCCATAACTCACTTGCCGTTTCACAATAGGAATAAGCCTCAAGGATTGATGCTTCCAAACCGTTTAGGAGGATTGCGAGAACGGTTTGGTCTTCTTGGAACAACTTGGCCGCAGCCAATCTAGCCGCTTCCTCTACTTCCTCGTCTGACGAACCATCGTAGGTGGCTTCTCGAAGAGATAAATCAATGTGGCTCCACAAGCCGCGGCGACACAAGGCGGTCTTGGTAGTTCTTGACCAAAGAAGATAGTTTTCTCCCTTGAGAGTCACCGGAACAACAAGCGGTTTGGTAGTCTCCAACGTGTTCATCATTTTGTTGATGTGAGCTTGAAATCAACGCAAAGCTTTGAGTAGAACCGGGTCGACGGTGAAAGCTTTGAGTTTTAGATGATCGAAAATGAGAGCTTTGAGCTCTGAGTAGAACCGGGTTAAAGATGGAAGCTTTGAGCTTGAGATTATTGAAAAATGAAAGCTTTGAGCTTTTGAAGGTTCAAAGAAGAAAGCTTTGAGCTTTGTGAGAATCCTAAACAAGGATGAGACTTTCGGATGATGTATGTTAGATTAAGCACATAAGATGGATGGAAACCTTCTTACAACGATTCAATCTAACAAATTTACGAAACCCAAGAGCTTTTGTTCTGATACCATGTAAGAATTGTGTGAGATTTTGAGTAAGATTGAGAAAAGAGTAGTAAAGATTATGAGAATAAGAGATTAGGTAACCATGAAGAGTAATGAAGAGTATGAACTTTGATTTTTCTTATTATTCAAAGATAAGTGTTACATCATCATAGAACAACCCATAAATAGGCATAAGACAAATGGTCATAAGAAAATTCACACGTTGGGAGGAGATAAGATTTTTGGTGCGGTCAAGGTCGGACGCACGTACGGTGCTCGTACCGATCCACGTACTGCAGGACGAGTATCTTGTACCGGGATAGATCCGCGTCTTGGTGCATTAGTCTGATCAAAACGACACCGTTCATTTTGAACAGACTATGACCCGCGCGTTTATCCGTTTGCCCGCGGGTGGATCCGACCCGTTGCTGGACACATCCCACATCTCGGCTTCGTCTCGATGCTTCTCGTCCCGCGGGTCCATGATGACTCAATGCCACATACTGATCCTCGTACTCGTCTGGCATCGATTCCTCTCAGCGTACTGATCCGCGTCTGGCATCGATGCCTCTCATACCGCAGGTCAGTTTCCATTGTCCCGCGTCTCGAGTGTTCCGATCCTCGGTTCTATATTTCCGACCCAATTTTATTCCAACTCTTTATTCATTATTTTCCTTAGTCTCAATGTGAGTCCTAAGGTCAATACCCATAGGTTTGTGTAAATCCTCTAGCCACCAACCTAGACTGGAATCTCTGAAGATCTCCATTACTTAAGTACTTGATGGTAAAGATCTACTTGGAGCTCACGGCTCGTTTTCCCTCGGGAAGATCGGTCTCATCCCAAGAGTGGTTTTTAACCATAGCTCTAACTTCGTCATCAACCGCTTCTACCCAATGCTCATCTTCCATAGCTTCCTCATTGGTTTTAGGAATTGTATGTTCATCTATCTTTACCACAAATGCCCGTTGAGAAGAAGGTAAAAGGGCAAGCGAACACACCGCTTGGATTGAATGAGCTTCGGCTTCATTATTGAAGTAGACCCGACTCTCTTTCCATTGAGAAGGGTCCTTCTTTAGTCTTGTTCTTCTACGCAAAACCGGTTCTACAATTTCTTCTTGAACTTCTTCCTCCGGAGTTTCATTGTCATTAACCTCTTGGTCTTGTTCTAGATCAACCGGAACCTCATCGTGACCGGCCTCCTCTTGGATTGGCTCTTGAACCTCATCTTCTTTACCCGTCTCTTGAACAACTTCCTCTTGAACTAGTGGAGTGTTATCTTGGTTACCTACTTTGTCTCTTGGCTCATGATTCCCGAAATTTTGAAGAAGGAATCGTAAATTAGAGCCAAGGTCCGACGGTGTTGCTAGATCACTCAAGTCTCCTCGGTCTTTAACTCCATAAAACCCTTGTTCTTCTATGAACTTCACATCTCCAGAAACAAAGGTCTTCCTTGAACTCGGAACATAACATTTATACCCTTTTTGTGTTGATGAATAACCGAGAAATATGCATCTTGTACTCTTTTCTTCTAGCTTGTCCCTTAATTCCCTAGGCACCAACACAAAACAAACACACCTAAAGACTCTCAAGTGATCAAGGAAGGGTTTTTCTTTAGTGAGTACCTCAAATGGAGAGACATCCTCAAGGACCTTGGTTGGTGTCCGATTGATCAAGTAACAAGCGGTCATGACCGCATCTCCCCAAAATCTTCTTGGCACATTCATGTGGAACATCATAGCTCTTGAAACCTCCATTAGGTGACGGTTCTTTCTTTCGGCCACACCATTTTGTTGTGGAGTGTATGGACAAGTCGTTTGATGCAAAATGCCAAGCTTAACTAGGTGCTCTTTGAATCGGTTACGCATGTATTCACCACCTTTATCTGTTCTAAAAATCTTAATCTTGGCATTGTATTGGTTAGCAATATAACTTTGGAAATTCACAAATGCATCAAAGACCCTATCCTTAGAAGGTTAAAGAGTAAGCCATGTATATTTCGATTTTTCATCAATGAATGTGACAAAGTACTTATTGTTATCTCTAGATGCACAAAGTGATGTCCAAACATCCGAATGCATAAGATCAAAAAAAATTTCATAAATGGTACATGATTTAGTGAAAACCGACTTGCAATGTTTTCCAAGAATACAAGATTCACAAGACAAATGATCAAAAGAAACCTTTGGAAGCATTATTTCAAGAGCTCGAGAATGGGGATGTCCTACTCTAGCATGCCAAATGCATTATTAGCCACTCCTAAACAAGTTTGAAAATGAAATGAACTAGACGAGCTTGGTGATAAATCTTCTAAGACATAGAGATCATCCTTTGTCCCACCACCTTTAATTAATTTCTTGGACTCAATATCCTGCAAAATGGAAGTCATTAGGACCAAAGATTGCATAACAATTCAAGTCACTAGTCATACGTTTAACAGAGAGTAAGTTTGATTCAAAATTCGGCATGTAAAACGCTTTAGAACTTTTGTTAAACAAATTCAAGTTTCCAATTCCTTTGATCGGTATATTATCTCCATTACCAATCATCACATTACCCTTAGATGGTTCAAGTTTCTCAAGCAAGTTCAAATTACTAATCATATGATGAGAAGCTCCCGAAACAACCACAAGAGAATCACTAGGTTTACGAGTATAGAAGGTTTTACCAGATTCTTTGAGCGAGGCAAATGACTTGATGAGAGATTCCAAGTCGGTTTTCCTTACATAGTCGTCTTGATTAGACTCTTCTCCTTGCTTAGAGGACCCGATTCCTCCTTGATCTTGTTTGGCCGAGGCAGAATTGGCCCATGATCCCTTGTAGTAGTTCGGATTAGTTCCTCTAGGTGGTTTGAGGTGAGGATGAAGAAGCCAACATTTATCCTTTGTATGACCATCCTTCTTGCAATGGTCACACTTCAAATGTGGATTGAGGTACCGACTTGTTCCACCATTCCTCCGATTGTCATATCGATTATAGGCTCCTTGGTTAGCCATGTGAAGCTCCCCCTTTCCTCCGAATAGTCCTTGAGATCCTTGCTCCCTTTGGATTTGTGAACACACATCATCAAGACTTGGTAACACATCAGAACGGAGGATGTGCTTGATTAGATCGTTATACACCGGATTCAAGGTAAGGAGAAGACCAAAGACCTTGTCTTAATCCCTACGTACTTTGAGCACAACCGGATCCATAGTGCTTGGCCTAAGCATATCGAGCTCGGCCCACAATGATCGATACCTCCCAAAGTCTTTAGTAAACTCCATATCCTCTTGACTAAGCTCGTTGAGAGCCTTCTTAACCTCAAAAACCCGAGTGAGATTAGAGACATTACCATACATGTTCTTGAGCATATCCCATAGCTCACTTGACGTTTCACAATAGGAGTAAGCCTCGAGGATTGATGCTTCCAAACCGTTTTGAAGGATTGCGAGAACGGTTTGATCTTCTTCAAACCACTTGACTGTCGCCAATCTTGCCGCTTCCTCTGCTTCCTTGTCCGACGAACCATCGTAGACCGCTTCACGAAGAGATAGGTCGATGTAATCCCACAAGCCGTGGCCACACAAGGCGATCTTAGTCGTCCTTGACCAAAGGAGGTAGTTTCCTCCCTTGAGAATCACTGGAACAACAAGTGGCTTCGTATTCTCGAACACATTCATCATTTTGATTGGTTTGAACTTGAAATCAAAGAAAAGCTTTGAGCTTTGTGAGAAGGATGTGAAAAGCTTTGAGCTTTGAGAAGATCCGGACCAAAGATGAAAGCTGAGCTTTAGATTATCAAAAAGAAAAAGCTTGAAGCTTTTGAGATTGAAAGGAGAGATCTTTGAGCTTTTGAAGGTAAAAAGATGAAAGCTTTGAGCTTTGTGTGAATCCGAAATAACAAAGAACAAAGATGAAGCTTTCAGATGATTTCTTCTATCTGAGAGTTTTGAATCTCACGATTTTCGGATCAAAGGGTCGTAACCGGCTCTGATACCATGTTAGATTTACGGAAATATGATCAAGAGAGTGAGAGATTAAGAGAGATTAATGAAGAGATTAAGACATTAAGGAAGAGTAAAGCTTAAGAAACCATGACGAGTAAAGTAGTGTATGAACTTGATTCCTTTATTCAAGATAATGAGAATAATGATGATTACAACCCATAAATAGGTTTGGTCAACATGACCCTTTGGGTAAAGGAGAAAATGACGACATAAAGAGGAACCTTATCCACGGTACGGACGCGGCCTCACTCCCTCTTATCCTCCAGATGTCAGGCCGCGTCATAGGTAAGCAACGCCGCACGTGGAGATAGGAGGAACGTGGGATTTCAAACTTAGCCCCGTATCGGGTTAGTACCGCGTATCGGGTCCGTACGTCCGCGTGTGTTGTCCTCAATCACTCAATTCGCAGATCAGTACATGACCCGTTTACCTGGGAAGGGTCCGCGCGTTTATCCGTTAACCCAATACGCAACCCGGGACGGATACGCGTACACGCATGTACTACGCCTCGAGGAAAATCGTCCCGCGGGTCAGTCTGCACGTCCTTAAGTCCGAGGCATCCTCGACCTATGTACCGTTCTGATGTCCAAGACTCGCCACATCCTGTGGATCGACCAACTCCCGATGCTTCCCGTACCGCGGTTCGATGTCTCCAACCCGAATTTATTCCAACTCTTCTTCTTTTATTTTCCTTAGTCTCAATGTGAGTCCTAAGGTCAATAGATTCATTAACCTTGATATATCATGGTTTTTACCCGATTTTAACCATGATATAAGCGGGTTTTGTATTAGTATTTTTGGTATTTTTGTGTCTTTTGTAGTGTTTTGCAGGAAATGGTCATTTGGAGCTTAATGGAAACATTTGAAGCATTTTGGACCATTTTGGAGCGGAAGAGATACAAGTGGAATCGAGACCTTTAAAAGGTCCCTGTCGATCGACATAGTATATCCACTGTCGATCGACAAAAGTTTTTAAAGACGTAGAAAATCTCCACAGATGCCCTCGTGTCGATCGACGTGTTGTTTGTGTCGATCGACAGGCGCTCTGTAAACCTAATTTTACCACTTGTATAAATACTTTTTACTCGTTTTTATTTAGAAATACACTGTTTTATTAAGGAGGTAGAGAGAGAAAGAGAGACTTTTGGAGAAACTTTGAGAAGATCTACATGTTCTTGAGATCCAAAGACTTCAAACCCTTTTGTATCATCTACTCTTACTCTTTAATGCAATCTTATTCAGTTAATATGATTTCATCATCTATTTCTGAGTAAATCACTTGTTAGGTTTTGGAAATTCTTGGGTTATGACAAGAAATCATTGAAATTGCATATTTGTTAAGGTTTATCCGTAGGTTCTTCATTTAAACTGTTATTAATGCTTGATTCTTGCTTGATCATCTCGAATCTTGATCTTAGGATTGTTGATTAGGCACGACAGTGGGATTAATAACCTGAACTAGTTTAAATGGGCAAAGTTACTTATTCGCAAAGAAATTTGGCTTAGGGACTTTGTGAACATATCGAACTCGTACTAAATGCTTGTTTAGATTCGACGAATTCGCAAAGAAATTTGGGATTCGAGGATCTAAAGATAGATAGCCTTCGTAACGACAGTTAGCTGGCTTTATTTTCGTGTTTGAGTTCTAGAACGGCACTTAATTGAACCTTGACAATTGTTATATATTGATTTCGAATCATTACTTAAAGAATTTCCATGACCTAGCTTTCATCTTTTCAAGAATTTAATTAACCATCTTTCGTTTACTTGTTTCATAATCTGCATTTACATTTATATCGTTTCACTGAGCATAATCTGAATACTAAGATTGATTGTGTATTCCAACTCCCTGTGGATTTCGATCCCTAAATACTACGATGACGTCTTTGTTTGAGAGAGTGGTTCGAGGGTGAATTTGAGCCCGCACCAAATTTTGGCGCCGTTCCCGGGGAGTTGAATTTACCGTTCAATTCAAGTTACTAAGATTTTGTCTAAGCTTTTATTTTTATTTTGATACTTAACTTGCTCTTTTCTCTTGGTGTTTGTGTGTTTTAGGTTTATGCCTAATCGTATAACCAGGAGCAATCGAAACGAAGAGCTAGTCGATCTCATTCCTGAGATTGGAAAGTTAGAGCGAGCAACGAGAGCAGCCAAGATGGTCAACAACAGAGTGATCTTGCTCCGTGGTGCAGATGGAGCCATCACGGACCATCAAGGACGAAAGTATAACGCTGAGGGCCAGCGTATTGAGGACGATGGAACCGTGATAGAAGAGGAGCCTGTACACGAGCCAGCTGGGCATGAGCGTACATTGAGAGAGCACTATAGGCCTCAGGAGTTCTACACCAATAGAGCTGCTATTAGACCTCCTTCCTTCCCTAGGAATGACTTCGAGCTAAAGCCGGCTTACTTCTCTTTGGTAGCTCAACACCCATTCCATGGCCTTCCTTCAGAACATCCCATGGACCATATCGAGATGTTTGAGGATTTAGCATCCAGCATCAAAGCAAATGGGGTTCCTGAAGACTACCTTTTTTGCAAGCTCTTCCCGTATTCTCTCAGCGGGGAAGCAGCTTACTGGCTAAAGTAGTTAGCCCCCGGTTCTTTAACTACTTGGGAGGACACGAAAAACGCATTTCTCGTCAACTTCTTTGATGAGACACGGTCTGAGGATCTAAGGATGAAGATCTCGACATTCAGACAAGGACCAACCGAAGCGTTTAAGGATGCCTGGATAAGATTTAAATCTTACCAGAGAGATTGTCCCCATCATGGTTTTAGTGATGTGCAGTTGTTGGGAATCTTCTTCAGAGGGATCGATTAGAGACACCAAATGTCTTTGGATTCTGCAAGTAGGGGAAACTTCAACACCAACGTTCCAAGTGATGCGTTGGCACTCATCGAGAACATGGCTTCGAGTAGTAGTACGAAGAACATAGACTACGAGAGGAGGCAGCTTGGCAAGAGCACAGACGGAGGTAACATGGCTAAAATGGAAGCCAAGCTAGACTCGATGCATAACTTGTTGGTGGGAAAGAAGCAAGTACAGTTTGCTCAGGAAGTAGAGACCTTCATTCGAGATGAAGAAGAGAATGAAGAGGACTGCAACTACCTCGGTGGTAGTGGTTATCAGGGACAAAGGTTTGGTAATCAGCAAGGAAACATAAACTACGGTGGGAACAACTACAATGGAAACAATCAGAGATCTACATTCACTGGAAATCAAGCCACACCTAGCTACACCAAACCGCAGTTCCAGAATACGGATTATCAGAAACCCTATCAGAGCAGCTTCACTAGGAATTACGGTTCTTCTTCTTACCAAACTCCACCTCCTAAGTCGTCGGATAACAAGACGGACTCGATGCTAGAGCAAATTCTGGAGGGTCAACAAAAGATGACGGTGAACTTCAATGGCAAAATCGATGCCTTGTACACCGATTTGAATGGAAAGATTGAGGCTATCAATCTTCATGTGAGGAAGCTAGACACTCAAGTCGCTCAAACCGCTGAGAACTCAAGGAGACAAGAAGGATTCCTTCCTTCTAGAACGGATGCTAACCCGAAGCATTCCGTTGCTGCCATCACAACGAGGAGTGGAAAGGTTATCCAAGGGTCTGAGTTGAAGAAAGGACTTGGTAATGAAAATTTTGATGAGTTTGGAGATTTTGATGAGAATGAAATTTGGGCAGAAGGTCATCCGTCGATCGACACACCTCTGTGTCGATCAACAGGAACAGAACAGAGCAAGTCTCCGGATGCAGAGCAGTATCCGTCGATCAACACATTTGACCGTCGATTGACACAGCCAAACCAAATTTTGGCAGAAGGTCCAGTGACGATCGACAAAGGGAAAAATGTGGTCGATACAAGAACATCAGATCCATGTCGATCGACAGTATCTACAACCGTCGATCGACAGGAAACCCCCAGAACGTTTTCTCCTTTAAAATCGTCGGATAATCAAGTGAAGAGAGTGTACATACCCAAGGTACCTTACCCGAAGAGTCAGAAGAGATCTAAGCAAGAGATCTAAGCAAGAGCTTGAGGATGCAAGATGCAAGTCCATCATAGACAAGCTAGTGTTGGAACTTCCGTTTGTCGAAGCCGTTAAACTCAGTCCCGTGATACGACGGTATGTCAAGAAGATGGTGACCAAGAGATGGGGCATTGAGGAAGCAGTGGCTATGATTTCTGAACAAGTAAGCGCAGTGATTCAGAACAAGATCCCAGAGAAACTAACGGATCCGGGAAGCTTTGTTTTGGATTGTTATATCTTCAAGGATAGATTTCCGCGGCCTCTCTGTGATCTAGGTTCAGGCATCAACCTCATGCCACTTTCAGTTACGGTGAGTCTTGGGATGACGGATTACCAATCCACTAGGATCTCTCTTATCTTAACGGATAAGTCAGTTAGGATTCCAGAAGGAGTACTAGAAGATGTTCCAATCAAGGTTGGGAACTGTTTGATTCTGACTGACTTTGTGATTTTGTAATACAACGAGGAACCCAAGGATCCTCTGATCTTGGGTAGGCCCTTTTTAGCCACAGCCGGTGCCATGATTGATTGTCAAGGAGCTAGCATGACTTTAAGAGTAGGTGGTCTCGAGATGAAGTTCGAGATGGACACACCTTCTACGTAGACACTCTCACCGACCTTGCACAGGAAGTTTTCAATGAGAATCATCCCATTGATCCCTTGGACTTTGGTTAACTCTGTGCAAGAGAAAGAACAGTTTGATAATGATGCGAGGGGATATGCTAGGATGATGGATGCTACCAAGGAAAGGAAGAACTTGGTTGCTAGTGCTAGTTTGGGGGAAGCTTCATCGAAAGGTCCACAAATCAGTGATTGGAGCGAACAAAAAGCTCCAAAGCTTGAGCTCAAGCCACTTCCCGCCGGGCTAAGGTACGCCTTTCTTGGACCTAATTCTACTTACCCCGTGATTGTCAATTCTTCTTTGATTAATCCAGAGCTCGCCTTACTGCTGAGCAAGCTGCGAAAATTTCGCCCAGCTCTCGACTATTCTCTTGATGATATTGCAGGTATCTCTCCGGACTTGTGTATGCACAGGATTCACCTTGAGGATGAGAGCAAATCATTGGTTGAGCATCAAAGGAGACTTAACCCAAACCTGCAAGAGGTTGTCAAGAAGGAGATCTTGAAACTCCTAGAAGCTGGAATCATCTATCCCATTTCGGATAGCGTTTGGATCAGTCCAGTGCATGTGGTACCAAAGAAAGGAGGTGTCACAGTAGTAAAGAACGAGAAAGATGAGCTAATTCCGATGAGGACTGTAACTGGTCATCGGATGTGCATAAATTATAGGAAGCTAAACGCGGCCACAAGGAATGACCATTTCCCGTTACCCTTCATCGACCAGATGCTAGAGCGTTTAGCAAAGCACCCCTACTACTGTTTCCTCGATGGATATTCTGGGTTCTTCCAAATCCCCATCCATCCAGATGACCAAGAGAAGACAACGTTTACATGTCCTTATGGCACTTTTGCATACCGCAGAATGCCATTTGGACTTTGTAATGCTCCCGCTACATTTCAACGGTGTATGATTTCCATCTTCACCGATATGATTGAGCAATATATGGAGGTCTTCATGGATGACTTCTCGGTCCACGGTGATTCATTCAAGGATTGCTTGGACAACCTTGAGAAAGTGCTCGCTCGATGCGTGGAGAAGCACTTGGTGCATAATTGGGAGAAATGCCATTTCATGGTGCAAGAAGGAATTGTGCTTGGCCATCAAGTTTCCGCGGATGGTATTGAGGTGGACCGTGCCAAGATTGAAGTGATGATGAGTCTTCAACCGCCAACTACGGTTAGGGAGATTCGTAGTTTCCTTGGCCATGCTGGATTCTACAGGAGGTTCATCAAGGACTTCTCAAAGATTGCTCGACCACTCACCACATTGCTCTGTAAGGACATCAAATTTGATTTTGATGCTGATTGTTTAAATGCTTTTACACAGATTAAACAGGCTTTAGTGAGTGCCCCGATAGTGCAACCTCCCGATTGGGATTTACCTTTCGAGGTAATGTGCGATGCAAGTGATTACGCAGTTGGGGCAGTGTTAGGGCAAAAGAAGGACAAAATTGGAATTATTCAACACCTCAACGGTTAAGGCAGAACGTAATCTGTCGATCGACATTATGTTTCTGTCGATCGACAAGATCTTCAAAATGGTAAATTCTCTACTTTTTCGATCAAGTTCACGTTTCGTCTGATTTATTTTGCCAATCTCGGGCTTGATAACACTGGGGACAATGTTGTTTAAGTCCGGGGGAGGGAACTACTAACGTATTTCTTTTTGTTTTGGTTTTGACTCATATTTTTTTGGAAAATTTTTTGTTTTATCTAGTCAAAGCTAGTAGAAATTTTTTGTATTGGTTAAGTGGAGTGTCCTTTTCAGCGTGTGACCATTCTTCCAGGATTAGTTTCAGAGTCAGACTAATGAAAAATCCTAGGATCGACCGGTTGACTAGAAACATCCGCTACTTCCAGTCTAATCCGCCAAGTCAGAGCTATTGCACGATTCTCTTTGGGATCGATGTTCATTGAGCTTGACTCCTCATTCGTACCTGATAAATGCAACCCTCTATTGATAGTAATGGTACTCCTTTCCCCATATATAAAAAGATCGCTATTTATAAAAATATTACTAGGATTGGGGTGAAATGATAGTTTTTGAGTACAAGATGAGGAATAAATCCAATGAATCTGTACTCGAGATGATCACCCAGCTCAAAAGCAGCAGTCTGAGTCCCTTAAAAAGGATGTAGAGGACGAGCAATCTCACGAGCCTGTCTCCTCACAAGGAATAATAGTAGTGAGTCACGACCCTGTCTCCTAACAAGGAACAACATTAGTGAAATATGCACTGCTTCGAGTTCAACAATCACAAAAATATGTATATATATAAATATAGAACAAAATAAGTCTGGGGGAGAGAAAGAGTACCAAGTGTTGTATAGGTTGCTTTGTCATGGTACAATATGGAAATGAGTCTAGAAGGTTCATGGTATTGAGATCATTGAGGTCAAGCGATGAAGACTAATGGATTATGCTGCGAAGTGGTGAATGGATTTGGAAAGCCGTGTTTGTCTGCGGAGAAGTACATGGTGGTCTGATTTTGGTTGGTTCTAAATCATGTGGTTCACTAACTGGAAAGGTATGTTCTGTGTTTTCAACTTTTTCCATTCTTGGTTTATGATTTTGCTTGAGGACAAGCAAACGCTAAGTCTGGGGGAGTTGATATATCATGGTTTTTACCCAATTTTAACCATGATATAAGCGGGTTTGTATTAGTATTTTTGGTATTTTTGTGTCTTTTGTAGTGTTTTGCAGGAAATGGTCATTTGGAGCTTAATGGAAACATTTGAAGCATTTTGGACCATTTTGGAGCGGAAGAGATACAAGTGGAATCGAGACCTTTAAAAGGTCCCTGTCGATCGACATGGTATATCCACTGTCGATCGACATAAGTTTTTAAAGACGTAGAAAATCTCCACAGATGCCCTCGTGTCGATCGACATGTTGTTTGTATCGATCGACAGGCGCTCTGTAAACCTAATTTTACCACTTGTATAAATACTTTTTACTCGTTTTTATTTAGAAATACACTGTTTTATTAAGGAGGTAGAGAGAGAAAGAGAGACTTTTGGAGAAACTTTGAGAAGATCTACATGTTCTTGAGATCCAAAGACTTCAAACCCTTTTGTATCATCTACTCTTACTCTTTAATGCAATCTTATTCAGTTAATATGATTTCATCATCTATTTCTGAGTAAATCACTTGTTAGGTTTTGGAAATTCTTGGGTTATGACAAGAAATCATTGAAATTGCATATTTGTTAAGGTTTATCCGTAGGTTCTTCATTTAAACTGTTATTAATGCTTGATTCTTGCTTGATCATCTCGAATCTTGATCTTAGGATTGTTGATTAGCCACGACAGTGGGATTAATAACCTGAACTAGTTTAAATGGGCAAAGTTACTTATTCGCAAAGAAATTTGGCTTAGGGACTTTGTGAACATATCGAACTCGTACTAAATGCTTGTTTAGATTCGACGAATTCGCAAAGAAATTTGGGATTCGAGGATCTAAAGATAGATAGCCTTCGTAACGACAATTAGCTGGCTATATTTTTGTGTTTGAGTTCTAGAACGACACTTAATTGAACCTTGACAATTGTTATATATTGATTTCGAATCATTACCTAAAGAATTTCCATGACCTAGCTTTCATCTTTTCAAGAATTTAATTAACCATCTTTCGTTTACTTGTTTTATAATCTGCATTTACATTTATATCGTTTCACTTAGCATAATCTGAATACTAAGATTGATTGTGTATTCCAACTCCCTGTGGATTTCGATCCCTAAATACTACGATGACGTCTTTGTTTGAGAGAGTGGTTCGAGGGTGAATTTGAGCCCGCATCAAACCTCATGAATGTACTATGTGCATTTGTAAGCCCAAATGGAATGACTAACCATTCATATAACCCTTGTTTAGTTTTAAATGCAGTTTTCCATTCATCACCCTCCTTCATCCTAATCTGATGATATCCACTTTTCAAATCTACCTGACAAAAGATGTTAGAACCATATAATTCATCTAACATGTCATCTAATCTAGGTATAGGGTGACGATACTTCACTGTAATATTGTTGATGGCACGGCAGTCAACACACATTCTTTAGCTGCCATCCTTCTTAGGCACAAGTAGAACTGGAACCGCACAAGGACTCATACTCTCCCTGATATGTCCTTTCTCCATTAGCTCAGTCATTTGTTTCTCTAGCTCCTTTGTTTCAACGAGAATAGTTTGGTAAGCTGGCTTGTTTGGCAAAGAAGCTCCTGGCATGAAGTCAATTTGATGTTCAATGCCTCTAATAGGTGGTAAGCCTTCTGGATTCTCCTCAAGAAACACATCTTGATAATCCTGCAAAAGAAATTTAATACTACTCGGCAAGTCCGGTTCCAAGGCTGTTAGATTCAATAAGCTTTCTCTGAAAATAAATAAGATATTGGGCTTAGTACTTCCCTTTGGTTTGCTATCAAGAACCTTGGATTGAACTGCTTGAGTTTCTTTCTTTTTCATGCTAAGTTGATCCAAGTAGACCTCATGTGGTGATAATGGAGCCAAGACTATTCTTCTTCCCTTGAACTGAAAACTGTGCCTATTCGTGAATCCATCATGTGTTACCCTTCGATCAGATTGCCAAGGTCTCCCTAACAAGATATGGCTAGCTCCCATAGGTAAGATATCATATAGAATCTCATCTTCATACTTTCCAATGGTTAAGGGAACCAATACTTTCTTATTGACAGCCATTTCTCCAGTTTCATTCAACCATTACAGCTTATAAGGCCTAGGGTGTTGAATCTCCTTTAGACCAAGCTTTCTAACCATGGTCTCACTTGCTACATTGGTGCAGTTTCCTCCATCTATAATCAGGCTGCAAACTTTATTTTTAACCAAACTATTGAGCAAGATGAGTGCTTAAGGATCATGAACCAAAGATCACTTAAGTACGAATGAAGAACGGTTTGGTCAAGAGATCACCGAAACCGAGAAGACCCAATACGTGGAATACAAGGCCACGTATTGGAACAACAAGACCAAGACTCGGACCATCAAGGCCGAGGCTTGGATTGGCGAGGCCGTGGCTCGGAACATCGAGACCGCGGCCAAAGAACCTTATAACGGCCACAAACAAGCTAGGCCGCAAGAAAGGAAGGACACACGTCCACAAAGACAGTAGGACGCTAGGACGCTCTCGATCCACGACACAAGACGCACCTCTCATTTTAAATCTGGACCGAAACTCCATATCTTTTGTTTTATTTCGTTCCTTTCGGTCCAAGACCACCTCTCTTACTAAAGCTTACTATATGTGTAAAATCTTATCACCACTATTCTTGGTTACTTTTGGGTGATAGGAATTGAGCACATATAGGCCATTCTTTCTCACGGTCAATCAAAAGGAGAATGGGGAGATTACTTGTCGTTGTGACCATTTGTCTTGAGGCACACGCAAGAGACTCATGGAGAAGCAACGAGCCTTTGAAGCTCAATCTTGAAGTCATTCATGAAGCCAAAGATGCTTCCGTTTGAAGGCGAAGAAGGGTTGAGCAAGCTACTGTTTTGACGTCATTTCGGGAGCTATAAGAGAGTGAGATGCTTCGGATGGTGATTAGGCGTGGCGTTGAGGAAGGTTGCTGTCAACATGAAGTTCAAGGAGCTAAAGAAGAGGAGGAACGGTTCTTGGTAATGGTATTAATCGGAGGAACAATGGAGAGGCCGAGAAGAAGAAGAAAGGAGCAAGGCGGACCCGTTCAAGTGGCTATGAATGATAATGAGATGTTATTTGAACGGTACCGTGAAGGGGGTGAGAGGCGGTTCAAGATTAGTTTGGTGTTCTCATCCGAACCATTATAACAATCATCAAAGAGGCTACCTCTAAACTCTTCTCCCATTTCAATTTATCATAATATTATTCGAATGCTAGTTCCTTCCATTAAGTCTTAATTGGCGCATATCAATATGTATTTGATATTCCTCATGAAACATACTTAATCTTTTCTTCTTTATCACTTGTCTAAGGGTAAAGGAGATCATGAGAGCCTCAAAGAAGTAAAGATGACATGGAAAGGAGTCGATGCCGAGAAGAAGATGAATGGGAGCAACCGATTCAGAAGCTATGAAGGAGAATGAGAATGCTTATTGAACGGTGAAAGAGGTGGCATCAAAGTCAGTTTGATTCAACGTGGCGAATAGAGGAGAACTCGCAAGGTTGGAAGTGCAAGTCACTAGGAACCATAGCTCCACCCGTACCAAAGGGAAGAGAACCGTGGGATGCAAGGCATTTAAAATCGCGATGAATCCAAAAGTCATTTGGGCGTTTTATGCGAATGGAGGAGAACTCGCGAGTTGAATGTGCAAGACACAAGGAACCATATCTCCACCAAACCGGGTCAAAGAATCCAAGTATTATCAAGAAGTCATCAAGACGGTGTGGGAAACAAGAAAAAATCACAACCGATCATTGCCGGAATAAGGAATCCGAGTTTCATCAAGTCGGATCAAGAATCCGATCATTTTAAAGGCTATCTCTAAATCCTCCTCTTTAAATTTATTTGCTAGTCCCATTTAATTTGAACTATTGAAATGCTATCTTGGTTGTTATCTATGCTTACTTAGACTTTATGGTGAAATCCGATACTTAGTATTTTTCTTTGAACCTCTTGATCAAAGGTTTAAAGGAGAACAAAAAAGAGTGTGACCATAAGGAGAATTTAAGGAGCTCAAAGATGCAATGATGAGATATGCCTAAAGAAGTTCCCGGGAAGCAATGGAGAAGAAGCTTGGCCGTAGCTAAGTCAAGCATTCTTCGGCGGTCGTTCAATTTTAGTCTTTGTTTCACGACGTCTAAGCTTGAGGGGGAGTATTAGAGAGGAAGCCATCAAGTGAAACTCATTCAAGACCGAGGCTATCAAAGAGAAGCCGAGGTCGGAGAAGAAGAGCATGACCGAGGCCAAGGACGAAGGCCGGCCGAGGCTTAGCTCAAGAAGATAGACCAAAGCCGAACAATGGCTTGGATCCACAATGACGAATCAAGTCCCTTGTTCAAGTCCCCTCATCATTATGATTGGCACTCTTTTTCCTTAGTAGAGGTTTTGTCCCAAATGGTTTTCCCTACTAAGGTTTTAATGAGACCATCATCTTGATTCTCCAAGTTCACACTTCACTTTGTTGTATATGAACTTGAGGGGGAGTATTGAGCAAGATGAGTGCTTAAGGATCATCAACCAAAGATTGCTTAAGTAAGAATGAAGAACGGTTCGGTCAAGAGATCACCGGAACCGAGAAGACCTAATACGTGGAATACAAGGTCGCGTATTGGAACAACAAGACCAAGACTCAGACCATCAAGGCCGAGGCTTGGATTGGCGAGGCCGTGGCTCGGAACATCGAGACCGCGGCCAAGGAACCTTAGAACGGCCACAAAGAAGCTAGGCTACAAGAAAGGAAGGGCGGACATCCATAAAGACGGTAGGACGCTAGGACGCTTTCAATCCGTGACACAAGACGTGGATCAGTACGAGTGGCATCGAGGCTACTCAACCTGCGGGAAGGTTTCTACTGATCCGCGAGAAAGTTTACCCGAGGCACGGATTGAGTCAAGGACTCGATACACGGGACACGAGGACCCGATTCGTGAAACGATGGAGCATCGAGACGCGGATGTAAGAAGACCTTATCCGTGGTACACGAGCATCGAGACGCATATCCGAGATGACCCAATGTGCGGTACGAGAATTGTCGAGCTGCGAGACGGTGCAGTCACGTAATCCGACCGTTGGAGTCCACGGATCAGTTTGGTCTTGTGTGGTCCCGGGATTAAGTTACTGTTAGGAAAAGAGAAGGATGGCTTGTGGTCCTTACATTGACAAGTCACTTTCACCCACAAGCTTCCAAGACATCATCTCTCCAAATGTCACTATCTCAACTTTGGGACCACTTTGGGAACACTTCCCTCTCTCTCTTGGATCTGATTTCAAATTGTCCAGCTTGAAGTTAAAGGAAACTTAAACTTGTATGGATGAAAAACGTGAAGAACATGAATGGAGATGGATCGAAGGGCTTCACTTAGAGGTTGCGGATTTCCTCAAGTAAACCAAGGTGATAACTCTGATATTACACATAGAGAAATCGGTTTTGTTTGCTAGATATGACACACTAGTAAATAGAGATCTAAGTTCAAAAGGATTTGATAAAAAGAAATTAGATAGGTTCTTACAATCTGATCAAGGGGAAATATAAAGAGCCAAAAAGAGAGAAATAAAAACACAAGCATGCAGAGTTTTGAAATGTTAGATTTGCGGAAGATTAATAGTAGATTAGGGGAAGATTAAGAAGAGATTAGGAGAATTATCAAGAGTAAAGGAAGATTAGGGTTCTTGGGAACCCATGGAGAGTAAAGTAGTATGAAATTGATTTCTTTATTCAAGATAATGATTACAATACATGGAACAACCCATAAATAGAAAAGATCCAAAGATAAAGGTCAAATATGACCGTTGGCCGCCATAATACAAGAGGATAAGATGTTGTCATAAAGCGGTTTTGCCTTATCTTGGTACGGCCTTGCCTTATCTTATCTTTCTATGCCAGGCCACGTTAAGTGACATTGAAGCCGCACGTGGGAAGCGCTGGAACGCTCCATTTTAGACTTAGGCGCGTATCGGGTCCGTACCGCATCAATATCCATACCGTGGGACGGGAGTGTCGAGCGACACCCTTCTTGGGTGTCGCTTGATACCTTCGACCCGCATCCTTCGTTCCGCGGCATACACTCGACCCACGACCATCGTCCCGCGACACACACTCGAACCGCGACTATCGTTCCGCGGGACGAGAGTGTCAAACGACACCTTTCCCTGGTGTCGCTCGACACTCTTATTCATCTTCTTTCCCTTAGCACATTTTGATGGTACTAAGGTCAATACTCCCCCTCAAGTTAAACATAAAGGATTTATGCTTAACTTGGAACTCACAACCATCACCTCATTAAAAACCTTAGCAAAGAAAACCACGTAGGACAAAACTTCGCTAAGGAAAAAGAGTATGATGATTGCAAGTAAGGGGTCTTCTCATGGATGTGTAAGATCAAAATGTCCAGGTTTGCTCAAAATGTGATTGCAAACTTTAAGACTTGCTGCCTTGGTGAACACATCCGCCAATTGGTCTTCATGTTAGAATTTATTGGTTCTTAGCACATGAACAAAGATTAATAAAGATCCAACCATTAACAAGGGTTGAATCAACAAGAAAGCTCAAATTGTAAGATTTCCGGAAGATTAAGAGTAGATTAAAAGAAGATTAAGAAGAGATTAGAAGAGATTAAGGAAGATTAAGTAACCATAGAGAATTAGAGAATATGAACTTGATTTATTATTCAAGATAATCATTACATCATCCTAGAACAGCCTATAAATAGTAATAAAGCATAAGGAATCAAAATATGACCGTTTGGGGCCAATACAAGATAAGGCAAAATTGAGTGCGATCAAGGGTCAGACGGTACGGACGGTCCCGTACTGATCCGTTGGAAAGACGCGCCTCGCGTACCCAGACCAATCCGCGTCTTGATGCATCAGGACATGAGAAACAGCACCGTTCCTTGATAACACGCGAGTGGATCCGCGTGTTTATCCGAATAGGATCCGACCCGGTTCGCAACACCCGTTCTGCACTCGTCTGTTTCTCGTCCGGCTCTTGACCCGCACCTCGGTAATCCTCGACCCGTCTCTCGATAGCCATCCATCCCGTTAGTACCTCCTCGATGCCAGACTTGCCTGCGGGTTCCTTCTCGATGCCAGACTAACCCGTGGTCCGGATACGTCCTGATCCGCGTCTCGTTCCTTTACGTCCCAATACTCGGATCCGACTATCTATTTATTTCTCGAACCTTATTCTTTTATTTTCATTAGTCTCAATGTGAGTCCTAAGGTCAATACTCCCTCTCAAGTTAAACATAAAGGATTTATGCATAACTTGGAACTCGCAACCATCACCTCATTAAAAACCTTAGCAAAGAAAACCACGTGGGACAAAACTTTGCTAAGGGAAAAAGATTATGATGATTGCAAGTAAGGGGTCTTCTCATGGATGTGTAAGATCCACAAGTCCAAGTTTGCTCAAAATGTGATTACAAACTTTAAGACTTGCTGCCTTGGTGAGCACATCCGCCAATTGGTCTTCACTCCTTGTAAAGCACGGTATAGCCCATCCTTGCTCAATCTTCTCTCGAACCTTGTGGCAATCGATCTCAATATGCTTCGTCCTTTCATGGAAAACCGAGTTGGTCGCAATGTAGATTGCGGCTTGATTGTCACAATGCATTACCATCAGCTTATCCGTCTCAATTCCTAAGTGAGCTAAGATCCTTCTCAACCAAGTAAGGTCATTTGTCAATTTCTTCATGGCCCTATACTCGGCCTCCGCACTCAAGCATGAGACTCCTTTTTGCTTCTTAGTCCTCCAAGTGACCAAGTTCCCGCCAATAAAAGTGCAATATCCGATTGTAGATCTTCTATCGTTTCTATCACCGGCCCAATCCGCATCACAATAACCAACCACATCGAAGCTCTCATTCTTTCCCATCCAAACTCCTAGACCCGGACTATCTTTCAAGTATCTAAGAATCCTCTCGACCATTTGCCAATGATACACCGTCGGTTTTTGCATATGTTGACTAATTTGGTTTACCGCAAAGCTTATATCCGGCCTTGTGAGACACAAATAGATCAATTTTCCCACAAGCCCTCTATATCTTGATGGATCTTCGTATGGCTCATTCTCTTTCTCCCCCTTTCGATCGCCATTATAACCTTCTTCTAATGGGGTTTTAGCCAACTTAGCTCCAAGCTTCCCGGTTTCTTTCAACAAATCCAATGTGTACTTCCTTTGGGAAATATGCAATCCATTCTTGAACCGACACACCTCAATCCCAAGAAAGTACTTTACTTCTCCGAGGTCTTTTATTTCAAATACCGAGTTGAGAAAGTCCTTTGTGTCTTGAATCCCTTGCTTATCACTCCCGGAGATGATCATATCATCCACATAGATCAAAACAACAACTATCCCATTCGGTCCTTGAAGTGTGAAGAGTGTGTGGTCTAGCTCACATTTCTTGAATCCTCTTTCCTTGAGTGTTGAGCTAAGTTTCTTGTACCAAGCACTTGGTGATTGTTTCAACCCATAGATGGCCTTATTTAGCTTGAGAACCTTTCCGGGAGCTATAGAGGTCTCAAGGCCGGGTGGTGGTGTCATATACACTTCCTCCTCAAGATCTCCTTGTAAGAAAGCGTTCTTCACGTCTATTTGCCATAGATCCCAATCTAAGTTTGCCGCCAAAGAGAACATAACTCTCACCTGTTAATCAAGGAGAGTACTTAAGTGTGATGATCCAAACATCACCTAAGTACTAGAAGTATAACCCGCGGATGAAGGCCGACCACACACTTTGATATACGGTGTGCCGTGATGGATTTCTCGAGGCAAGATATGCGGAAGCTCGACCCGCGGAACGAGAGAGACGCGGGAAGCCGAAACTCGGTTCCGATACACGGTACGAGGATAAAACTCTGCGTTTCATTCTTATCCATATGCGGTCTGCAATGGTCATCACGCGGCCTGTGCACGTGTGGATAAGGTAAGGAGAGGCCGCGTCCATACTTAGGATAAGATCTCCTTTTGGATCATCCTTTTCCTCTTAATCCTTAACGGTCATGTTGACCCCTTTCATAGTATTTTCTATTTGTGGATTCATCCAATCATTTGTAACTTAATCTTGAATAAAAATGTTTCAAGTTCATATTCTCTCTTAATCGCAAATCTTCATTAATCTTTAAACTCTTCCTAATCTCTTCTAATCTCTTTTAATCTTCTGTTTAATCTTACAAATCTAACATGGTATCAGAGCGTTCACGTTCATGGTGACCTCTTTCTTCGTTCTTTGTCTCGGATCCGAAAGCTCTCTTCTTTGTTCTTGGTGTTTCTTTTGTGTTGGATCTTATTTCCTTGAAGCATTCATAAAGCTTCAAGCTTTTTCTTCACTAAAGCTTTCGGATTTGTCTATCTTAGCATCCGAAAGTTGTAATCTTTGGTTTGAACATTGTTTGCTTGAAATCTTCTCAAAGTTTCAAGCTTTTCTTCAAAAATCAGTTGCTATAACATTGATTGGGATAAATCTTCAAACTTTGGTGAAGATCTTTGGTGGTTGTTTGGAAAGTTTCAATCTTTGTGTAGGTACTCTATTTGGTGTGTGAAAACCGAAGATGAACCCAATAGAAACCGCAAAACCGATGGTGGTTCCAATTGTCCTCAAGGGAGGAAACTACTTGTTATGGTCTAGGACCACGAAGACGGCTTTGTGTGGCCGAGGCTTATGGAATCATGTTGACCTTACCCTTAGCCCAATCTTTGATACAACGGAGAAAGAAGATGAGAAGGCCACTAAAGAAAGGGAGGAGAAATGGTTCCAAGAGGATCAAACCGTGCTTGCAATCCTTCAAAACGGTATTGATCCATCTATTCTTGAGGCGTACTCTTACTGTGAGACGGCCTATGAGCTTTGGGAAACGTTGAAGAACATCTATGGAAATGTCTCGAATTTGGCTCGGGTGTTTGAGGTTAAGAAAGCAATCAATGATCTCCATCAAGAAGACATGGAGTTTATCAAACACTTGGGAAGGTATAGGTCATTGTGGTCCGAGCTTGATATGTTGAGGCCTAGCTCAATGGATCCCGTGATGTTGAATGAACGGAAAGAACAAGACAAGGTCTTCGGGTTGTTGCTCACATTGAATCCGATATTCAATGATCTTATCAAGCACATCCTAAGGTCGGAAAAGCTCCCAAGTATGGATGATGTGTGTGCGCAAATACAAAGGGAACAAGGATCTCTTGGGCTCTTTGGTAGCAAGGGGGAGCTTCCGATGGCTAACAAGGGCGCGTACAAGTTCGATGAGAAGCGATCCAAGTTTTGGTGTGATTTGTGCAAGAGAAGAGGCCATTCCAAGGAAAGGTGTTGGCTCACTCATCCGCATCTCAAGGAGAAATTCTACGCGGACCGTGCTAGAGATGAACGGGCAAGAGCCAACCAAGCATCAACCAAGTTCGAGCAAGACCACTCCAGGACAAGTCAAGACCGTTCCGGACCAGAGACGAGCCAAGGAGGAGTCTATGTGAGGAAGTCCGATCTTGAAGCTCTCATCAAGTCCTTTGCATCACTCAATCAATCCGGTAAAACCTTCTACTCTCTTAAACCTAGTGATTCTCTTGTGGTTGATTCGGGTGCTACTCATCATATGATTAGTAATTTGAATCTTCTTGAGAACCTAGGACCATCTAAGGGTAATGTGATGATTGCAAATGGGGACAATATACCTATTAAAGGAATTGGAGACATGAATTTATTCAACAAAAGCTCAAAAGCATTTTATTTACCGAATTTTGAATCAAATTTTCTTTCGGTTAACAAAACTACTAAGCATTTGAATTGTTATGCAATTTTTGGTCCTAATGATGTTCATTTTTAGGATATTGATTCAGGAAAGATAATTGGAGGTGGTGGTACCAAGGATGATCTATACATTCTTGAAGATTTATCATCAACCTCATCTAGTTCATTTTCATTCCAATCTTGTTTATGAGTCGCGAATAATGCCATTTGGCACGCTAGACTAGGACATCCCCATTCTCGTGCTTTTGAAATAATGCTTCCCAATGTTTACTTTGATCATTTGAGTTGTGAAGCTTATATTCTTGGAAAACATTGCAAAACCGTATTTTCTAAATCGTCTACTATTTATGAAAATTGCTTTGATTTAGTGCATTTGGATGTGTGGACTTCATCTTGCTTATCTAGGGATAATAATAAATACTTTGTGACATTCATTGATGAAAAATCTAAGTACACTTGGGTCACTCTCTTGCCTTCTAAAGATCGGTTCATTGATGCATTCATAAATTTTCAAAACTACATTGCTAACCAATGTTAATCAAGGAGAGTACTTAAGAGTGATAAATCTATGATCATCTCTTAAGTTACTAGGGAATGAGAAGCATGTCCGAGACTTGGTGAGGTGCGGCTTAGGATGTTCTAATGAGGATTAAGTGAGGCCGCATGAGGAACGAGTGAGGCCGCATCAAGAAGAATCCAAGCCGTATCAAAGAGAGTCTAGGCCGCAACTAAGAGAAGCTAGACCGCATTAAGTGAGTAGCGGTCTAGGGCGGTCATGGCACGGATAAACTTGGACGTGTGAAGAATGGTGAAGGCCGCGTGTAGATCGAGTGAAGCCGCAACATTGAATACGCGGGAAACACTCGACCCGTGGTACGTGTTCTTGAAGCGCGGGACGGATGGATCCTCGACCCGCGGTACTTAGGCATCGAGGCAAAGGGGCGGATCAGCACATGGCGTGCCTTACCGAAGTGGTCCCGGATTGAGTTCAAATAAGACCGTTGGATCATTCAAAGTGGTCTCAGTTCAAATCAGACCATTGGATGAGTGAGGACCACTTGATCTTCTTTATGCAAGAGTCCAAGGATTGCTTTATGCTTTATGTCAACATAAAGCAAATCTGATCCACAACTCTCTAACGTTCATATTTTCTCTTCTCCTTTATAAATATGTTATTCAATCATTTGTAATAATTAATCTTATCATTGAATAAAATCAGATTCAAGTTCTCATCTTTCTCTCTTTATTTTACATATCAAATTCAGATTATTCAAGATGTAGACTTTATGAGATCAAGTGTTTAGGGTGAGATTCATTTGAATCAAACCCATATTATGTTCATCTCTCTACCTTAATCTCTCCTAAATCTACATATAATTCTTCTCATAATCTGTCTTAATCTCTCTCAAATCTCTTCTCAATTCTGTTTATTCTCTCAAAGCTCTCTTGAGCATTCTTGTTGACTCAACCACTTGATTCGGTTGGATCTTCTCTTTTGTGAGCTAAACTCACTCAAATTCTAACATGGTATCATAGAATAAACTCTTGGGTTTCTTAAAATGTTAGATTGAATCGTTATAAGGAGGTTTCCATTCTCCTTATGCGCTTAATCTAACACACATTCATCTCTTCTTTGGTTACTCTTTGATTGGATACTCTTTAATGAAACTTAGATCTATTGCTCGGAGAAAGCTAGGTCTGAGCTGTAGGGAAAGAAGAAGAAGAAAGCTCAAAGCTTTCCCATGAAGATTGGAGAAGAAAGCTCAAAGCTTTTCCATGGAAGAAGAAGAAAGCTCAAAGATTTTCCATGGAAGAAGAAGAAGAAAGCTCGAAGCTTTCTAGAAGAAAGAAGAAGGAGAATGGAGAAGCCCCTCACGGGTTCAAGAAGTCTTACCCATGAGAAGAAGCCCGTTCCCTTTGATGAAGAAGCTGACAAGACGAAGGTGATGGATTTCCACCTTTGGAGCTCGTTTTGTGTGGTCCAGTTCAAGATGAAGCCGGATCGTGGTCCAAGTAAGCTAGGAGAAGCTTATTTGAGAAACTCTTGAAGAAAATCCAAGTGTGGAGCTTGGTCATTAGTGTGAAGTAAGTGGGATTCAAGGGAAGAATACCATTAAAGATTGGAGCTTTCCTTTCCCATGAAGCTCAAGGATGTTGTTTACTCTCAAGAAGCCAAGATGGTGCGGTGAGATGAAGGAAGGATCGAAGTGGTTTACAAGAGAAGAGGAGAAGAGTGAAATCGTGGAGAGATTCAAATGAAGACACTCGGGAAAAATGTTGTCCGGCCGGCGACATTCCAACCATGGATGTTACTTTGGGTTAATCTTAATCCTTATCTCTCTTGTTGAAACTTATGGTTGATGAATCCATGATCTTGCCTAAGAGAAACAGATTCATGAGAATAGAGAACCCTTCTTAAATCTACCCCTTTCTTAAACTCAAAATCTCTCTATTTTTCTTTTTACTCTTCAAAATCTCTATACTCTTTAGTTCTCTATTCTCAAACAGTTTGGAATCAAGCCTAAACACAAAACCTAAACACAAACCCGAATCCTAAAGCTTGTAGTTACTCTCGATTATGGTTGAGATTCTCTTGTGTTATGATCCTCCCGGTCCAAGATACATTTTCTTGATCGAAACTCGCCTTAAGTGTGAAGCATGGTTACTCTCGATTCCTATTCTCTCGGGTTGATTATGATTGAGCACTTAAGGTCCATTCTTGTGGTAAAAACATTGTGAAAAGATTGGTGTTGGTAACATTGATTGGATGGGAAACATTGATGGGAATGGTTGGATTGCTTGGTGTTGTGTTTTTGGTATGTTTTTGTAGCGGTTCTTGTTTAATTGAGGTATGGAACCGATGGACACTCAAGCTACCCAAGAAGATATAACTAGCCTTTGAAGGTCAATGTTGAAGTCATTCCAAAAGAGCCAAAGTAGCCGTGAATGGTGAAGAAGGGTTGATCAAGCCAATGTTTTGACGTTATTGCGGAAGCTAAAAGAGATTGAGATGCTTCGGATGGTGATTAGGCTTGGCGTTGAGGAAGGTTACATAGGCTTGGAATTCAAGAAGCGACGAAAGAGAAGAAATGGTGCTTGGTTGTGGTAACCGAAAGGAGCAAGAGGAAACCGTGAGAAGAAGATTGAAGCTTAGGGTGGAATGATTCAAAAGGGTGTGATGGGAAGATGTGAATGGCGGTTCCAAGTCACACTAGTGCTTTGCGTGAATGGAGGAGAACTCATGTGGGTGTATAGCTTTCAAGCACAAGGACCCGAAAACTCTACCAAGGCGTGAATGGAGGAGAACTCACGAGGTTGAATGGCGTATAGCACAAGGAACCGGAAGCTCCACCTTTGGATCATGAAGATCCGAATCAATCAAAGGAGGTGTGAAGTATAAGGAGATCAAAGGATCCAACCACATCATCCAAATCAAAAGAGCTACTCTCTAAACTCAACTCTCATTTAAATTTATGTTATTTTCATTACCTTAGTTCAAGTTCCTTCTATGAAGTCTTAAATCGTTGAACATCTAAACCTTTGATATTCCTCATGGCACATACTTAATCTTTTCTTCTTTATCACTTGTTTAAGGGTAAAGGAGACCATGAGAGCCTCAAAGAAGTGCAAGACAGCGAGGAAAGGATTCATAAGAAGAGAAATCAAGTCAAAGAAGGGCTAAAGGAATGAGGAAAACTTGAAGAGGAGCCGGTTTCATATCAAGGTCAAGGCAAGACAATTGCGTGTTGCAAGCTTAGCCTTTGGTCCTTAAGGCATCCCGACGACTAAGCTTGAGGGGGCGTATTAGAGAGGAAGCATGAAGAGAAGAGCAAGGCCAAGGCAAGAGAAGAGAAGCCGAGGACTGTAGCTCAACAAGAAGAACAAGACCTTGATTGAATTCCCCTAGATCATTGAGTTGGTACTCATTTTCCTTAGTAGAATTTTATCCCAATGGGTTTTATCTACTAAGGTTTTAATGAGGTCTCTCCTTGTATCTCCAAGTTCACACTTCACTTTGTTATGTATGAACTTGAGGGGGAGTGTTAATCAAGGAGAGTACTTAAGAGTGATAAATCTATGATCATCTCTGTTTGGGAAAATTTTAACCAAGTTCGCAAGTAAAAAGATCTACGAAAACAGAGAGAGAAGTAAATCTTTATTATCAACGAGGTAGGCTTGTAGCCGAATGGAATTACAACGTATAGATGTCTAAAGCGTTATGAAAACATGGGTGGATGCGAAAACAAGGGCTAGATCTCTCTATGCTATCCCAGGGATGCGAGGAGGACGTTGCTCTCAAGTTTTCTGTGTGATGCGTGATGATCTACTTCTCTCTTCAACGTCTCTATTTATAGGACGCCAATAAATCCGTTTCGGATGAGGATTAGACTTGACGTGCAAGTCCATCTCCTTAACAATCGGGATTCTCGATATACTTGAATCTCCTATTTCTTCATGTTGCGAGGTTTAGATAATGACAAACCTCGTTATACCTGAGATTGCGATATCTCTGCAAGTCTATCTCCAAAGCCACATATTAATTTATATTTAAATTAATAAACTAACCTGATAAAGACGTCGCAACGACGCTTACAACCTGCGACGTAGTGGCCACGTATTACTTGGCGACATGTCACTTTTACGTCTTATATGACGTAGACAATACATGGCCAAGCAGTGAGAGGTCTCTACTTTTGAAGACCTCCTCATACCTGACGTAGACGACGTATCGTCAAGCAACTTGCACGTCACCATCTCACTAGACGTAACATATACGGCATGCTCTCAGATAACGAGAGTTTATTACCTCATTTCACTTGTCTAAGACGACCTATCGTCAAGTATTACTTGTCAAGTAGACATACATATATAACGAATTTATTTTCCCCAACAGTTTGCCCCCCACTCTTCAATTTCTTAATTAGAATTTGAAGAGTAGTTAATTTAAAACCTGCTACAGTGGTACTCACCTTGCAACGTGTCACATAGACCTGTTGAACTTAACTTGTGTGTTGTGTACGTGTACACGTCGTTCTTATCCTTATGCATGTAGAGTTGCACATATATGGGCATGTAACATGGTCCTCACTATTTGTAGTGTACACATGGCCACGTTGCCTTAGAAAACAAAATCACTTTTTCCCAAGTCTCCAGGTTTAACAATAAACCAAACACACAATCTCGCGACTTGAAGAATTCTTTATGAAGACTTGAAGATGTTTAGAGTTGCACGTGACATACTTTTAATTTTTATCACAACACCTCCTGAGTGGGACCGGTTCTAGGCCATGTTGTTATGAGTACCACAAGGCTCACGTGTGTGTTGTATAACAAGCGTGCTATTATCAATAGCTTTCGCTTCATGGAGAACTTAGCTTTGTTATCATAAGAATTGCACGTGACATTTTATTTCTTATACTACAACATAGCTTTCTTGTAGGCTTGTTAATTTGCTTTTTTTCTCACTTTATGCACGTGTATTTGTCATGCTTGTCTTCTCTTTACTTGCTCATGCAACATGAATAAATTACCTCTACCATTCTTGATTTCGGCTCATACCCACGTAATACAACGTAGAAGACATGGTTATTTCCTCCCTCCATATAATGGGCTCTGGGTCCAAAACATGTAAACTCATGGTCTAATAATTTCTTCATGTAGAGCTTAGCTTTGAGAGTTGCACGTGACTTCCCCTTATTACTTGTTTATTACTGCAACATAACTCCTTTGTAGACCAACCATAGCTTGTTAATGGGCCATACAAAATTCGGTCCAAATGCATTTGACCTAGTCACCTTCTTCTTCGTTACAGCTTTTGATACAACAAGTGAAGACTTAGCCTTTCTTACGGCTGGGATTCTCACCACCACTTCATTTCGTAATCTACTTTGAAATAGGTTGATATTTCTCAACTTTGTAATTTATCAAGTATTCATCATTCTTTCTTCTCTGGTGAATGATTAATTTTTAATACTTTGTTGCGTTTTCAGAATTGATGTGTGCTCACTTTCATTTCTGCTCCCCTTGAAAGAGATTTCGAAATTGTTGATTCTGAGTTTTCCTAGAACCTCATTCTTCCCTTACTTGTGTACCTCCTCTTGTTACGCTGGGTTTGCATGTTTATAACTTGACCCACGTTTTAAGTGTTAACCGTACTTGAGAAATCACAAATTCATTTTATGGAGGTAATATGCTTCTTATGTCATTATTTCTTCCGCCGCACGTATGGAATTTGGTATTGTGTTTATAAAATGTGGCTTTTCCTTGCTTATAGGTGATGTCTGTTTGCGATCATACCAAGACCGAGCTTGACGGTCTTAAAGAAGAAGTTATCCATCTTAACGAGACTAACTTCATCTTGAAAAAAAAGACAAAGAAGCAGAGATGTCTCGTTGCAACTCCATCACCACTGCCAAGGAAGCAGAGAATGAGAGTTTGAGGAGGCAAAATGATGATCTTAGTAGTCAACTTGGCTCAATGATAACCAAGAACCAGCCATTGCAGCGTGACCTTGACTTTCACAAGACATTGTTGCTTGTATCCGGGCCTGCCTCCGCTGTCGCTGGGGGATGGTGCAAGAATACAAGAAAGGTCTTGCAAAGAATTGGCAACCACAACTCATTGAGAAGCAATTCAGAGAGGTAGAGATTGAGTGGACCAAGCTTAATGGGAAGGTTCCACCTACTTTCCCAGAGACTTTCAGAGTATTTGAAGATAATACTTCTACTTCCACCGACCAATAGCTTTTAGCCATTCAGTTTCGTTTGTGAGTCTTTAAATAGTTAAGACTTGTCACAAGAACTAACTTGTTGAATTTTATATATTGAGGGTTGACCTCACAGGTTTGTTTTTGTTAGGCTTTAGTACTTTTAGCCTCTTGGACTTGTAGTTGTTTAGAACCTTATGGAGAAGACCTTTCCTCATGTCATTAATCAAACACGTCTTACTTGAGCCACGTTTAATGCAGAAAAACACGTGGCCATATGTTTGGCTTTTACCTAGTTTGTTGTCGTAAACGTCATGCATATGAATTTTGAGGGCTTTGCCTCATGTTTGTATGTAGTACTGCAAGTTGTTTAAACTTGAGGAAGTCGGTATTTTCTTGTCTACCTGACTATTTTCAGTCATTTACGAAGGTATACCTCACTATTTAATTGGAATTGACTCCGTTGAGTATTTTCCAGGAGGTTGTGCCTCCAAATTTATAATGATTATCCATAAGTTAGAGGCGTCCCTCGTCGTCTTGTGAATATCTATTTGCGAGGTTCTACCTCTTATTTTGTGAGGTATTGACTTTTGTCATGACCATATGAGGACGTACTTCTTATTTCATTGATTGCTATTATAAGCTTGCAAGGTTGTACCCCTTAATTTTTATTAAGTTATGGAGTTTTACCTCTCTATTTTTTAGGTATTGACTATTGTCATGTCCTTTCGAGGTTGTGCCTCTTTACTTGTCATGTGATGATTGTCGTCAAGACTTGCAGAGGATGTCCCTCTTTACTTGTCAAAGTCGTGTTTCTCAATAGTTGTTGCAATTATCGCAGTCAAGTTTTACAACATCACATTTCGTTGTTGCTGCTTGTCGTTCTTTAGAGAAGTATTGCCCCCCTGTTCGGGTAAATCGACTGTGGCCGCATACAAATTAAAGTGATTCTTTTTAACTTGCAAGAAACCATGTCCTTACCCGCTTAAAAGTGACTATTACTTGAGTGCTTGTATCAAAGATCTCGTAAGATTCATTTGTCAAAACACGTTTATTATAACATGTATCCGTAGACACGTTGCGAAGTACAAGTGATTGATAAAACACATTGACGTCTTGTAGATCGCCAAAAAAAATGTAAGAACTAAAACCTTGTAAGGTTCAAACTTATAATGAAAAATACCTAGATATTGCGAGCCTCCATATTCAAAGCGTTTCATCTGCTAGGTTGCATACTCCAGCTCTGTGCCACTCATTTCTCGCAACTTTCATACTCCAGGTCTGCATACTTATAAAGACTTTTTTTTTTTTTGCAACTGTGCTTTGAGAACAAGGTTGCCTACGTACCCAAGAAGGGATCAAGTCACACGTAGTTCCATTTTTTTTTTTTCATAATTGCGCCTTCATGAGGCTGCCTACGTACCCAGAGAGGGATCAAGTCACCCGTAGTTCTTAGAATGTTGATAAATCACGCTAAGAAGTAGGTCTTCGAGTGTTGTACGTTGTTATTTCTGTCTTGCAGCTTGCGTTTAATAATCTTGGAGTTCACCACCTCAGCAAGTTGTTCAACCTCCAGCTCTTCAGCTTGTTGTTTTAATAGAGTACTCTCCAAATGCATACTTTTTCCTTCCAACGTAGTCTGATAGCATGACCGCGAATTCTCTTGTTCTCCCTTGATTTCTTGAATACCCCATGGGGTGGGAAACTTGATGACTTGGTGCAAAGTCGATGGTACAGCTTCCATGTCGTGAATCCATGGACGTCCCATGATAGCGTTGTAAGCCGATGCGCAATCAACTACTAGGAATTTCGTTTGGCGATTAAATCCTCCTGCGTATACAGGTAGTGTTACTTCTCCCATGGTTTGTTTTACCTCACCGCTGAATCCAACCAATGATGTAGACTTTCGAGTCAATTCTGCTTCATTTAGGCCCAACGCTTTATAAGCTTCCAGGTAGAGGATGTTTGATTGACTCCCATTGTCGATTAACGTCCTCTTCATCAAGCAATTTGCAATTTTTAAAGATATGACTAATGCATCGTGATTAGGTCCTACTACACCTCCACCCTCTTCTGATGTAAAGGTTATCTTGCAGCTTGTTGTAGCTTTATCCTTGACTTTGCTACCTCCTCGATGACGTCTAGCAGTTCTTATGCTCTTCTTAGCAGCTGAGTATATCACTCCACATATCTCTGAACCTCCAGTGATTACGTTGATGGTTTTCTCGTGTCGTGGAGGTGAAGCAGCAGCATGTTCAGGTGAAGTTTTTTCACTGTTCCTATCGTCGATCCTACTTCTACTTCTTTCAGACAAAAATTCCCTCAAGTAACCTTTCTTGAGCAGCTCATTTACTTCCATTCTCAGTGTGATGCAATCTTCTGTTCGATGACCATAATCATCGTGGAAGTCACACCACTTTGAAGTGTCACGTTTATCGCCTGACGTCTTCATTTTTTGAGGCCATCTTACTGTTCCTCCCATCTCCTTTAACGCCTATCCGCTTCGTCTCTCTTGAATGGGCAATGACTGCCTCTATTGTCGTTCTTTTCACTCTTGCTATTTACACTTTCGTTATGAGGTCTTTGGTAGGGCTTATTATCCCTCGAGCCTCTTTCATTCCTTATCACCCGCGAGTCGCTCCGTGGAGAATGTCGGTAGTTGTTGTAAGCAGGATCTTCTTCCCACTTGATTTGCGACCATGCCCTAGAGAGCACATCTTCCATGGTTCTGCACTGGTACTTTGTAAGTTCCTTGTACAAGTCACCATCTGGAAGTAGACCTCGTTTAAAGGCAGAAATAGCTGTCGCTTTGACGCAGTTTGGGATGGCCACTTTTTCTTTGTTGAATCGTCCCACATAGTCGCGTAGTGGCTCTCCCTTCTTCTGGATCACTTCGTACAGGTCGTCAGATACCCTCTCTAATTTACGATCGGTCAGCGACGCGAAATTGCTCGATAAAACGATCGGTCAGCGACGCGAAAGAGTTTATCGAAGCATTAGGTAGGTTTGTGAACCACTGGAGAGCTGGTCCTGTAAGACTAGCACCAAATCCCTTGCACATACTTGCTTCTCTGTATTCCCTTGCAATTGTAGCTGTGAACATCCGCTGTTTGTATTGAGCGATGTGGTTGTCAGGATCCGTCGTTCCATCGTACATCATCATCGACGGAATCGTGAACTTCTTTGGCATCTCTACAAGCGTAATCTCGTCCGTGAACGGAGTGTCAGTGTAGCAGTTTAGTGCACTTTTATATATTGGCGGGGTAACTCCGGGAAGTCGCTTAAGCATCGTCTCCATCTCCGCAATGCGTTTCAAGATGACGTCCATGTTATCAGATAAAGGTGTTATCATTGCTTCATAAGGGTTAAGCAAAGTTTGAGAAACGTTCTCCCGAGCTGCATTAGTGTTCGTAACACCCGGTCGTTGTAGCATGGTCGTCCCAGCGCTTGTTGTTGGTGTAGTTCCCTCTAAAGGTTGCATCGGATCAACGCGTCTCTGAAATCGATTTCGAGCTTCGGCTTCAGTGTTCATCTCCTGAGCAAGGAGAGAAGCGTTTTGGGTTCGCAATGTTGCGTTCTCTGCTTCGAGTAGCTTCAAACGTTCTTCGTTCTGCTTCAACAGATTGGTTAGCTCCGCAAGTTGAGTAGCGGGATCTAGAGTGTTCTCGGCATTATTGCCAACCTCGACGTCATCTCCCTCTGTCATATCTCACGTAGTTAAAATCTGACCCTTCTTCTAGCGCCAAACTGTTTGGGCAAATTTTAACCAAGTTCGCAAGTAAACAGATCTACGAAAACAGAGAGAGAAGTAAATCTTTATTATCAACGAGGTAGGCTTGTAGCCGAATGGAATTACAACGTATAGATGTCTAAAGCGTTATGAAAACGTGGGTGGATGCGAAAACAAGGGCTAGATCTCTCTATGCTATCCCAGGGATGCGAGGAGGATGTTGCTCTCAAGTTTTCTGTGTGCTGCGTGATGATCTACTACTCTCTTCAACGTCTCTATTTATAGGACGCCAATAAATCCGTTTCGGATGAGGATTAGACTTGACGTGCAAGTCCATCTCCTTAACAATCGGGATTCTCGATATACTTGAATCTCCTATTTCTTCATGTTGCGAGGTTTAGATAATGACAAACCTCGTTATACCTGAGATTGCGATATCTCTGCAAGTCTATCTCCAAAGCCACATATTAATTTATATTTAAATTAATAAACTAACCTGATAAAGACGTCGCAACGACGCTTACAACCTGCGACGTAGTGGCCACGTATTACTTGGCGACAGGTCACTTTTACGTCTTATATGACGTAGACAATACATGGCCAAGCAGTGAGAGGTCTCTACTTTTGAAGACCTTCTCATACCTGACGTAGACGACGTATCGTCAAGCAACTTGCACGTCACCATCTCACTAGATGTAACATATACGGCATGCTCTCATATAACGAGAGTTTATTACCTCATTTCACTTGTCTAAGACGACCTATCGTCAAGTATTACTTGTCAAGTAGACACACATATATAACGAATTTATTTTCCCCAACAATCTCTTAAGTTACTATAGAATGGAAGCATGTCCGAGACTTGGTGAGGTGCGGCTTAGGATGTTCTAATGAGGATTAAGTGAGGCCGCATGAGGAACGAGTGAGGCCGCATCAAGAAGAATCCAAGCCGCATCAAAGAGAGTCTAGGCCGCAACTAAGAGAAGCTAGACCGCATTAAGGGAGTAGCGGTCTACGGCGGTCATGGCACGGATAAACTTGGACGTGTGAAGAATGGTGAAGGCCGCGTGTAGATCGAGTGAAGCCGCAACATTGGATTCGCGGGAAACACTCAACCCGCGGTACGTGTTCTTGAAGCGTGGGATGGATGGATCCTCGACCCACGGTACTTAGGCATCGAGGCGAAGGTGCGGATCAGTACATGGCGTGCCTTACTCAAGTGGTCCCGGATTGAGTTCAAATCAGACCATTGGATCATTAAAAGTGGTCCCAATTCAAATCAGACCATTGGATGAGTGAGGACCACTTGATCTTCTTTATGCAAGAGTCCAAGGATTGTTTTATGCTTTATGTCAACATAAAGCAAATCTGATCCACAACTCTCTAACGTTCATATTTTCTCTTCTCCTTTATAAATATGTTATTAAATCATTTGTAATAATTAATCTTATCATTGAATAAAATCAGATCCAAGTTCTCATCTTTCTCTCTTTATTTTCAATATCAAATTCAGATTATTCAAGATGTAGACTTTATGAGATCAAGTGTTTAGGGTGAGATTCATTTGAATCAAACCCATATTATGTTCATCTCTCTACCTTAATCTCTCCTTAATCTACACATAATTCTTCTCATAATCTGTCTTAATCTCTCTCAAATCTCTTCTCAATTCTGTTTATTCTCTCAAAGCTCTCTTGAGCATTTTTGTTGATTCAACCACTTGATTCGGTTGGATCTTCTCTTTTGTGAGCTAAACTCACTCAAATTCTAACAACCAATACAATGCCAAGGTTAAGACTTTTAGGACAGATAATGGAGGAGAATACATGAGCAATCGGTTCAAAGAACACCTCTCAAAGCATGGAATCTTGCATCAAACTAGTTGTTCGTACACACCGCAACAAAATGGAGTAGCCGAGAGAAAGAACCGCCACTTGATGGAGGTGTCCCGTGCTATGATGTTCCACATGAACGTTCCAAAACGTTTTTGAGGAGATGCGGTGATGCTAGCATGCTACTTGATCAACCAGATACCTAGAAAGATCTTAGGAGACACTTCTCCATTCGAGGTATTAAACCAAACCCGTCCATTTATTGAACATCTAAGAGTGTTTGGTTGTCTTTGTTTTGTGTTAGTGCCAAGTGAGTTGAGAACCAAGCTAGATGAGAAGAGCAAAAGATGCATTTTTCTTGGCTACTCAACAACACAAAAGGGGTATAAGTGCTATGATCCGATAACAAGGAAGACTTGGGTGTCTAGAGATGTCAAGTTCATGGTGACTCAAGGTTATTATGGTGTAAAGGATAGAGATGAGTTGAGAGACTTAGCTATCCCGTCGGACCTTGGCTCAAATCTTCAATTCCTTCTTCAACATCTTGGGAATCATGAGCCAAGAGACAAAGAGGTGAGACCACTCAAGCAACATCAACCGAAGCTCAAGATATGAATCAAGAGTCGGATCATGAGAATGAGTGGCATCCTGCAAGTAAAGAGGAAGCTCAAGTAGAAGACCAAGCGGTTCAAGGGGAAGTTAGTGAACCGGTGTTAGAGGATGAAGTTGAAGCCACATCCGTTGTGGAAGAAGTGGAACAGGTTCTTAGACGAAGCACAAGAGTAAGGAGGGATCCATCTCAATGGAAAGAGACAAGAGTCTACTATAATCACCAAGCAGTGGCTCATCCAATTCAAGCCGTGTGTTCGATCGACCTCTTACCTTCCTCTCATCGGGCATTCCTTGTGAAGATTGATGAGCATACTATTCTGAGCTCTTATGAGGAAGCCATGGAAGATGAGCATTGGGTTGAAGCCGTAGATGACGAGGTAGGAGCTATGGTGAAGAACCACACTTGGGATGAAGCGGATCTCCCATTTGGCAAGAAAGCCGTGACCTCAAAATGGGTGTTTACAATTAAATACTTAAGCAATGGAGACCTTGAGAGGTATAAGGCTAGATTGGTTGCACGTGGGTTTACTCAAACTTATGGAGACGATTATACAGATACTTTTTCCCCAGTGGCTAAGTTGAACACGGTTAGAATTGTGTTCTCTTTAGCGGTGAATTTGGATTGGGAGCTTTGGCAAATGGATGTTAAGAATGCATTTTTGCAAGGAGACCTCGAGGAAGAAGTGTATATGACGCCTCCTCCTGGTCTTGAGAAGTCTATCGCACCCGGGAAAGTGTTAAGACTAAGGAAAGCCATTTATGGTCTCAAACAATCTTCGAGAGCGTGGTATAAGACACTTAGTAGTACACTCAAGGAGAAGGGTTTCAAGAAGTGTGAACTCGATCATACGCTCTTCACTTTACAAGTATCTTGGGGAATTGTTGTTGTGTTGATCTATGTGGATGATATGATCATTTCCGGGAGTGATAAGATCGGGATTCAAGAAACCAAAGACTTTCTCAAATCGGTCTTTGAGATAAAAGATCTTGGAGAGGTGAAGTATTTCCTTTGGATTGAGGTATGTAGGTTTAAGAATGGTTTGCATATCTCCCAAAGGAAATTTACATTAGACTTGTTAAAAGAGACGGGAAAACTTGGTGCTAAACCGGCTAAAACTCCATTAGAGGAAGGTTACAAGGCCGTTCGAAAGGGGGAGCAAGGAGATGAAGTGTATGAAGACCCATCAAGATATAGGTGACTTGTGGGAAAATTGATCTACTTGACTCTCACTAGGCCGGATATAAGTTTTGCGGTTAACCAAGTGAGTCAACATATGAAAGAGCCTAAGGTTCATCATTGGCAAATGGTGGAGAGGATCCTTCGGTATCTCAAAGATAGTTCAGGCTTAGGTGTTTGGATGGGAAGAAATGAAAGCACCGAAGTGGTTGGTTATTGTGATGCGGATTAGGCCAGAGATAGAAACGATAGAAGATCAACTACCGGTTATTGTACGTTCATTGGAGGGAATCTTGTGACTTGGAGAACAAAGAAGCAAAAAGGGAATTCAGACTCAAGTGCTGAAGCCGAGTATAGGGCGATGAAGAAGCTAACTAATGAGCTTACTTGGTTGAGAGGAATCTGGGCTCATATGGGAATTGAATCGGAAAGACCTATGGTAATGCATTGCGATAATCAAGCCGCAATTCACATCGCTACCAATTCGGTATTCCATGAGAGGACGAAGCACATCGAGTTGGATTGTCACAAGGTTCGAGAAAAGATCGAGCAAGGATGGACACTACCGTGTTACACAAAGAGCAAAGACCAACTAGCGGATATCTTCACCAAATCCGCAAGTCTTAAGGTTTGCAATCACATTCTTAGCAAACTTGGACTTGTGGATTTGACTCATCCGTAGAAGACCCCTTACTTACAATCATCATACCCTTTTTCCCTTAGCGAAGTTTTGTCCCACGTGGTTTTCTTTGCTAAGGTTTTTAATGAGGTGATGGTTGTAAGCATTCCAAGTTAAGCATAAATTCTTTATGTTTAATTTGAGGGGGAGTATTGACCTAAGTACTTAATTGGTACTAAGGGAAATAAAATAAATGTTGGATCGGATCAAAATAAGGATTCGGGACGCTATCGACCCGCGGGAAAAGTCTCTCGATGCTCGCTCGACCCGCGGGAAGGATTTCTTGAGGCAAGGTACGTGGAAGCTCGACCCGCGGAACGAGGGAGATGCGGGAAGCCGAGACTCGGTTCCGATACGCGGTACGAGGATAAAACTCAGCATTTCAGTCTTATCCATATGCGGTCTGCAACGGTCATCACGCGGCCTGTGCACGTGTGGATAAGGTAAGGAGAGGCCACGTCTGTACTTAGGATAAGATCTCCTTTTGGATTGTCCTTTTCCTCTTTATCCTTAACGGTCATGTTGACCCCTTTCCAAGTATTTTCTATTTATGGATTCATCCAATCATTTGTAACTTTATCTTGAATAAAAATGTTTCAAGTTCATATTCTCTCTTAATCTCAAATCTTCATTAATCTTTAAACTCTTCCTAATCTCTTCTAATCTTCTGTTTAATCTTACAAATCTAACAAGAATGAGGCGGCCTAGTAACATCATGAAGACGAACGGTCAGACCCCAACTGGACTTAGGGAGGCCGCGTGTAGATCAAGTGAAGCTGCAACATTGGATACGTGGGAAAGACTTGACCCGCGGGATGGATGGATGCTCGACCCGCGAGAAGACTTGGCATCGAAGAGGCCCGATACGCGGGACGAAGCAAGACGCGGGAAGCGAAGGCACGGATCAGTTCGGGTGGTCCCGTATTCAAATTAATGTGACCGTTTGGTTAAGGATAAGGATGAGCCAAAAGCATAGTACAAGCTTATCCTTAACCTTATCTTTCCATAAAGCACTTTCTGTTTATGTTGTCATCTTTTACTTTCCCTTTATATATGTATTCTCCTCCTTTGTAAACATTAACTTGATAATAATAAAAATCAGATTCAACTCATATATTCAAAATGTAGAGATTAGGAGATTAAGTGTTTAGGGTGAGATTCATTTGAATCAAACCCATTTATGTTAAGTTCTTCTAAATCACTCCTAATCTCTTCTAATCTGTTCTTAATCTCTTATTAAATCTGTCTTAATCTCTTTGTGCTCTCTTGAGCATTTCTTATGGATTCAATCTCTCTAAAGGTTGAATCCTTGTTTGAATAATCTAAGAACCCTAAAATCTAACATGGTATCAGAGCATAAGCTCTTGGGTAATGATTTGGAGAATTCGGTTTCTTAAAAAATGTTAGATTGAATCGTTATAAGGAGGTTTCCATTCTCCTTATGCGCTTAATCTAACAAACATTCTAAACACAATTTCCGCTGCTTGAAGAAGAAGGAAGCTTGATGAATCTTTCCCATGAAGATTGAAGAAGAAAGCTCAAAGCTTTCATGAAGAAATGAAGAAGAAGAACCGAGAAGAAGCTCACGGTTTGGTGAATCTTTGTTTGTATGAATGGTTTAAATGTTGAAGACTTGGATCTATTGCTCGGAGAAAGCTAGATCTGAGATTGAAGAAATAAAGAAGAAGAGCAAGGCCAAGGATAAGCTCACGGTTTGGTGAATCTTTGTTTGTATGAATGGTTTTTGATGTTGAAGACTTGGATCTATTGCTCGGAGAAAGCTAGATTCGAGATTGAAGAATAAAGAAGAAGAAAGCCCGAAGCTTTCTAGTTGAAGAAAGAAGAAGACCAAAGGAAGAAGCTCACGGATTTGAAGACTTTCTCATCCATGGAGCTAAAAGTTATTCTTTTGGAGAAGAAGCTCAAACAAGAAGGTGGTTCCTTGATGGGTCAAGGAGTAAATTTCCAACCTTTGGAGCTGTTTTGAAATGGTTAAAACAAGAGAAAATCCGAGTTTGTGTTGAGACTCGGTCACTAGTGTGAAGCTAAGTGGGAATCAAGGGAAGAAAACCATTAAAGATTGGGCCTTTCCTTTCCCATGAAGCTCAAGGATGTTGTTTACTCTCATTAAGCCATGAAGGTGCGGTTAGATGAAGGAAGGATCGAAGTTGTTTACAAGAGAAGAGGAGAAGATTGAAATCATGGAGATACTCAAAGAGAGACTCTCGAGAGGAGATCATTGGAGTTGATCGGCCGGTGATGTTCAACCATGGAAGCTTAATTTGGGTTAATCCTAATCCTTACCTCTCTTGTTTAAATTTATGGTTGATGAATCCATGATCTTACTTAAGAGAAACACATCCATGAGGATAGAGAGTACTTCTTAAATCTACCCCTTTCTTATACTCAAAATCTTTCTATTTTCTTTTCAATCTCCTAAATCTTTCAATCTTTATATTCTCTATACTCTCTATACTCAAAATCAGTTTGGAACCAAAGCCTAAACACAAACCAAACACTAACCAGGATCCTTAATGTTGAAATTTGATGAGACTAAGCTCATCTATGAAGAACAAACACCTAAGTATCTTTGATAAAAGGATCCACACAAACCGGTTTATACAAAACGGAGTATTACATGTGTGGAGAGATTTGGAGTGAAATAAGAAAGATTAAGATTAAAATAAACTTAATAAGAATATGGGTTCAATCCTAAATTTATATCACCCTTAAACACCTTAATCTCCTAAGTTCTACATTGAACATACTTAGAAAAGATTAAGTAAAATAAAAGAGAAATAAATAAAAGAACAAGAGTTTTCTCTTCTTTTATTGATACTTAGATTCATATAAATGAATCTTATAACTTGTATTTATAGAGCAAAAATCAGATTGAGAAAAATAAAGGTCAAGGCAAAATGTTGACCAAATTTGAATTTGGTCAACTGTCCCAACGACTATGTCCGTACTAGTCGTCTCAGGCAGGTCTCGGGCATTTTCTCGGAGCAGGATGTTACAGCATCGGTCGCAGACACGGGATCAGTACGTGCGGGACGCGGGATCGGTACGAGGGAACTCGGACGCGGGACGCGGGTCAGGACGGTCGACCCGCGTGTTTATCCGTTTACCCGGGTCGGGTAAATGGATAAACGCGCAGATCCTGGATCTTCCTTGGTTCCGCGCATCTTCCCGTGGGATGCGTAGCCTCGATCATCCTTCGACCCGCGGGACGAGCGCCTCGATGCTCGTCCGACCAGCGTTACATTGCCGAGTGCCATTTTCCATTTTTGCACTTCTCGCCAGTTTATCATGCGGCCTTCTTCATGCTTCATCCGGCCTTACTTCTTCAATACTTAAGTGACCTGGAACGCCTCTTACCAAGCCTTGAACATGCTTGGCCTTCCATTCCCCAAAGTTACCCGATTATCTCTAACTTTGGGTAATCTTGTTTTTTCTCTTGAACACCTTTGTGTTCTCCTTGTTTAACACTTAAGTGCTTAATTACTCTTGGTTTGAATTCTCTTGTGGTGTGAGATCCCTTCGGTAAAAGAAATGTTTCTCTTGATCAAAGCTCGTCTTATGTGTGAAACTTATCACCGGACCCTTATTCTATATGGTGATGAGGTTTGAGCATCTAAGGTCAATTCTTGTAACATTGATGGTTGGTGTTGGTAACATTGAGAAAATTTGGTGATGGTAACATTGAGTGGTAACATTGATGGGAATGGTTAGAATGCTTGGAGTTGTGCTTGTGCTTTGTTTTGTAGCGGTTCTTGTTTGAATATGGAACCGATAATGCACACCCAAGGAGTCCAAGGAGATGCAACTAACTTTTGGAGATCAATCTTGGAGTCATTCATGAAGCTAATAATTGCTTCTAATCTTGGGTGATGAAGAGTTGATTGAGTCAATGTTTTGAAGTTATCTGAGATTGTTGCTTCGGATGGTTAAAGAATCATGGCGTAAAGGAAGGTTGCATAGACTTGGGAGTCAAGGAGCTAAGGGGGAGAAATGGAATGGTTATTGGTTATATATACATGAAACCGGAGGGAACACGGAGGAGGCCGAGATAGAGAAGTCACTTGGAGTTTATGTTTAACCCGAAGCTAGAAGAATAAAGTGTCTTTGGGTGGAAAGTTCAAATGGGTTGTGTGTATAAAATGGCGGTTCCAAGTCACACTAGGTGGATAAAGGTGATCATGCTTCTAAGGAGTGATCATCAATGAATGAATCAAAGAACCCGAATTGGACCGAGAAGATTAAAATCCGAGTTGTTTAAAGAGGTGTGGAATGAAGTGAAGATCAAAGGATCAACCACACCACCGAAATGAAAAGGCTACTCTCTAAACTCTTAGTCTTTAAATATGTTCAATTATAATCGTTTGGTTCATTGATTGCTTGCTTGGTTCATTGGTATATACTTTAAGCTTTCTCATGTTTGAATTATGTTAAGGTTCGAGGAGGAGAAGAATGGAGTAAGCCGATGATCGTGAGGTGAAGAGGAAGCATCAAGACCGGCGGTTTCAACCTTAGTCTTTGTGTTCACGACGACTAAGGTTGAGGGGGAGTATTAGAGAGGAAGCATGAAGAAAGAGGGCGAGGCCGAGGCAAGAGAGGAGAAGCCGAGGACCGAAGCTCAAACAAGACCTTGATTGAATTCCCCTAGATCATTGAGTTGGTATTCTTTTTCCTTAGTAGAGTTTTATCCCATTGGGTTTTATCTACTAAGGTTTTAATGAGGCCTCTCATTGTATCTCCAAGTTCATCCTTCACCTTGTTGTGTATGAACTTGAGAGGGAGTGTTAATCAAGGAGAGTACTTAAGTGTGATGATCCAAACATCACCTAAGTACTAGAAGTATAACCCGCGGATGAAGGCCGGCACACACTTTGATAAATGTGCTCACCACAACAATTAATGAACCAAACGATTATAATTGAACAAATTTATAGAGTGAGAGTTTTAGAGAGTAGCCTTTTCATTTCGGTGGTGTGATTGATCCTTTAATCTTCACTTCATTCCACACCAATTCAACTTCTTTGATTCATTTTTTGATGATCACTCCTTAGAAGCATGATCACCTTTATCCACCTAGTGTGACTTGGAACCGCCGTTTTACACACACAACCCATTTGAACTTTCCACCCGAAGACACTTCATTCTTGTAGCTTCGGGTTAAACATAAACTCCAAGTGACTTCTCTATCTCGGCCTCCTCCGTGTTCCCTCCGGTTTCATATATAACCAATAACCATTCCATTTCTCCCCTTAGCTCCTTGACTCCCAAGTCTATGCAACCTTCCTATACGCCATGATTCTTTAACCATCTGAAGCAACAATCTCGGATAACTTCAAAACATTGACTCAATCAACTCTTCATCACCCAAGATTAGAAGCAATTATTAGCTTCATGAATGACTCCAAGATTGATCTCCAAAAGCTAGTTGCATCTCCTTGGACTCCTTGGGTGTGCATCATCGGTTCCATATTCAAACAAGAACTGCTATAAAACAAAGCACAAGCACAACTCCAAGCATTCTAACCATTCCCATCAATGTTACCACTCAATGTTACCAACACCAAATTTTCTCAATGTTACCAACACCAACCATCAATGTTACAAGAATGAACCTTAGATGCTCAAACCTTATCACCATAGAGAATAAGGGTCCGGTGATAAGTTTCACACATAGGGCGAGCTTTGATCAAGAGAAACGTTTCTTTTACCAAAGGGATCTCACACCACAAGAGAATTCAAACCAAGAGTAATTAAGCACATAAGGATCCGGGTTAGTGTTTGGTTTGTGTTTAGGCTTTGGTTCCAAATTGATTTTGAGTATAGAGAGTATAGGGAATATAAAGATTGAAAGATTTGGGAGATTGAAAAGAAAATAGAAAGATTTTGAGTATAAGAAAGGGGTAGATTTAAGAAGTACTCTCTATCCTCATGGATGTGTTTCTCTTAAGAAAGATCATGGATTCATCAACCATAAATTTAAACAAGAGAGGTAAGGATTAGGATTAACCCAAGTTAAGCTTCCATGGTTGAACATCACCGACCGATTAACTCCAATGATCTCCTCCCGAGAGTCTCTCTTTGAGTATCTCCATGATTTCAATCTTCTCCTCTTCTCTTGTAAACAACTTCGATCCTTCCTTCATCTAACCGCACCTTCATGGCTTTATGAGAGTAAACAACATCCTTGAGCTTCATGGGAAAGGAAAGACACAATCTTTAATGGTTTTCTTCCCTTGATTCCCACTTAGCTTCACACTAGTGACCGAGTCTCAACACAAACTCGGATTTTCTCTTGTTTTAACCATTTCAAAACAGCTCCAAAGGTTGGAAATTTACTCCTTGACCCATAAAGGAACCACCTTCTTGTTTGAGCTTCTTCTCCAAAGGAATAAATTTTAGCTCCATGGATGAGAACGTCTTCAAATCCGTGAGCTTCTTCCTTTGGTCTTCTTCTTTCTTCAACTAGAAAGCTTCAGGCTTTCTTCTTCTTTATTCTTTAATCTCGGATCTAGCTTTCTCCGAGAAATAGATCCAAGTCTTCAACATCAAAAACCATTCATACAAACAAAGATTCACCAAACTGTGAGCTTCTCCTCGGCCTTGCTCTTCTTCTTCATTTCTTCATAAAAGCTTCGAGTTTTCTTCTTCAATCTTCATGGGAAAGCAACATCAAGCTTCCTCCTTCTTCAAGCAGCGGAAATTGTGTTTATAATGTTTGTTAGATTAAGCGCATAAGGAGAATGGAAACTTCCTTATAAAGATTCAGTCTAACATTTTTAACCCAAGAGCAACCCGCTCTGATACCATGTTAGATTTTAGGGTTCTTAAGATTATTCAAACAAGTATTCAACCTTTAGAGAGATTGAATCCATAAGAAATGCTCAATTGAGCCAAATAGATTTAAGAGAGATTAAAAAGAGATTAGGAGAAATTATGACAGATTATATGAAGATGAAATGGGTTTGACTCAAATGAATCTCACCCGAAACACATAATCTCCTAATATCTACATTTTGGTAATCTGATTTTGAACAAAAGAAAGGAAGAGACTTGAATCAGATTTTCCTTTATTATTCAAGGTTAATTATTACAATGAGAGTTTACATCCTTATATAAAGAAAGCAATATGACGGTTGCCTACAAGTTAAAATCAGTCAATAAAGCAATTCTTGGACTATAGCATTAAGCAGATCTTGTTGTCCTCACTCATCCAATGGTTTGATTTGAATTGGGACCACTTTGAATGATCCAACGGTCTGATTTGAACTCAATCTGGGACCACTTGAGTAAGGCACACCATGAACTGATCCGCGCCTTCGCCTCGATGCCTAAGTACCGCGGGTCGAGGATCCATCCGTCCCGCGCTTCAAGAACACATACCGCGGGTCGAGTGTTTCCCGCGTATCCAATGTTGCGGCTTCACCCGATCTACACGCGGTCGCACTAAGTCCAGATGCGTCCTGACCGTTCGTCTTCATGATTGTACTGGGCCGCCTCATTCTTGTACCGTCCGCGTATCATTCCATCACGGCCGGCAGTATATCAAAGTGTGTGGCCGGCTTTCATCTGCGGGTTATACTTCTAGTACTTAGGTGATGTTTGGATCATCACACTTAAGTACTCTCCTTGATTAACACAAGCTTATCCTTAACCTTATCTTTCCATAAAGGACTTTTGCCGGCCGTATATCAAAGTGTGTGGCCGGCCTTCATCCGCGGGTTATACTTCTAGTACTTAGGTGATGTTTGGATCATCACACTTAAGTACTCTCCTTGATTAACACTCCCCCTCAAGTTCATACACAACAAGGTGAAGGATGAACTTGGAGATACAAGGAGAGGCCTCATTAAAACCTTAGTAGATAAAACCCAATGGGATAAAACTCTACTAAGGAAAAAGAGTACCAACTCAATGATCTAGGGGAATTCAATCAAGGTCTTGTTCTTCTTGAGCTTCGGTCCTCGGCTTCTCCTCTCTTGCCTCGGCCTCGCCCTCTTTCTTCATGCTTCCTCTCTAATATCATCGTGTTAAGCTTTGTAACCGGAGCAAATGTATATGTGTAATCATCCCCATATGTTAGGGTAAATCCTCTTGCCACCAACCTAGCTTTATACCTCTCAAGATCTCCATTACTCAAGTACTTTATCGTGAATACCCATTTGGAACTCACGGTTCTTTTGCCTTCGGGAAGATCCGCTTCATCCCAAGTATGGTTTTTGACCATAGCTCCAACCTCATCATCTACCGCCTCTACCCAATGCTCATCTTCCATAGCTTTTTCATTTGTCTTAGGAATGGTATACTCATCTATCTTTGTCACAAACGCCCTATGAGAAGAGGGTAAGAGGGCGAGCGAACACACCGCTTGGATTGGATGAGCTACGGCTTCATTGTTGAAATAAACACGGCTCTCTTTCCATTGAGAGGGGTCTTTCTTTAGTCTTGTGCTTCTACGCAAAACCGGCTCTACAACCTCTTCTTGGATCTCAACATCCGGAGCTACCTCTTGACCTTGTCCTTGCTCTACCAAGACTTCCTCATGGCTAGCTTCCTCTTGGATTGAGTCTTGAATCCCATCTTCTTGAACCGAATCTTGAGCTTCCTCCTCTTGAACCGGTAAAGCATTGTTTTTATTACCCATATTGTCTCTTGGCTCATGATTCCCAAGGTTTTGAAGAAGGAATCGCAAGTTTGAGCCAAGGTCCGACGGGGTAGCTAAATCACTCAAGTCACCACGATCTTTGACATCATAGAACCCTTGATTCTCAATGAACTTCACATCTCGAGACACAAAAGTATTCCTTGAGCTCGGGTCATAACACTTGTATCCTTTTTACGTTGTAGAATATCCAAGGAAGATGCATCTTGTGCTCTTTGGTTCTAGCTTGTCCCTTAGTTCCCTAGGCACCAAAATAAAACAAACACACCCGAAAACTCTCAAATGATCAAGAAAGGGTTTAGTCTTATTAAGTACCTCAATGGTGAGATGTCATCAAGAATCTTTGTAGGTGTCCGATTTATCAAGTAGCAAGCAGTCATGACCGCATCTCCCCAAAATCTTCTTGGCACATTCATATGGAACATCATGGCTCTTGAAACCTCCATTAGGTGCCGATTCTTCCTTTCAGCCAAGTCGTTTGATGAACAATGCCAAGTTTAGCTAGGTGGTCTTTGAATTTGTTGCTCATATATTCACCACCATTATCTGTTCTAAAAATCTTAATCTTGGCATTGTAATTGTTAGCAATATAAGCTTGAAAGTTCTCAAATGCATCAAGGACTCTATCTTTAGAGGGTAAAAGAGTAAGCCATGTATATTTCGATTTTTCATCAATGAATGTGACAAAGTATTTATTGTTATCTCTAGATGAGCAAGGTGAGGTCTAAACATCCGAGTGCACAAGATCAAAGCAATTTTCATAAATAGTAGATGATTTAGTAAAAACCGATTTGCAATATTTTCCGAGAATACAAGATTCACAAGACAAATGATCAAAGGAAACATTGGGAAGCATTATTTTAAGAGCCCGAGAATGGGGATGTCCTACTCTAGCATGCCATATTGCATTATTCGCTACTCCTAAACAAGTTTGAAATTGAAAAATGCTAGATGAGCTTGGTGATAAATCTTCTAAGACATAGAGATCATCCTTGGTACCACCACCTCCTATCACTTTCCCGGATTTAATATCCTGAAAATGGAAGTCATTAGGACCAAAGATTGCATAACAATTTAAGTCTCTAGTCATTCTTTTAACCGAGAACAAATTTGATTCAAAGTTCGGCATGTAAAACGCTCTAGAGTTTTTATTAAACAAGTTAAAGTTTCCAATTCCTTTGATAGGTATATTTTCACCATTTTCAATCATCACATTTCCTCTAGGAGGTTCCAATTTCTCAAGCAAGTTCAAGTTACTAATCATATTGTGAGAAGCACCCGAATCAACCACGAGAGAATTACTAGGTCTACGAGTATAGAAAGTTTTACCGGACTCTTTGAGTGATGCAATTGACTTGATAAGAGATTCCAAGTCGGATTTCTTCACGTACTCGCCATGGTTGGACTTGTCTCCTTGCTTGGACGATCCGGTTCCACTTTGGTCTTGCTTTGCCGAAGCATAGTTGGCTCTTGAGTAGCCCTTTGAGTAACCTGGTCTTGGTAGTGGCCGAAGGTGAGGATTAAGTAACCAACACCTCTCCTTTGAGTGACCATCCTTCTTGCAATGCTCACACTTGAGATCCGGATTAAAGTGTTTGCCTTCGTAGTTCCGGTTATCATTGCGGTTGTAAGCTCCGGCATTGGCCATCGGAAGCTCCCCCTTACCACCAAATAGTCCATGAGTCCCTTGCTCCCTTTGAATTTGAGAATACACATCCTCCATACTTGGTAGCTTCTCGGACCTTAGAATATGTTTGATAAGATCATTGTATGCCGGATTTAAGGTGAGGAGCAACCCGAAAACCTTATCCTGTTCTTTCCTATCATTCAACACAATCGGATCAATGGAGCTAGGTCTCAACATATCAAGATCCGACCATAGAGACCGATACTTTCGCAAATGCTTAATGAATTCCATATCTTCTTGATGAAGATTGTTGATAGCCTTTTTCACTTCAAACATGTTGACCTAAGTGCTGCATTGGTACTTAGGGAAATAAAAAATATTGGGTAATTTACCCAAATAGAATGATACGGATGGGTAAACCGTGGATCGGACGCTAAGTGATCCGCGGGACGGATCGTCTCGATGTCAGGATGATCCGCATCGAGCATCGAGGATCGGGTCGCGGGTCAGGATGGCATCGAGCATCAGGATGAGAGACTGACCCGCGGGACGATAAGCATCGAGGATCAGTACGCAAAGTGTCCGCGTGTTTATCCGGGTCGCGCAACGGGTTAAGGGATAAATGCGCGGATCCTAATCGGGTAACCGGGTCATGTACTAATCCGCGGAATGAGTGATCGAGGACGACACACGCGGACGTACTCACCCGATACGCGGTACAGACCCGATACGCGGGTAAGTCTAAAATAGAGCATTCTAGCGCTTCCCACGTGCGGCCTCAACGTCACTTAATGCGGTCTTGCATCAGAAGGATAAGATAAGGCTAGGCCGTACCAAGATAAGCCAAAGCCACTTTATGACAACATCTTATCCTTTTGTACTATGGCGGCCAACTGTCATATTCGACCTTTACCTTTGTATCTTTTCTATTTATGGGTTGTTCTATGTATTGTAATCATTATCTTGAATAAGAAAACATGTTTCAAGTTCATGTTCTCTCAATCTCTTAAATCTTATTTAATCTCTCTTAATCTTTCTAAATCTTTCCGCTTATTACTCTAAAATCTAACATGGTATCAGAGCGTGTTTCGATTCTTTGACCTTTAATCTCTACTAAATCTCTTCAATCTCTCGGTTCTAAGTTACTAAAATCTCAAAATCTCTCGGATAGTGATTGCTCTTGGTATTGAATCTTCGAAAGCTTCAAACTTTCGGTTGAATCTTGTTTGGTTGGGATAGATCTTCAACTTGTGGTGTGAATCTTTGTTGGTTGGTTGGAAAGTTTCAATCTTTTGTAGGTCTCCTTTGGTTAAGCGATAAATCAAAGAGAAGAATGAATCCAACGGAAAATTCTAAGGCGTTGGTCGTCCCGGTGGTTCTCAAGGGAGAAAACTACTTGTTGTGGTCGAGAACGACGAAGACGGCCCTTTGTGGTCGAGGTTCATGGGAGCACATCGATCTCTCACTAAGGCCGATATTTGACTCGGTTGACAAAGAAGATGAAGCTGCCAAGAAGTCTAGAGTGGCTAAATGGTTTCAAGAAGATCAAACGGTCTTGGCGGTGCTTCAAAATGGTATTGATTCATCGAGCCTTGAGGCGTATTCTTATTGTGAAACGGTCTTCGAACTTTGGGAAACATTGAAGCATGTGTATGGGAATATCTCAAACTTGGCTCGGGTATTTGAGGTGAAGAAGGCGATTGATAATCTTCATCAAGAGGATATGGAGTTTACGAAACACTTGGGAAAGTATCGCTCTTTGTGGTCCGAACTTGATATGTTAAGGCCTAGCTCAATGGATCCGATTGTGTTGGATGAAAGAAAGGAGCAAGATAAGGTCTTCGGGTTGCTTCTCACTTTGAATACGGAGTATAATGATCTAATTAAGCATATCCTTCGTTCGGAGAAGCTTCCAAGCATGGAAGATGTGTGTTCTCAAATCCAAAGAGAACAAGGTTCTCATGGTCTCTTTGGGAGTAAGGGGGAGCTTCCAATGGCGAACAAGGGAGTGTTCAATCGACCGGACAATCGTGGGAACAAGGGTGAGAAGAGGTGGTAGAATCATTGCAAGGAGAAAGCGCACACTACAGAGAAATGTTTTATTCTTCATCCACATCTTAAGTCTTCTTGGTGGGTGGACTATCCGAAGGCAAACTACACGGCCAAGAATGATCAAACCAAGAGTCAACCGACTACTCCCTTCAAGCTTGGAGAAGAGACTTCAACTCAAGGTGACTATGTGAGAAAGTCGGACTTGGAAGCTCTCATCAAGGCTCTAAACTTGAACAAGGAGTCCGGTATGACTTTCTTTACTCAAACTCCTAGTAGCTCATTGATTATTGACTCGGGAGCTTCCCATCACATGATAAGTAACTTGAACATGCTTGAAAATGTTGAACCTATTAAGGGTAATGTTGAAATTGCTAATGGGGATAATATTCCTATAAAAGGAATTGGAACATTGAAATTATTTGATAAAGAATCTAAAGCTTTCTATATGCCGAATTTTACGTCTAATTTACTTTCGGTTAAGAAAACAACCAAAGACTTGAATTGCTATGCAATCTTTGGTCGTAATGATGTTCATTTTCACGATATTAGGTCTGGGAAAATAATAGGAGAAGGTGGTACCAAGGATGATCTCTATGTTCTTGAAGATAAATCACCAAGCTCATCTAGTTCTTTTTCATTTCAATCTTGTTTAGGAGTTGCTAATAATGCGATTTGGCATGCTAGATTAGGTCATTCTCATTCTCGTGCTTTTGAAATAATGATGCCAAATGTTTATTTTGATCACTTGAGCTGTGAGTCTTGTATACTTGGTAAACATTGCAAAACCGTTTTTCAGAAATCTACTACTACTTATGATAATTGTTTTGATTTAATTCATTTCGATGTTTGGACTTCCCCGTGCATTTCTAGATATAATAACAAATAATTTGTTACATTCATTGATGAAAAATCAAAATACACATGGATCACATTGTTACCATCCAAGGATAGAGTCTTTGAGGCATTTATGAACTTGGAAGCTTATATTGCTAACCAATACAATGCCAAGATCAAAAATTTTAGAACAGATAATGGAGGAGAATATACAAGTAACCGGTTCAAAGAAAATCTCCTCAAGCAAGGGATTCTTCACCAAACAAGTTGTCCATACACTCCTCAACAAAATGGAGTTGCCAAGAGGAAGAACCATCATTTGATGGAGGTGTCTAGATCGATGATGTTCCATATGAATGTTCCAAAGAGATATTGGGGAGACGCCGTAATGACGGCTTGCTATCTCATCAATCGGACACCGACTAAGATTTTGAATGATTACTCTCCATTTGAGGTAATCAACAAAACTAAGCCTTTTCTTGAGCATCGAGGATCGAGTTGCGGGTCAAGATGGCATCGAGCATCAGGACGAGAGACTGACCCTCAGGACGATAAGCTTCAAGGATCAGTACGCGAAGTGTCCGCGCGTTTATCCGGGTCGCGCAACGGGTTAACGGATAAACGCGCGGATCCTAATCGGGTAACTGGGTCATGTACTGATCTGCGGAATGAGTGATTGAGGACGACACACGCGGACGTATGGACCCGATACGCGGGTAAGTTTAAAATGGAGCGTTCCAGTGCTTCCCACGTGCGGCCTCAACATCACTTAACGCGGCCTTGCATCAGAAGGATAAGATAAGGCTAGGCCGTACCAAGATAAGGCAAAGCCACTTTATGACAACATCTTATCCTTTTGTACTATGGCGGCCAACGGTCATATTTGACCTTTACCTTTGTATCTTTTCTATTTATGGGTTGTTCTATGTATTGTAATCATTATCTTGAATAAAAAAACATGTTTCAAGTTGATATTATCTCAATCTCTTAAATTTTATTTAATCTCTCTTAATCTTTCTAAATCTTTCCGCTTATTACTCTAAAATCTAACAAAACACACGAGCCAAATTCGAGACATTTCCATACACATTCTTCAATGTCTCCTGAAGCTCAAAGGCTTTTTCGCAATACGAATACGCCTCAAGGATAGATGGATCAATACCATTTTAAAGCACCGCCAAGACCGTTTGGTCTTCTTGAAACCACTTCGCCTCTCTAGCCTTCTTGGCGGCTTCATCTTCTTTTTCCACCAAATCAAATATCGGTCTTAGTGAGAGATCAACATGATCCCACAAGCCTCGGCCACAAAGAGCCGTCTTGGTCGTTCTCAACCACAACAAGTAGTTTTCTCCTTTGAGAACCACTGGAACAACTAACGCCTTAATGTTTTCCATTAGATTCATTCTACTTTTCGATTTTTCAACCCAAACGGAACAGACCTACACAAGATTGAAACTTCAAGCAACCAACAGAAGTTCACCACCAAGATTGAAGTTTTTATCACAACCAAACACAATCCAAACCATAGATCAAACTTTCGGACAAACACAAGGTTTTTTCTAGATTTTGTTGTTTCAACCAGAGAGAGAGAAGAGATTAAATAGATTCAGACTAAAAGGAGAGCCTTTTAACCGAAGATCGAAGATTGAGGTCACAAGATCTAGACACGCTCTGATACCATGTTAGATTTGCGGAAGATTAAGAGTAGATTAGGGGAAGATTAAGACGGGATTAGGAGAAATATCAAGTGTAAAGGAAGATTAGGGTTCTTGGGAACCCATGGAGAGTAAAGTAGTATGAACTTGATTTCTTTATTTAAGATAATGATTACAATACATGGAACTGTTAATCAAGGAGAGTACTTAAGGATTAATCTTTCCTTAAGTTACTAATAAAGGGTGTCCGAGACTTTGTAAGGTGCGGCTTGGAGGTCCCAATGAAGAATAAGTAAGGCCGCATGATAAACAAGTAAGGCCGGATCAAGAATTGTCCAAGCCGCACCAAAGTAAGTTAGGCCGTAAGATGGAAAGCTAGACCGCATCAATGGAGTAACGGTCTAGGGCGGTCATGGCTCGGATACACTTAGTCTCAAGAAGGAGAAGCTAGGCCGCTAGTGAAACGGTTGAAGCCGCAACATTGGATACGCGCGAAAGACTTGACCCGCGGGAAGGACAATCGAAGCGCAGGACAGATGGATGCTCGACCCGCGGTACTACGGCATCGAGGCAAAGGCGCGGATCAGTACGAGGACGTGGGAAATGGCACAGATCAGTTTTCTCTAAGTGGTCCCGAGTTCAAATCTATGTGTGACCATTTGAGGATAAGGTTTTGGATAAGGTTTGCTTTATCACTGCAAGCCATGATTTGCTTTATATCCAAAACCTTATCTCTTCCAACTTTCACTTTTCAAATCTGATCTCATTTTTCCTATATATATGTATCTTCACTCATTTGTAATCCTTAACTTTCCATTGAATAAAATCAGATTACTAAAGATGTAGATTAAGGAAGTTAATCGTGTTTAGGGTGAGATCCTTTAGGATCAAACCCATTTATGTTTATCTCTTCTTCTTAATTACTCCTTAATCTATTCTAATCTCTTCTAAATCTGATCTTAATCTCTTTGTGCTCTCTTGAGCTTTTCTTGTTGATTCAACCCTTGTTAATGGTTGGATCCTTGTTTGAATAATCTTATGAACCCTAAAATCTAACATGGTATCAGAGCGGGTTGCTCTTGGTGGTTGTTATTTCCGCTGCTTGAAGAAGGAGGAAGCTCTAAGCTTTCCCATGAAGATTGAAGAAGAAAGCTCGAAGCTTTCATGAAAAAATGAAGAAGAAGAACCGAGAAGAAGCTCACGGTTTGGAGAAATGATTTCCGCTGTGCTTGTGTGGTAGAGATGGTTCGAAAATATCTCTTCTTAGGTTGTCCTTTGGTTGTGTGAATGATTGTGTTGTTGAAGACTTGGATCTATTGCTCGGAGAAAGCTAGATCTGAGATTGAAGAATGAAGAAGAAGAAAGCCCGAAGCTTTCTAGTTGAAGAAAGAAGAAGACCAAAGGAAGAAGCTCACGGATTTGAAGACGTTCTTATCCATGGAGCTAAAGGTTGTTCCTTTGAAGAAGAAGCTCAAACAAGAAGGTGGTTCCCATGAAAGCGAGTAAATTTCCAGCCTTTGGAGCTTGTTGAAGAAGAAGCTCAATCATGAAGATCACAAGGAGGAAAGGTTTGATCTCTGGAGCTGTTTTAAGAAGGTTCAAACAAGAAGGTGAAAGGGAGAAGAAAGTCCCAACATTTGGAGCCAAATCAAAGAAAATCCGAGTGTGTTGGTGCTCGGTCACTAGTATGAAGCTAAGTGGGAATCAAGGGAAGAAAACCATTAAAGATTGTATCTTCCCTTTCCCATGAAGCTCAAGGATGTTGTTTACTCTCATAAAGCTATGAAGGTGCGGTTAGATGAAGGAAGAATCGAAGTTGTTTACAAGAGAAGAGGAGAAGATTGAAATCATGGAGATACTCAAAGAGAGACTCTCGAGAGGAGATCATTGGAGTTGATCGGCCGGTGATGTTCAACCATGGAAGCTTAATTTGGGTTAATCCTAATCCTTACCTCTCTTGTTTAAATTTATGGTTGATGAATCCATGATCTTGCTTAAGAGAAACACATCCATGAGGATAGAGAGTACTTCTTAAATCTACCCCATTCTTATACTCAAAGTCTTTTTATTTTCTTTTCAATCTCCCAAATCTTTCAATCTTTATATTCTCTATACTCTCTATACTCTCTATACTCAAAATCAGTTTGGAACCAAAGCCTAAACACAAACCAAACATTAACCCGGATCCTTATATGCTTAATTACTCTTGGTTTGAATTCTCTTGTGGTGTGAGATCCCTTGACCCGCGGGAAGGACAATCGAAGCGCAGGACAGATGGATGCTCGACCCGCGGTACTACGGCATCGAGGCAAAGGCGCGGATCAGTACGAGGACGTGGGAAATGGCACAGATCAGTTTTCTCTAAGTGGTCCCGAGTTCAAATCTATGTGTGACCATTTGAGGATAAGGTTTTGGATAAGGTTTGCTTTATCACTGCAAGCCAAGATTTGCTTTATATCCAAAACCTTATCTCTTCCAACTTTCACTTTTCAAATCTGATCTCATTTTTCCTATATATATGTATCTTCACTCATTTGTAATCTTTAACTTTCCATTGAATAAAATCAGATTACTAAAGATGTAGATTAAGGAAGTTAATCGTGTTTAGGGTGAGATCCTTTAGGATCAAACCCATTTATGTTTATCTCTTCTTCTTAATTACTCCTTAATCTATTCTAATCTCTTCTAAATCTGTTCTTAATCTCTTTGTGCTCTCTTGAGCTTTTCTTGTTGATTCAACCCTTGTTAATGGTTGGATCCTTGTTTGAATAATCTTATGAACCCTAAAATCTAACAGGAACAGCCCATAAATAGAAAAGATCCAAAGGATAAGATGTTGTCATAAAGTGGCTTTGCCTTATCTTGGTACGGCCTTGCCTTATCTTATCTCTCTGATGCCAGACCGCGTTAAGTGACTTTGAAGCTGTATGTGGGAAGCGCTGGAACGCTCCATTTTAGACTTAGGCGCGTATCGGGTCCGTACCGCAGGACAGGAGTGTCGAGTGACACCCTTCTTCGGTGTCGCTCGATACCTTCGACCCGCATCCTTCGTTCCGCGGCATGAAAAACATAAAAACATTAAATAAAACAGTTGGGGAACCAACTTATTCCTCTTCTCTTGGTTTTGAACGAAAATCACATATGGGGCATGGGATTGGGCTTCAGTTTTAACAATTGGGTAATTGTGAAGTGCTGGGAATACCTCATTAAAAACCTTGTCAAGAAAACCCAATGGGACAAAACTTGACAAGGGAAAAATAGTTTAAACCCAACACTTTTCCCAAATGTTAAGACTATATAACTTGAATTAAAACCAAAGTGTTTTGACAAGTTATACCTTCTGGTTTGATGTCTTGATCATTCTGCTCCATGGTATGATTGAGAAGTCCTCCAATAGCTTGATTGAATAGCTTAGTCCTTGATCTAGTCATTGGACCAGTAGGCACGATCAAAGCTTCTTCTTCTCATAGCTCAGGTTCTAGCTGCTCCTCAACTTCTAGCTCTTCTTCCAGCTGCTCCATAGACTCCTTTCCATGTTCCAAGCTCCATGACTTGTCTAGTATCATATCATCCTCCCCCACTTGAAAAGAATTTGACCTCAAATCCGTTTCATCTGCAATAAACGGTACCAAGTCAAAAACATTGAAACTAGAGCTTACATTATACTTACCTTGGAGATCCAGCTGATAAGCATTGTCGCTTATTCTCCTTGTGACTGTGAAAGGACCATCAATCCTTGGCATTAGCTTAGACTTCCTTTCAGCAGGAAATCATTCCTTCCTCAAATGAACCCATACTTGGTCGCGAACTTCAATGATCATGCCATGCTTACCTTTGTTTGCTTGTTTGACATACTGTTTTGTCTTCTCTTCTATGTTCTTCTTGGCTTCCTCATGAATCTGTTTCATCAAATCAGCTTTCTTTTTCCCATCTATGCTAGCTCTTTCACTTAAAGGTAAAGGCATTAGATCCAAAGGTGATAATGGGTTAAAGCCATAAACAATATGAAATGGAGAAAACTTAGAAGCAGAATGCATAGCATGATTATATGCAAATTCTATATGAGGCAAACAATCTTCCCAAGTTTTCAAGTTCTTTTTAATCAAAGCACGCAATAGTGTTAATCAAGGAGAGTACTTAAGGATTAATCTTTCCTTAAGTTACTAATGGGAATGAATGTGTCCGAGACTTGGTGAATGTTGGTCTACAGCGGTCAGGCCTTGGATAAGCTAGGCCGCATCAATTAGAAGCTAGGCCGCATCAAAGAGAGTATATGCCGCATCAAAGAGAAGCTAGACCGCATCAATGGAGTAATGGTCTAGGGCAGTCATGGCACGGATAAGTGAGGCCGCATGAGGAACGAGTGAGGCCGCACGAGATATGGTTGATAACGCATCACTTAGATGCTCGGATGCTCGGACACTCAAATGTTTGATAAGCAGCTCGGATACTCGACCCATGGGAAGGCTTAGCATCGAGAATCCGTCCGATACGCGGGAAGGAACTTCCAAGACTTGGAACGGATCAAGATGGCAGCGTTAGACTCAAGGAAAAACGGGGCCTCAAGTGGTCCCAAGGTGAACTAAAGTTACCGAGGTAAAAGAAGAGTTACCGAGGTGAAAATAAATTCCACACTTTAGTCTGAACGGTTCAAAATGGTGATAACGGTCGAGAACGAAGAGGTCCTTGCATGAGAGTGATTTTGGGAAAAAGCTACACACGGTCATGTGTGTTAATTGAGTCAAAAGAGCCATTTGAATTAAAGTGGTCCCAAATCTTATCTTTAACCCTATCTTTACATAAATCAAATGTTGCTTTATGTTGTCATCCTTTACTTTTCCTCTTTATATATGTATTCTCTCATTTGTAAACATCTATCTAATAATTTGAATAAGAAAAATCAGATTCAACTTTACTCTTTCTCTCTTGTTCATTTCATAGTATTCAAAATGTAGAGATTAGGAGTTAATGGTGTTTAGGGTGAGATTCATTTGAATCAAACCCATTTATGTTTATTTCTTCTCTAAGTACTTATAATCTCTTCTTAATCTACTCTTAATCTCTTTCTAAATCTGTTATAAATCAATCTTTGCTCACTTGAGCTATTCTTGGATCCAACCTTCTTAATCTCGGTTGGATCTTCTCTTTGGTGAGCTAAGTCTCACACAAATTCTAACAAATAGAGTTCCCAAAGTTCTATTAACAACTTCTGTTTGTCCATCAGTTTGAGGATGACAAGTGGTGGAAAATAACAGCTTAGTTCCTACCTTAGACCACAATGTTTTCCAGAAATAGCTAAGGAACTTTGTATCTCTATCAGAAACAATGGTTCTAGGCATGCCATGTAAACAAATGATTTCTTTAAAGAACAAGTCTGCTACATGAGATGCATTATCTGTTTTATGACAAGCAATGAAATGTGTCATCTTAGAGAACCTATCAACTACCACGAAAATAGAGTCTTTTCCAGTTCTAGTTCTAGGCAATCCTGTTAGATTTTAGAGTAATAAGCGGAAAAGATTTAGAAAGATTAAGAGAGATTAGATGAGATTTAAGAGATTGAGAGAATATGAACTTGAAACATTTTTTTATTATTCAAGATAATGATTACAATACATGGAACAGCCCATTAATAGAAAAGATACAAAGGTAAAGGTCAAATATGACCGTTGGCCGCCATAGTACAAGAGGATAAGATGTTGTCATAAAGAGGCTTTGCCTTATCTTGGTACGGCCTTGCCTCATCTTATCTCTCTGATGCCAAGCCGCCTTAAGTGACGTTGAAGCCGCACGTGGGAAATGCTGGAACGCAGAGTTTTGGACTTACCCGATCCGCGGTACAAGGATGACCGAGGTTCGTACGAGCTGCATGGCGCATCCTTGATCCTTCATACGTGGATTAGTACATGACCCGAATACTCGGTAAGGATCCGCGTGTTTATCCGTTAACCCGGTACGCGACCCGGATAAACACGCGGACACTTCACGTCTTGCGCCTCGAGGATTCTCGTCCCGCGGGTCGACCTGAGCGTACTGATGCTCGATGCCTCGCAGACCCGCGTGCTGTTCTTGATGCCTGATGCTCCAACATACTGCGGATCGTCCTGATGCCGAGACGATCCGTCCCGCGGATCAAGTCTCATCCGATCCGCGGTTTACCCATCCAATTTATTCCACTGGGGTAATTTACCCAAGTTTATTTATTTTACTAAGTCCCAATGCGATACTTAGATCAATTCTCCCCCTCAAGTTAAACATAAAGGATTTATGCTCAACTTGGAACGCTCACAACCATCACCTCGTTAAAAACCTTAGTAAAGAAAACCACGTGGGACAAAACTTTACTAAGGGAAAAAGAGTGTGATGATTGCAAGCAAGAGGTCTTCTATGGATGGGTCAAATCCACAAGTCCAAGTTTGCCGTAAAGATGATTGCAAACCTTGAGACTCGCGGCCTTGGTGAAAATATCCGCTAGTTGGTCTTCGCTTCTAGTGTAACACGGTAGAGTCCACCCTTGCTCGATCTTCTCCCGTACCTTGTGATAATCAATCTCAATGTGCTTCGTCCTCTCATGGAATACCGAGTTCGTTGCTATATGAATGGCGGCTTAATTATCACAATGCATGATCATTGGCTTGGTAGCTTCAATTCCCAAGTGTGCAAGAATGCCTCTTAACCAAGTGAGCTCATTAGTCAACTTCCTCATCGCCTTATACTCGGCTTCCGCACTAGAACACGAGACCTCCTTTTGTTTCTTTGTTCTCCAAGTCACCAAGTTTCCTCCGATGAATGTGCAATAGCCGGTTGTTGATCTTCTATCATTTCTATCTCCGGCCCATATCCAACCACATCGGAGTTCTCATTCTTTCCCATCCAAATTCCTTGTCCCGGAATCTCCTTGAGATATCTAAGGATCCTCTCAACCATTTTCCAATGATATATCTTTGGCTCTTTCATATATTGACTTACTTGGTTGACCGCAAAACATATATCCGGTCGTGTAAGCGTTAAGTAGATCAATTTCCCAATAAGTCTCCTATATCTCGAGGGATCCTCATACAACTCATCTTCTTGCTCCCCCTTTCTATCGGCCTTGTATCCTTCCTCCAATGGGGTCTTAGCCGGTTTACACGCAAGTTTCCCAGTTTCTAACGTATGATCAAAGAGATGATCTTACGTAAATGGTGAATCAATGAAACCAAGTAGCTGGTTGTGGAACTCTCTCTACTTGATCAGTTAATGAGTCGAAGGGGTAATTGAGATGAAATCAAATCTGCTGGTTGTGGAACACTTTCAGATGGATCAGGGAATGGTTCGAAGAGTGAGGATGGATCGAGAGACGCCACAAAGCCTTATGAAGGAAGCCTTGATAAGTCTAAGAACTCAAGAGACAGGAATCACACACAATCTCTAGAACTCTGTTTGTTTTGCAATTCTTCAAGAATAACAAAAAGGTGTTTTCTTTATTAATCATGGGTAAATGATACAAAGCTGAAAAGGAACCTTATAAACTGGTTCTGCAGCTGTGGCTTCTCTTGGCCGAATTTATTACAAGAAATCAAATAACTTATTCTAAGGAATTAAAATGCAGAAATAAAAAGATTATAATTCAAACTATTGTTCTGATCAGAATCACAAAGAGAAACATAAGGGATTAGTCAAATAATATATAATGGAGCTTACCTTTTCTTACCTTTTGAACGTGTAAATATGATGGGGAAAAAGGAAATGAATCTTCTTGCCTTAAACGTGACTTAGTGCTGATCTTCTCTTGGTTTAATTCCCTTTGGTCTGGTTTAGGTAGATTTGATGACGAATAAGGAAACTTCTTGGTTGCTTGTATAAGTGGCCATTCTTGATCTGAACTTATACTTGGACCGTTCCATATGTATTCTTCATGTTGTGGGATATTGATCAACTTGCCTTGGACCACATGTGAGTCTTGAGTTAGTTTGTTGTGCGTAATGGTGAGCTTGTCAAGCTGGTCCGTGATGTGTTCAAGTTCTTTTTGACTGATCAAGCTCTCTATGGATTTGTTGAAGTCTTCATGTAGCTTGCGTGTTCCTGATATAGTCCTTGGTTGAAGCCTCGTGGTAGGAACCTGTGGTGTAGGCTCTTTAGGTGGTTCGAGGTCCTCATCATTCCCTCCCTCTTGAAAAGGTTCTGACCTCAGAACTGCTTCGTCTGCATCAAAAGGAGCTAAATCCGAAACATTAAAAGTAGATGAAATGTTAAACTCACTAGGAAGCTCGAGCTTCTATGCATTGTCGTTGATGCGCTCAAGGACCTTGAATGGTCCTTCTCCTCGAGGTGAAAGCTTAGATTTTCTTTCTTCTGGAAACCTTTCTGATCGCATGTGGAGCCAAACCCAATCGCCTGGTTCGAATATAACTTCCTTTCTTCCCTTATCTGCTTGTTTCTTGTATTGAAGTGTCTTCTTCTCAATGTTCTCTTTGACTTAAAGATGCAACTTCCTGACAAATTCTGCCTTGCTCTCTCCATCTTGGCTTATTTGCATATGTTGTGGCAGTGGCGAGAGATCCAATGGAGTGAGAGGCAATGGTGGCCCTCAATAGGGTTGATAAGGTGCGGTTTACAACCTCTGTTTGCCCATCTGTTTGGGGGTGACATGTAGTGGAGAAGAGTAGCTTTGTTCCTAGCTTTTTCCAAAGTATGTTCCAAAAATGGCTGAGGAACTTCGAGTCTCGATCTGACACAATGGTTCTAGGTAAACCATGTAAACGTACTACTTCCTTGAAGAAAAAGTCTGCAGTTTGCGTTGCATCATTGGTCTTGGCACAAGGAATGAAGTGAGCCATCTTAGAGAACCGGTCAACAACTACAAAGATGGAGTCCTTATGCCTGATTTTTGGTAAACCTAGTACAAAGTCGATAGAGATATCTATCCAAGGTAGGTTAGGAATAGGTAATGGAACATAAAGACCATGAGGATGTGACCTGGATTTAGCCTTAAGGCATGTAATACACTTGGAACAAAACCTCTCTACGTCTCTTTTAAGATGAGGCCAGAAGAAATGTTCTACTAGTATACTCATGGTCTTGTCTATACCAAAGTGACCCATCAACCCGCCTCCATGTGATTCTCTTATGAGCAAATCTCGCATTGATCCTTGGGGAATGCATAGTCTCTTGTCTCTAAACAGAAAGCCTTCTTGTTGATAGAATGGTCCTAAAGCTCCTTTGTAACATCCTTTGTAGATATCTGCAAAATCTGAATCTGTTTCATATTGCAATTTAATGTGTTCAAAACCCATTACCTTTGCTTCCATTGTAGTGATCAGAGTATATCTCCGAGATAGAGCATCAGCCACTATGTTTTCTTTTCCTTTCTTGTATTTGATGATGTACGGAAAAGTCTCTACAAACTCTAACCACTTCCCGTGCCTCTTTTTAAGTGTAGTTTGCCCTCTTAGATGCTTAAGAGTCTCATGATCTATATGAATAACAAATTCTTTCGAAAGCAAATAATGTTGCCAAGTCTCTAATGATCTTACCAAAGCATAAAGCTCCTTGTCATAGGTGGGATAATTCAAGGCTGCTCCACTTAGTTTCTCACTAAAGTAAGCTACGGGCCTCCCTCCTTGTGTAAGTACAGCTCCTATACCTGTTCCTGAGGCATCACATTCAATCTCAAAAGTTTGATCAAAGTTAGGAAGTACCAAAACAGGTGCATGTGTTAGGCTGTCTTTGAGCTTGTTAAATGCTTCTTCTTGTGTTGGACCCCATTTGAAAGCAAAATCTTTCTTGATTACTGAAGTTAAGGGAGCAGCAATGGTGCTAAAGTCTCGCACAAATCTTCTATAGAAACTGGCTAATCCATGGAAGCTTCTCACATGTCCGATCGTAGATGGAATGTAATATAAAAGATGAATTTTTAATTGAAAATATAAAACATACCGCAAATTGCCGAAACCATGTGTCCTGGTCTGCCATCGGCATCGAATGATAAGTGGGATACAGCTTAGTTATCAAGCAATTGATCATTGCGTTGATAGAACTCGAAATACCGTTTCCCGAAAATTGGAACCTACACGGTATTTTGTTTCATTTTTTGTTAACAGTTATATTAAGCTAATATAATCCTATAAATTTTTTAAATTAGTCATTACCAGGTCGTGTTAGGTGGTGCATCCGGATCAAGGCGAGTCAACCTATCCCGACCGGGTTGCGACACAAACTCCTCGATGCTCATTGTCGTAGGAGCAGAGGCAGTTGTACTCATAAGAGGAGTGTCGGGGATCTCTGACTGACTCGCAGTCCCACCTCCCCTAGTGGAAGTACCGGCTCCGCTAGTCTGACGATATAGGCCATAATTCCTACGATTTACAAAATTTTTACATAACTTTAAAATTAGTATTTAAAATTACTATGTCAATTATAAATTTAAAATTTACATTCTGTAGTACATGAGTTTGGGCTTTTGGGATTTTGGGAATTTGTGATTTTGAGATTTTGAGATTTCAGAATTTATAGAATTTAGGATTTATGGTAATTTGGTAATTTGCAATTTTGAAATTTTGTTATGAAGGAATGAAGTAACACTCCGACATCACGAAGACGAAACACGTAAAATTTTGTAAATGGTATAAAGGTTTTTTTAGATATAGTGATTTTTTGATTTTTTCACCTTATATATATAGATTTAGGGATTTAGGATTTGTTAAAAAATTTAAAAAAACATTAAAAAAACATTTAAAACAATACAAATTAAAAAAATTAAGGGACTCGCTCAATGTTGGGAGTTCATGCAACCATTATTGACATTGTTAAGGAATTAGAGGTTTATGAAAACCATGGCAACATAGATAGAACTTCTGGGATTCACGGCCTTGGATGTTTGATTGGCAGAACATAAATTATGACGGATTATGTTGCCATTCAAACAGCCAATCCCGTGAAAACCAGAAGTTTTACCTATGCTGGCTTGGTTTTCATAAATCTCTAATTACTTAACATTGTCAATAATTCTTGCATACAACTCCCAACATTGATCGAGTCCCTTAATTTTTTAAATTTGTATTGTTTTTAAAAGTTTTTAAAATTTTTTTAAAAGTTACTTAAAATTTAAAGTTACATGTTTTTAAAAGTTACATATTTTTAAATTTTATAAATTAAAGAGTTACATGTTTGTAAAAGTTTTTAAAAAAAATTTAAATGTAAGAGTTTTTTTTTTAATTTTTAATCAAGAATTTTAACAATTTTTAATTTATAGAATTTTGTATATTAATCATATTATACATCTCAATAAATCCTTAAAAATTACAAACACTTATTAGAATTGAAATTCAATTAATTGCAAATGGTAGGTTCCTAAAATTATCGTAATACCTTAATCCATATATCCATAAATCCCTAATTTCACATAAAATTCATATATCATAATACCTTAATCCATATATCCCTAAATCCCTAAATTCATAAAATTTTCTAAATCCCTAAATCTTAAATTCCTAAATATCTCATTATCAATTACGAAATCATGTTAAACAATACTTCTAATTCGACATTTACCCTTTCCCAATTGAATAACACACAATTTCAAGCACAAATCCGTTCATAATATTTAAAATCAACAAAAACTTACATTGTCTCGTTGATTTGGTGAGAGGGTTTGTGAATTGGAATGGGGACGTCGGAAAAACGGTGACAAACGGCGGCGATTCGGCGGTGCAACGGACGGAAGACAGAGGCAATTTGGAGAAATTTTTTTTTTCTCTGGTTCTGTCTGCGGGGAAGACGAAGTCTGTGATTTTAAAGGACTATGCGACGGAATTCCGACGGAATTATGGCGGAATATTAAAATCCGTCGGAATTCTGTCAGATGTTCCCTCTTTTTCGATGAGATCGCAGTGTTTAGGCGGCACGAAATTAGGGTTTTTCATCAGAAATCCGTCATAAATTATGATGAAATTCTGACGGATTTTTTTTTTAAAATTTGTTTTCAGGATCCGACTAAAACAAATAAAAAAATTAATAATCCGTCAGAAATCCGTCAGCATTTATGACGGATTTCTGACGGATTTCTTAAAATCAATTATTTTCTACTTGGAGATAGAAAAAGGGTCATTTACTCTTATAGATACTTTTAAACATACTTTTAAAGGGAAGTATACTTTATAAGAGGTAAATGACTTTAATAACCCTATGTCATTGATTGAGCATTTTTGCCTTAGAAGTTTATGGTTACTTGCACTTTTACTCATTATTACTAATATCAATTAAAGAAAATAAATAAAACTAATTTTCTGGACCAAAAAAGGGAAGAAAAACTAATTAAATTTGCTTTTTCTCTTCATTCGGCTCCCTCCCCTCTATCTTATGCTATCTTATTACCAACGAAATTATGTCCTAAAAAGCCTCATAAAGATAAAGATGAATATTTTTACGAAGTCGGATGCCAAATCCATCAATCATAGTTTTTTTATTGGCACCGTTCAAAAATGCGGCCGTGGAAGTCGCCGATTATGTGGACGGCGCCAAAATCCACCGTGAATCGGCTCTAACTGGCGCAAAAAGTGGAAACTTAAAAAAAATACAAATATATTATTAAACGAACGAAATTTATAATTTAAAACACTACCTAATTTTCTTGTTTAAAAAACCTTTGAAATATCTTTTTGATATAATGGATGTGAATTTGGACCGTGATTGATGGATGAATTAGTATGGATGGTAAATCAAATGAATGGTGATTTGTGGACAGACTTTTTGTGTTGAAGAAAATTACGTGTTCAAATTTCAAATATCCTTTTAGAAGTTTTGTTTTAAGTTATTTTTGTATATTACTAAGTTCAAAGCATTAGTCCTTTTATTTGTTTTGTTTTGTTTCTTCTTGCAAGGCTTGACAATGTATTTTTTGTTTCACGAAAAACAAAAAATCAAATTAGAAGTGAGCATTTGAGCCAACATAGTCTTTAGTATGGATATGCGAATGTGGCTAAATATTCATGGATATATGATTATGGAAAAATAAGCATGGAAACAAATTAATATTAGAAAAATAATTCTTTCAAAGTATTCTTCGGTTTATGAATATTTTAATCATGTTTTGGTTTTTCCAATGTTTTTAAAACCGGACCGGCGACTGAACCGGAAAAGCTTTCGGATCGTAGGTTAATATGGTCCAACCGGGTTCAACCAAATTTAATAGTTTTTTAAAAATATTAGTTTATATATATTTGGTCATATATTTTTTTCTATATATATGTCTATATCTATTCAAATATCAAATAAAATATTTCAATTATTTCAAATATTTGAAAAAAAAAAAATCAATAGCAAAATAAAACCAAATTACAGATACTAACACAATTATAGCAAATTTAAGCGTTTTGGTCTAAATCTTATGTATTTTATAATTTTAAAATATTTTATATGGAAAAACTTTACTATTTCATTAGTTTTATTAAAAATTTTGACTAAAAACTTATAACTAAAAAAAAATAAAATGAAAACAAAATTTTTAATTAAAAAAAATATTAAACCCGGTTTGATGCGTTTCCGATTTTTTGCCGGTTTAACCCAGTTTTATATACGATTTGATTATAGATAGGTTTTTACGTTGACCCGAACCGGACCAGTGGCCGGTTCCCGGTTTAGTCCGGTCCGTCTCCCGGTCCGGTCCGGTTTTCAAAACATTGGTTTTTCAAATTATAATCCATTAATAATAGTGGGTTGAAATTGTTGTTCCGAAAAAAGCTCATCTGTGATTTCATTGAGGACACTACGAAAATCACGTCTAATACTAATTATTAAACTAGATAATGTTAACTGAACACAAAATAATAAATGGTCAGGATTAAATAATGAACACAAAACAATAACACAACTTCTCCTACCAAATCACGTGGGGGCAGTTTAGGGATTTAGAAAAACAAAATAAGGGAAAAGTACACCTCCCTACAAAAGTGTCTTTAGAAGATATATTTCCACAAATAAGTATCTTCTAGAGTAATAATTCCTAGAAAAAATTAAATAAAAGTATGAATACGTCGGACATAAGGTTTTTTTTTTTCCTTCCTCCGAATATAAAATATTTCAATTTAAGATTCATAATAAATTTAAAATATTTTTCCTTTCTCCGATTGATATATATATTAAGATTTTAGCCTTTTTTACTTATTGTTTTCTATTGTTTTTTTAGTCTTTCAAGTTCTTTTTGGTGTCTTTTGAGGTTCTAGGAGGCTCTCGAGCATTGTTTGGAGTTATTAGGGCTCATTGGAGCAAACGAGACAAAATTGGAGTAAAAAGCCGATTTTCCCTATCCGAGTACCTCCTCGGCCCGATCGGAGCACCTGCTCGCCAAAGGATCGAAGACTTTTACCTCTTGGAATTGAGACCGACAGATCCCATTACCAGCTCGACCGGTCCCAATTCCAGAGACTAATGTCGACGAAATTTTTTAAAAATTATATTCTGTCAGAAATCCGTCATAATTTCTGACGGATTTTGGTTTGTTTATTAATTTTATATTTCTTCTATTCGGATAGTTTGAAAATCAATAAAAAACCAAAAGCCATAAGAAATCTGTCATAAATTATGACGGATTTCTGACGGAATATTTATTTTATATTTTAATTTCTATGCGGGAATATTACATTAACACAAAATCAGTCGGAAAACCGTAATATGACATATAAAATCATTGATAAACAAAACATTATTTTCATTATTTTAATATTACATTACACATATAAAAATATGACATTACAAATAAAATTTGACATTAAATAGGAAATGTATAGGAAATATTACACAGAACAACATAATCCGGATAAACTCGTACAATGGATAGTCGGAAAATATTAAATTCATGGAGGGGTCGGATGTTTATTCATCATCTGAGTCTGGAACTGTTTCATATTCGTACCCAGTAGTTCCTTCATCTTCCTCATCCATGGTAGCTACTTCCGTTGGTTGGTATTCAGCAATCATCGAATTAGCACCGATTATCTGTGTAAAAAATGAATTTAGGTAAGTCTTCCTAGCAATATTTCTAAACGTATGATATACATCTACCTTAACAATGTTCCGCTCTGTGATATTCAGGTACTTTGAGTTCCTGTTAAAACGGCAAACGGTAATATTCTTTAGGATGACCACCGCATGTACTTTGAGTTCTTGTACACCAGTCGTGAGTCTGTACTCGTCATTCTTGAAGATGTTATGATGCATGGTTCCCTCGATTTTTTCTGAAGGATCTTTTAAGGTTACTAGCAGATCTCCCTGGTCGTTAGGGGTCAAACTAGAGACCATAGCCACAATATGGTAATGAAATAGCTAGAATATACTTGTCAGATAAATTGTATCTCTAAATGCTAATAAAATTGGTCGAAAACGTAAACCTTTTTTATTTTCACAAATTGTGAATGCGGGGATTGAATTTCTGCGACCTGGGTCCATAAAGGTGTGCTCCTATTGTTATAAGAACCTACATGTATGAATGATAGATTTAGTATTTGTTAGCCACAATCATTATTGTTAAAGTAAAAGCGGTAATTATATATATATATATATATATATATATGCCTTCATGGATTATGTAATCGATAGTAGAAGTCCACCAAGGACTACTAAAATCATGGTCGGCCTGTGGTGCCTCATTAATGACCTCATGAATAAAATCTTGTGTTGGGCGTGGCTGAGAACTTTCACCTCGCATCACCTTTGCATCATGAGACATCTTCCGAAATAGGCCTCGCCGTACGACTTGGCCAGGTCCCGGTATTACGGGCGCTTGGTTCTGGGATTGTTGGGTTGGATGGAGTGAAATTGTCGGTTGAGCATCAGTAACATTTAAGTTATCGTAAGGAGAGCTTGAAGGAACAAGAGTTGTGTTTGGAGGGTTTTGACCAGGGGCTCGGTTTTGCATATAGTAATTCCACAGATCTCTTTTTGCCATTACGCAATTGAATTTTTCTGTGTTATGATTTTGTGTTGAAATTTGTTTATGAAGGAATGACAAAATGTGCAAACTTATGTAGAAGGGATATCCGTTGGATTTCCGTCGGAAAACTGTCAAAACACTCTGACCTAACACCCCACCAATCCCATCGGCCACTGCACTTGATTTATTAACCACTTAAACTTTGCCGACATCGAAAACCGTTGGCAATTCGTCGGAAATCCGTTACATAGTTATGACGACATAGCTCCGTCGGAAATCCGTCAGTACAACTGACCAATCAAACTTTGCCGACATCGTGTAGTCGGAAATCCGTCAGTACAGCTGACCAATCAAACTTTGCCGACATCGTGTAGTATGACAGATTACAGACGGAATACCGACGGTTTATACATATAACTTTTACTATAAATACACCTGATGGAGTGTATATCTTCTACACCTCTCAATAACACAAAAATGTCTTCTAGCTCTCCTAATGAAGACGCAAAAAAGACATCCGAGGCTAATTTTTTTTATATTCCAAAACACTCGTGGGAAACCCCTGGTCATTGCGACGAATTCACTAAAGAGATTCCCACTTACTCATGGGAATTTGATACGTGCTCACCAATCCATAAAGAAGATTCCACATCAACAATAGTGCCTGACAGCCAGTGCTCGTCAAACATCCACCACATTCCAAAATTGTCCTGGGAATCGGCATCTCAGTGCGACAAATACACTAAAGATATACCCACATACTCGTGGGAAGATGATTCATGCACTCCAAAAAATGAAGATGGGTTCGGTTTTCCTAATCACAAATACGATAACCAGGCAGAATGTCTTGACCAGAAGTGGGTTGTCAATGCCGTCCAACCATATCAATTCATTGAACCGTCATATACTTACGGTGGAAGTACTTCAAATGAATGTAAGGATCAGTACTATGATTTTGAATTCGCCCAAAGCCCAGAAAAGCCAAACTTAAATATAGATGTTGATGCAATGAAAAGTGAATTATGCAACCGATTTTTTAGATTCTCCACCAAAGAAAAAAAAGGGAAAGAAAATCACTACATGGTTCTAACCAATGGTAAGTTTGGAGTGGATATAGACATATGGTGTGTATTTAAATATTGTCTATTATGTACTTGTACCATAACCGTTGTGTGTTTAATATTTGCAAGTCTTTACTCTACCTTTGTATTAAGTTGTTTTAAATTTTATGTTTCGTTAAATGTAATGTTTTATTGGAGTTGCATTATCAAAATATATCGTTAATTAGTAACCGGAATTGATTATATACTATTAAATGTCAATGATATACAAGATTCGTCCGCAGCTTAAATGGTTATGCTTCCTTTAAATCTATATCAAACCCGAGTTCGAATCCAGGGTGGTGTGCAATTTTATTGTTTTCTTATTTGTCTGTCGTAATACTCAGATTGTCTTCCACAATCGGATTTGCTAATGAGAAATGCCAAACTATTGTAAATTTTTGTATACTATGCAGTACAATATATTATAGGGAACACACAAATATGAGAGAACAACATGAATAAGCAAACATTTATTCACAAATTATTATTCTGAATCTCCGGAGGAACCTTCACTAGGGATGGAGTCTGAATCGTCATCAAATTCTCCACGTGTTTCCTCTTCGTCCGAATGAACTAGATCATCCCCGACATGTGTGACATCAACGACAAGGTCAATTTTATCTATCTCCTCAACAAGTGACATTTGTACACTTCTCGATGGTTGTAGAGCATCATGTTCTGGAGCTCCATAGATTTTTCCTCTCGGGTTTATTGGAGTTACTGTGATCCACGGATCTGTACGGTAGGCAACTCGGGGATATAGAATGTAGCAAACCTATTAATAATTAGTGGATATTGTTAATATACATGAACAAGAAACCTTAACTATGAGTACGTAGGTAAACATATTAGTGTATTGATACCTGGTCTGCTTGAGACGCAAGGATAAATGGATCGTAATACAGTAGTTTCCGGCTTGAATTTATCAAAATAACACCAAGAGGGTCAACTCAAACCCCTCGACCATTGGATGAGTCATACCAATCGCACATAAACACAATGCACCTCAAGTCCAACATTTCTGGATAGTGGATTTGCAAGATTTCTTTTAAAATCCCATAGTACATGGTATCACCGGATTGCGCCGAAATACCATAGTCCGAAGTTGACCTTTGACGTCCTTCTTCACGGATCCTGAACGAATATCCCCTAGTGCAAAACTTGGAATATGAAGTCGCGGTGCTGCGTAAACCATGAACAAACTCCACTAACCATGTTAGGAGTGATTGACCACTTGCTATACTTTCGGAAACCTAAAAATGAAATAAGTAAGATATAAGTAACATATGAACGTGAAAACATGGAAAAGTAAGAGTAAGTAATTATATTAAACTTACATAACATTTCAACCACCCCGGAAATTCTTCATCTTTCAAGACAGCAAGTTCGGCATCTGTCTTATCAGAATGGTAATCATGTGCAAGAGACATGTAGATCCTGTTACATAACAGTCGTTAGTAGATGAAGGCAAATAATTCCATAAATTTAATATAAAACTGATATACCTTTCGTATTCCAAAATTTTGTCACAGTTTCTGAGGATATACGTATGCAAATGTGTGACCTCTTGTGGTGATAGTTTGCATTTCTTTCCTTTTCTAGTTGCTCGACCAACTTGGGCAAACAACTCAGGAACAACCACGGCAAAGACTGCTTTCTCACCTCTATCATCATGTCGGCCAGGACGTCTCATCTTAGTACGAACATCCGATGGAAAGTAATATTCGGCAAAGTGTGAGACTTCCTCGTTTAGGCTTTGTGCGACAATAGATCCCTCAACCTTGCTCAAATTTTGAACCTTTTTCTTCAGGTGGAACATGTAACGTTCGAACGGATACATCCATCGGTATTGAACAGGGCCTCCTAAGGCTGCTTCTCGTGGGAGGTGAATAGGAAGATGTTCCATAACGTCAAAAAAGACGGTGAAAATATCTTCTCAAGATTACAAAGGAGAACCGGGATATTGGCCTCCAAGTTTCGTATCTCGTGGACGGTAAGCATTCTTGAACATAAATCTCAGAAGAATGCACCAACTCCTATAAACAAAAAATTAAACAAGTTAGTACATATATATTAATTTTATGGTAGTAAGAAACTAATGGGAGTAAGAAATATACCTCCAATTGCTTGGTGGATTGGTTATGGAAGAAGATATGCAAATACAAATGGAAGAAGACGTTACATCATGACATGACAATCATGACTCTTCATTCCTATAAACTTCCCTTCCGTCGAATCCACGCAATTACGTAGATTAGATGCGTAGCCGTCTGGAAATTTTACAAATTTTTTGAACCATTCAAAAAATACTTCTTTCTGCCCAGCGTTTAACCGGTACACAGGAATTGGTAATCTACCATTAGCCAAAACATGAAGAGATTCCCTTGAACAAACCAATGGCAAGTCTAATCTAGACTTCCAGTTGTCTTTTGTCTTCCCCTGGAACGTTTAAGATGGTGTTCATGATGTTGTCAAAGAAATTCTTTTCAACATGCATGACATCTAGATTATGCCGCAGTAGATGGTCTTTCCAGTATGGCAAATCCCAAAAAATACTCTTCTTGTGCCAATTATGATATTCCCCACAACTGTTGATGCGGTGATGGCCATTACCCCCACATTCAGGAGTTCACTCTGCACCAAAATCTCGTAACTGTTCAAATATGCTTCGGCCATCTATCTCAGGAGGTGGACCATGTAACACTTGTAAATTCTTCCTGAAATGTCTTCTAGACCGACGATATAGATGATTTGCCGAAAAAAAACACCTATGGCAATCAAACCATGAAGTCTTCCTTCCGTGATGCAATTGGAATGCTGTAGTATTGTCTTGGCAATAAGGACATGCCAATCTTCCATGCGTTGTCCATCCAGATAACATACCGTATGCCGGAAAATCGCTTATGGTCCACATAAGAACCGCACGCATGTTGAAATTCTGCTGGATTGAAACATCAAATGCCTCAACACCATGCTCCCACAACATCTGCAACTCACAGATCAATGGTTGGAGGAATATATCGAGCGACCGTCTTGGATGATCTGGCCCGGGAACTAGAATTGAGAGAAACAGGAACTCTCGCCGCATGCATATAGATGGAAGCAAATTGTAAGGTGTAACGATGACCGGCCACAATGAATATTTTCTTCCATGCTTGCCAAACGGGTTGAAACCATCAGTGGATAAGCCTATGTATACATTTCGTCGTTCATATGCAAAATCTGGATATACGGATTGGAAGTATTTCCACGCTTCCACGTCAGAAGGATGTGTGATATCTCCATCTTGACTATGCTATGCATGCCATCTCATAGCCTTAGCTGTGCGGTTTGATTCGTACAGCCTCTTCAACCTCTCCGTTAAGGGTAAATACCACATCCGTTTGAATGGAATCTTCACCCTGCCACTTGTGTCCTGGAACCGGTGTTTCTGACAAAATTTACATTTGTTTTGGTTCTTGTCTTCTCTCCAGTATATCATACAGTTGTCGATGCAAACATCTATAACCTGGTAGGGCAAACCAAGACCGGCGACAAGTTTTTGGACCTCATAGTATGATCCTGGGGCCAGATTATCTTCTGGCAAAAACATCATTCACGAACTCGGCGAATGCATCAACACATTCTTCAGATAAATTTTAATCAGTCTTCAGGTTCATCATCCTACTAGCAGAAGATAGCGGTGAATGACCATCCCTACAACCGCTGTATAGTGGTTGCTTTGATGCGTCTAACATATTGAAAAACCTTCGAGATTCTAAATTAGGTTCTTCAACCCTATCACCCTCATGATACCCACCCGACTGCAAATTCTCTCTAAACGCATCGTAAACCATCGCAACCGTACTTACCTCAACATCTACTTCCGTTGTAGGTTCCCCTACGCTAGACGGAAAATAAGGTTCATTGCTACTGGTACTACCATATTCATAATTCCTTTCTCCATGTAAATACCAAACCTTATATCCTGCCCTAAATCCATATCTATATAAGTAGTTCCAAATAGTAGGAACCGCAACACTAATTCAATTACAGTAATTAGAACATGGACATTTGATATCCTAACCTTTGTTGGCCGCCTCTTGATTTCTAGGTAATTGAATGAACTCGCAAATACCTTGAGCGTATTGATATATCATGGTTTTTACCCGTTTTTAACCATGATATAAGTCGGTTTTGTATAGTATATTTTGTATTTGTGTGTCTTTTGTAGTGTTTTGCAGGAAAATAGTCGTTTGTGCCGAAACCATCCGAAGTGCTTCAAAGATCGACTTAATAGAACGGTTTCCGTTTGGATTTAGCTTCAGAGGTCTTCATAAAAGTTGTAGGTATTTGAGATAGCTTTCCAATAGAAGTGGTTTGAGGTCATTCCGATCTATGGTTCAGGAGATATGGCCGTTTTACCGGAGGGTCTCTGGAACAACATTTCCCGTCGATCGACAGGAAACTGTGTCGATCGACAGGAATCTTTAAAACAGAGGAATTCATGACGAAGCATAGAAAATCTCCAGAGAGTCCCGTGTCGATCGACACACCTTTAATGTCGATCGACAGGCGACCTGCAGACCTAATTTTGGGCACTTCTATAAATAGTTTTGTTTTGTTTTCATTGTAAAATATCTAGAAAACTTGTAAAAACTAGATCTATTCTCGTTTTGAGACTTAGAGAGAGAGAGAGAGAGATTTGGAAGAGCTTTTTGGAGGGAGATCCATATGTTCTTCATTCAATCACTACAAACCCTCTGTATCTCCTACTTTATCTCTTTTATGCAATTATATTCAGTCATCTTGATTTCATCATCTGTTTCTGAGTGAAATTGCTTGTTAGGTTTTAGGGATTTCTTGGGTTATGACTAGAAATCATTAAGGTTGCATATTTGTTGAGGTTTATCCGTTAGTTCTTCGTTTAGACTGTTCTCAATGCTTGATTCTTGCTTGATCACCTCGAATCTTGATTTTAGGATTGTTGGTTAGCCACGACAGTGGGATTAATAACCTGAATCTAGTCTAAATGGGCAAAGTTACTTATTCGCAAAGAAATTTGGCTTAGGGACTTTGTGAACATATTGAACTCGTGCTAAATGCTTGTTTAGATTCGACGAATTCGCAAAGAAATTTGGTTTTTGAGTTTCTAAAGATAGATAGCTTTCGTAACGACAGTTAGCTGGCTATACTTTCGTGTTTGAGTTCTAGAACGACGTTTAACAAAACCCTCGACAATTGTGTTATCTTAGATTTCGATTCAAGGAATTTCCATAGCTTAATCTTTGTCTCTTCGAGACCATTGTAAATTAAAACCATATCATCACTTGTTTCATAGTTCCATCTTTTATTTACATGTAAAAAGCATTGCTCTAGCTTAAGAAGGATCATTGCAATCCTAGTGTATCAATCAAACCTCCCTGTGGATACGATAACCCTTTGTGCTAAAACGTACATAGGGGTTTTTGATGGCCCCGGCCCTGTGTGTAAAAAGGCTGACATCAAAATGGCGCCGCTGCCGGGGAGGTTTTGCATTGATCATTAGGATTTTGATTCTTTTTAAGGCTAGAGTTTTATTTCTATTCTCTTTTGTTGTTAATCTTTTCACTTTTTGTCATGAAGGAAGTGACAAGGATGAAGCAACCGTCAAGCTAGTGACGTTAAACGCGCCATTGGGGACCTCCCCAAACATATCCATAGTCAAGCTAATGACTTAAAATGAGCGCTTAATGGGAGTCAACCCATTTACTTTTCAATTTCGTACTTTTGTTTTGATTTTTTTAGTTGAAATTTCGAATACTAAGCGAACTTGAATTTTTATTTAAGAAATGCAATGAGTTGTTCCCGTTGATCGTTTGTTGAATGTCAGTAGATGCAGGTTTGGACAACTTCGGGCTTCGAACCAGACACTTTGCGAGAAGTCGACAAAGGCGAAGTTGGGACAGAGCCTCATCTGTCGATCGACACAACATCATGTCGATCGACACGAAGGTCTCTGGAGAAACCTTTTGCGACTATAAAATTGATGTCGATTGACACATAATACTCTCTGTCGATCGACATGGATTTTAAAGATTTCAACAATACAACGGTCAAAAGGCAGAACATGGTCTGTCGATCGACAGATGTTCCTGTCGATCGACAGGACCCCCAAAAATGGTAATTCTGTATTTCTTTGATCAAGTTCGCATTTCATTTTATTTCTTTTACCGATCTCGGGCTTGATAACACTGGGGACAGTGTTAGATAAGTCTGGGGGAGGGAACTACTAACGTATTTCTTTTTATTTTGGTTTCGACTCATATTTTTTGGAAAATTTTTTGTTTTATTGAGTCAAAATTAGTAGAACATCCCTTCTTTTGGTCTTTTTCATCATGTGACCGTACTTCCAGAATTAGTTTCAGGGTTAAGACTAATGAAAAATCCTAGGATCGACCAATTGACTAGAGAAGTCCGCTACTTCCAGTATAATCCGCCAAGTCAGAGCTATTGCACGATACTCTTTGGGATCAATGTCCATTGAGCTTGACTCCTCATTCGTACCTGGTAAATGCAACCTCCTGTTGATAGTAATGGTACTCCTCTCCCCATATAAAAAGAAACATATATATATATATACATGTATATAAAAGATTAATAGGATTGGGGTGAAATGATAGTTCTCGAGTATGAGATGAGGAATTAATCCAATGAATCTTGTACTCGAGATGATCACCCAGCTTTAAGCAGCAGTCTGAGTCCCCTAAAAAGGATGATGAAAGATGAGCAATCTCACGAGCCTGTCTCCTCACAAGGAACAATCGTAGTGAGTCACGACCCTGTCTCCTAACAAGGAACAACATTAGTGAAATATGCACTGCTTTGAGTTCAACAATCACAAAGAAATAAATGTATATATATATATATGTAAATATAAAGCGAAATAAGTCTGGGGGAGAGATTGAGTACCGAGTTTTGTATGAGTGCATTTATCACGGTACAGTATGGGAATGAGTCTAGAAGGTTCATGGCTTCGAGAACATTGAGGTCTAGCGATGAAGACTAACGGATTATACTGTGAAGTGGTGGATGGATTTGGAAGGTTGTGTGCGTCTACGGAGAAGTACATGGTGGTCTGATTCTGGTTGGTTCTGGAAAGGTCAATCCGCTGCATCGAGGGAAGGTATGTTCTATGTTTTCAAAACCTCTTTCACATTCTTGGTGTATGTTTTGCTTGAGGCCAAGCAAATGCTAAGTCTGGGGGGGTGATATATCATGGTTTTTACCCGTTTTTAACCATGATATAAGTCGGTTTTGTATAGTATATTTTGTATTTGTGTGTCTTTTGTAGTGTTTTGCAGGAAAATAGTCGTTTGTGCCGAAACCATCCGAAGTCAAAGATCGACTTAATAGAACGGTTTCCGTTTGGATTTAGCTTCAGAGGTCTTCATGAAAGTTGTAGGTATTTGAGATAGCTTTCCAATGGAAGTGGTTTGAGGTCATTCCGATCTATGGTTCAGGATATATGGCCGTTTTACCGGAGGGTCTCTGGAACAACATTTCCCGTCGATCGACAGGAAACTGTGTCGATCGACAGGAATCTTTAAAACAGAGGAATTCATGACGAAGCATAGAAAATCTCCAGAGAGTCCCGTGTCGATCGACACACCTTTAATGTCGATCGACAGGCGACCTGCAGACCTAATTTTGGGCACTTCTATAAATAGTTTTGTTTTGTTTTCATTGTAAAATATCTAGAAAACTTGTAAAAACTAGATCTATTCTCGTTTTGAGACTTAGAGAGAGAGAGAGAGAGATTTGGAAGAGCTTTTTGGAGGGAGATCCATATGTTCTTCATTCAATCACTACAAACCCTCTGTATCTCCTACTTTATCTCTTTTATGCAATTATATTCAGTCATCTTGATTTCATCATCTGTTTCTGAGTGAAATTGCTTGTTAGGTTTTAGGGATTTCTTGGGTTATGACTAGAAATCATTAAGGTTGCATATTTGTTGAGGTTTATCCGTTAGTTCTTCGTTTAGACTGTTCTCAATGCTTGATTCTTGCTTGATCACCTCGAATCTTGATTTTAGGATTGTTGGTTAGCCACGACAGTGGGATTAATAACGTGAATCTAGTCTAAATGGGCAAAGTTACTTATTCGCAAAGAAATTTGGCTTAGGGACTTTGTGAACATATTGAACTCGTGCTAAATGCTTGTTTAGATTCGACGAATTCGCAAAGAAATTTGGGATTTGAGTTTCTAAAGATAGATAGCTTTCGTAACGACAGTTAGCTGGCTATACTTTCGTGTTTGAGTTCTAGAACGACGTTTAACAAAACCCTCGACAATTGTGTTATCTTAGATTTCGATTCAAGGAATTTCCATAGCTTAATCTTTGTCTCTTCGAGACCATTGTAAATTAAAACCATATCATCACTTGTTTCATAGTTCCATCTTTTATTTACATGTAAAAAGCATTGCTCTAGCTTAAGAAGGATCATTGCAATCCTAGTGTATCAATCAAACCTCCCTGTGGATACGATAACCCTTTGTGCTACAACGTACATAGGGGTTTTTGATGGCCCCGGCCCTGTGTGTAAAAAGGCTGACATCACGTATTCAGTCGTTAATAAGTTCGACCCCTCTTCTATCATTGGCTCGTCCATCCATGACCTAAAATATGAAGAACTCATCTCTTAATTTTTTTTTTTTTTCAAATGTTGTTATGAACGTCGGAAGAATTGTGAAAACTTATGTAGAATGAAAATCCGTCAGAAATCCATCGGAAAACCATCAAAACCTCCGACATAACAACACTTCAATCCCATCGGCCAACCCAGACGATATGTTAACCACCCAAAGTTTGCCAACATCGGACCCCATCACAATTCCGTCGGAATTCCGTCAGTAAGACAGAAAAATATGATTTCTGTCGGTTGTCCGTCGGAATGTCGACGGAAAGTCACGACGGATTACCGTCGTCGGTAATCCGTTGGTAAATATTGAAGGATTTCTGACGGCATACAAACGGTAATCTTGGTCTTCAGAATTCCGTCAAAATAAACCAACGGAGTACTGACGGAAAGATTTTTTGTCAGAAAACCGTCTGAATTCTGACGGAATTGTCCGATGGGAATTCTGACGGCCGGAAATTTCATCGAAAATAGCTTGTTTTCTTGTAGTGCAAGGCTTTTTCAGAGGCCCACTAATCATTTATTGCCATGCCTAAAACGATAACACATTCCACACTTTTTATTGGATAAATGTTTCATATACTCATGTCCGGAAGTACTCCTTTCTACCGTACTCCTGTTTTGTCTCCGGTACTCTTAATGAGTAATGATATAGTGAAAACCTTTTATACCCTTAATGACCAAGTAGTAAGAAGTAAAACTGTGGTTTCTGTAAAACTCAGCTCTGCGGTAAAACTGGATTTTCGGATTTACTGGTAAAACTATCATAATAAATAGTAAAAGCTCTAGCCAATCAAAAAATTGGGGGTATTTTTAACCTAATAATTACAATTGTCGGATTTTCCATTTGTCGGGCTCGACTCTTTCTTTACTTGTTCGTCGTTGGTTGGTTCAAATTGGAGCTAATCTTCAGTTCAAATCGGAGCAAATCGGAGCTCATTGTCGTCATCGCCCATTCCGTTGCTCATTCCGTTCAAATCCGGTCACAAGGAACTCGCCATTGAAGCTCTTCTCAAGTGCATACAAAATCTGATCATAGGAAACTCGCCATTGAAGCTTCAATCTAGTTTAATTGAGGTGAGTTTTTCAATCTCTGTTGTTGCTTTGAGGTCGCCATTGGAGATTGAATATAGTTTATTTGGGTATTTGAAGTGAATGGATTTGAGAAGAATATTGGTTATGATTCGAGTATGTATGTAGTGGTGCAATTGTAGGTAAATTAAGTATGTATGTTTAGCTTTGATAACAAACTCATTGTAGGAAATCAAGGTCTTTGAAATCTCAAAATATGCAGATATAAGAAAACTAGTACTACTGGTACATCTATTACAATTGGTTGTACCAGGAAGGTAAATTATACTTAATGTTTGTGCAGGTTAGAATGAACAAAACAGTCATACATGTTGAGCATAGAGGGAAATACATGGGAAAAAGAGATAATGTTTGATGGGATTCAAAAGAAGCTAATGTGTATGCGTTAATCTTTAAAGAGGAGATAACATACGAAATATTAATTGGTAGGATATGCAAGAAGATTGGGATAGAGGCAACTACGACCAAGGTTAAACTCAGTTACAAAAATTGTAGAAATTTTGGATGATGATTATGTTGATGGTTATGTATCGACGGTGGATAAAAAGCATTGTAGAAGTGCGGTGAATGTTGAAATAATTCAGTGTAAGAAGCAAGATTCTATGGGAGAGAACTCAATTGCTAATGTAGTTCTGGATAATTCAGTGGATCCTAACGAAGAAACAACGATAAATGAAGAAACAACGATAAATGAGGATCCATTTGATTGTACCGATAATGGATGGTACGGGTCTGGAAGATGGTGTGAATGTGGATGAGTACATGGATCTTCCATGTGATGAAGTAGTGGATAAGATTGTAGAGGAATGGGATGATGGTACAGGATTGCAATTAGGTCAAGAATTTGTGGGAAAAGAACAAGTCCAACACTTGGTGTTAAGAGCTGCATTTAAGGAATGTTATGATTTTGTATTATTAAACTCGGATAGTTGGAGATACGTGGTTAAATGTAGCGTAGAAGGGTGTTCGTGGTATTTACGATTGACCAGACCTCAATATTCAACTAATGAGCTTTGTACGGTAAAGATTTATCAAAAGATGCATTCATGCTCTCGTGGAAGTGCAAACACGGTTACCAATAAGAAGCAAAGCATTCCACAACTATTTGCGGATGTGGTACACGAAAAATTTCCAGGTGTACTTGAAACCCCTCCTCCAAAAATATTGGTGGATCTGGTTCTGTTGAAAATAGGAGTGAAGGTATCTTACGAAACTGCATTACGAGGAAAATACCTAGCGATAGGAATGCAAGCCTCACAAAGGCAATTTATGTGGTTTACAAGGAGGCTTATCAAGGGTTTTGTGTGTACCATTTGTCTCAAAATGTGAGAGAAAAATCTCCTAGTGGGAGTAAAGAATACGTTGGGAAACAATTTAGGGAACATGCTGGAATTTATACGCAAGTAGAGTTTGATAAGGAGTATGCTGATTTCAGGAGAAGGTATCCAAAAGTAGGAGAATATTTGGATAAAAGTGTAAAGCTTGAAAAATGGGCAAGATGTTATGTGAAAGGAGATAGGTACAACATTGAAACGACAAACATGTCATAATCTATGAACGCTGTTTTGAAGAAAGCAAGGATGTACGCTTTACTACCGATGATTGATGCGATTGTTATAAAAATTTCTGAGTGGTTTAACAAACATAGGAAGAATGCGGCTAAAGTACCGATGACCCACAAAATGGTGCCATTTGTGGAGAATGAATTGCACCCTAGTTGTAAGATTGAGAACAAACTAAAGGTTCATGTGTTGAACTCTTTTCTGCGTTTGTTTACTGTCATTGGCATGGACGGGAAGAGCTACAATGTTGATTTGATGCAGATGACTTGTAGCTGCAAACGTTTTGATATAGAAAAGTACCCATGTGTACATGCCGTAGCAGCTGTGATTGATTACGAGAAGATGCCGAATAGAATAGTTGATATGAATGTTTACGATTTATGTGCAAACTGTTTCAAGGCTGAGACATGGGCTCTAGCATACTACGATACAGTTTATACAGTTTCGCACGAGGCTCATTGGCAAACTTTGGATGTTACTCTTGCAAAGATATCATTACCTCCGGATTATGCGAAAAAGGGGTAGGAATCAAGAAAACAGGTTCGCAGCGGGCGGAGAAGGTAGTTCGAAGAAGAAGAAGAAGAGGTCATCGAATAACAAGTGTAATTCAGGAAGAAACTTGGGCGAATGGTTTGGACTCTCTAGTTGAATTTGATCATTATGTTGTAGTTATTTTATGAACTTCATTGTTGTTGAACTTCTTGTTATGAACTAGTTTTATGTTTTCAAAGTCTCTGTCTGAGTACTACTATGAATACTGGTATTACAGTTGTTTATGAACTTATTAAATTTGATATTTTGATTATTTGTTAATTCATGTTTTTTTTGTTGTTATTGTTGTTTATGACATTGCTTAATAAAACAAACAATAATTAAAGGTCAAAAATATGTATGTAGCCACAAAAATATAACATTGTCCACATTTCTTAACTAACAATATATACTTGTATTGTCACTTTGAATGTTAAATCACCACCTCATCATGCGAAATATGCTTAATGAATGTAATTCCACATATTATTACATAAACATGTTAGGGCAATACACACAACACCATACATGGTATGTACAACTAAGTAAATAAAATGTATCCTTGGTAAGACTAACATAAACTAAAATTGTCGAAAATACATTTTACATACAACTGACAACTAGGAACAACTTGGCAGTACAACTATATGTATTTGTGAGGTTTAATTTTGGCACTAACACGTTTTGCATGTTTCCGCAAACTTATTGTTTTTCTTTTCCGCTAAAAACAAAACCTTTTCCACGTTTCTCACTTGCTCCTTTGTCTGATACAAACAAAAACAAAAATAAGATTTGTTTATTCTCCTTTCCTCATTTCATTTCCATTTCAACAACTTTCCTCATTTTGAAATTAGGGTTACTTGTTAAGAAGAAGAAAGAGAAGAAGGAAAATTGAGCACGAAATTGAAGGTAAATTAACAATTATTTACGGATTTGAGGATAACAAGTCCACTGATTTGGAGATTTAGGGTTGGGCAAATCGATTGATTGGTCAAGTGAAATCGATTTGGTCGGGGTTGGTTAAATCGCCATGCTCGGGTTTTAGCTTAACTTGGTTGGTGAAATCGATTGATTGGTCAAATCAGTTTCGGGTTTTAGCTTAACTTGGTTGCTCAAATCGATTGAAGTTCATATATGGTCAAATTGATTTCGGGTTTTACAGATATGGTGAAGTTTAAAAACGTGGATATTTTTGGCGAGTTCGACACAGGCTCCAACAGGAGCTACTATGGAGAGACATCGTCGAATGAAGAGATACCATTTTAGGGAGACGATTTGGATGCATACCGCAAACCAAGTCCGATACCGACGAGATGGCCGGAAGAGAAAGGTATTCTGACTAAATGTTACTGTGGAGGCGAAGTTGTTATACGTACTCACGGGTGGGGTCATGCCTATGAGGGGCAGAAATTCTATAGTTGTGGAGGAGATATCGATGTAAACTTACTTGGACTACTTTACTAATGTACTACACGTTTTGTGATTGTTGTTTATGTTTTGTGATTATATCTGTGATTGTTGGTTAGGATGGAGAATGCCACATTTATAAAAGGTGTGACGAGGCTATGGTAGTGGAGATTGACTTAGCCAAGACCAAACCGAAAAACCAAGAGGCCAAACTTAAAGATCATGAGGCCAAGCACGAATCAACGGCTAAGGAAATTACTCAACTGAAGGAGGTGGTGGTTGAGCTTCAGTCCACGGTTATTCGCCTTCAGAGGAAGCCGGTACCACAGTGTAATGTTGTTTGACTCTCCTTGTACTTGTTACTTTCGGACCTAGTTGCTTATGTTGTAATGTTGTTTGCTTTGCTTCCTTGAACTACTTGTAATGTTGTTAAAATTGCATCTTTGAACTATTTGTAATCATGTTTGCACTACTTCTAATCACTAAGTACAAGGAACATTAATAATACCATCCAAAAAGTACCATACATAGAGAGTACTTAAAACCACAAATCCAAATCATAGTTTTTCACAGATTTGGATTTTTCCGAATACTACAAAGTTTTTCCGAAATAGAAATAGTTTTTCCGAATAATACCAAACCAAAGTTTTTGAGTAACTACTTGTTAGTACGTGCACGCGTCCTTGGTACACTAAAAGCTCCAGTTACAAGATTTGTGTAACTCTTCCTCTTCCTCTTGACCTTGCCCACTACATCAGCATTACCAGAATCATCACCCACTGCGTCAGTATAACCAGTACCACCACAGTTTTCCACAGATTCCATTCTTTTATCCAACTTACCAAGCTTCAAGGTCACATTTTTTCCATACATTTCATCTTCTCACCCAATTCCTTAAACCCACTTAGTATCATTTCCTTAATATCCTCACCAACAACATTTTTGATCTCCTTATCCTTACCCTTTCTCTTAGACCGACCCGCAACAATACATTTTCGGCCATCGACATCTTTTTTGAAGTAATCTTGGAACCAAATCTTCTTATCCTTCTCTAAGATTTTCTTCCAACCGTCAATAATTGGATCACAATGACCGCTCTCCTCAGGATCATCCATGATTCTTCTCATAAGAGCAACCTCAATCAAGTTAGGTTCAATGATACTTTTAATATCCTATGAAAATTACAACAACCAATTTCCGAAATCAAAGATAAATCCACAAATCAATAACAGGAAAGGAAATATATCATTAACACTAACCTTAGTGCTTCCAAGTACATCATTAATTTCAGTAAGTGAAAAACCTTTCATCGCGCTTCCTTTGAATGAACTTTTGCACATCCTAGGGCAGCAAGGCGATGCTTCTTTTTCCTCTTTTCTAAACTTGTCCTTTAAAACATGGATAGCCTCAAAGGCTAGAATCTACTAGTCATAAAAAAAAAACATTTATCACATCACCAAAAAATCACAACAAATTAAAAAAATCATTAACAATAGCTAATTTTAGAAGTCGTAATTACCTCCAAAGGAATTATGAAACTTGGAAAGCACCAAGATTCTTTGCCTTTTCTATTAAAGTTTTCCATCATATGCTCTATGTTATCCATAGTAGCATCGAAAGAGTAACGACCCCACGGAAACGTTTTGCACCTATCAAGATCACTACAAGCCTTCCTAAAAGTTTCATATACCTCTGGTGCATCTTTTCATGTCTTTGCCACTCCATTTATTACACTCGAAAGGAAGTACAATACCGCAATATTCAACCTTTCGTCATTAAACTCCATCGAGGTAATCTTTTTCTCTAGCCGCATATGTTACCTTACCATCAAAATGCCTCTCAACAAGACTCTCATTACCAAATGTTTTATAATCTAGAGGATACTCATGACTGTCCAATCCACACAAAAGTGTGTGTTCCCTAAGAGAGTATAAGATTGGAACCCCATTTACCACAAACCAAGCTTCTTTCTTATTATCCGTCTTCATCGTGTGTAGAAGAAGCATCCACATGCCCATCGTTTTGTGGTTTGGTTCTTGTGCCATGTGGAAAAAGTGAACAAATTGCGGATGTGAGGTGAACCATTCCAACTCCAACGGGTTAAGTACTTTCTTTAATGTCCTCACCGCCTTCTCAACATAACATTTTGTTCCAATTTTTAAGGTACCCCCATACTCGGTGTTAGGGAACCACATCTCGGTTGGAAGCATTGCTTCCTCAGTATCCTACAAAAAAAAATCAAAAGAACCACAGTATTACCTAGTGTTACTCTATACTTCTATATGTACTATATTCAATTAGACTAAGTCTCCAGGTTACATACCGTAGACTAATTGTCGGATGCTTATTCAACAACATCCTCACCATTTTCGTCTTCCTCGTCATTTTCCTCACCATGTTCTTCCTCATCATCTTCCTCACCATCGTCATCACCAACTTCTTCGGACTCATCATCTTCCTCACCATCGTCATCACCAACTTCTTCGGACTCAACTTCTTCCTCACCATCGTCCTCACCACCTTCTTCGGACTCAACTGCTACCTTACCATCATCCTCACCACCTTTTTCTTCACCATCGTCCTCAATTTCTTCACCGTCATCATCCTCAGTTGGTTAGGTTACGATTCCTTCTCCTCGAACTTTGGTTGTTTCGACTGTTGGTTCGATTACGGTTTCTTCTCCTCGGGTTGCGGTTGTTTCGACTGTTGGTTCCGGTGGAGAAGCATCGTCCGATGTTTTGCTTAATTCCCGTATCTTTGAAATCTCGTTCTTCTTCCCTTTATACATTGTTTTCACCATTGATCCAATTCCGATTTCAACTTACACCACAAGAGAATTTTGAATTTTGAATTGAGTTCGACGGTTTTTTTTTCCGATTTTAACAAGAATAATAGGAAGAAGGTAGAAGAAACTGATTCGGTAAATTAGGGTTGCGCAGTTAATTGTTTTACCCGGATATAACCCGATTGGGTCGAAATCGGGTCGAAAACCGGGTGAAACTGAGGCCAAAATTGTAAATTCCTCACCCTTTACATTAAAAAAAAAAACAAAAAAAAAACTCTGTTATAACATCAGTATCTTCTACATTGACTTTCCTACAAGGAGTGTCACAGACATTGACTCCTATTTACAACATGAAAAGATAAATTCGTTACCAGATGTATTGTATACCTCTTTCAAGATTGATGCAACATAACAAAACAAAACTTAACTCGCCACGTTAAGGAACAGAGACAAGTGATCGTCAAGTTTATATGAAGGCTAGTGAAACCCTCAACATAACCAAGTCTTTTGACTAAAAGAAAATCTCTATATTATTAGAATTCAGAAAGCAAAATTAAAGCCAAAAAATTCAAACCTATAAACCAATAACTAATTAGTCGACCAAGGATTCAGAAAGCAAAATAAAAACCAAAAACACAAATTTAGAAACCAATAAGTAATTAATCGACCAACATAAATCCATCAGCAAAAGATTTGTCCTTCTTCTTGTCGAGTTCATCTTTAAGATACGACACCATCAGCTCGAGATTCTCGACGTTATCCTCCAAGTAGTCCTCGAGTTCTTGGATCCGAGATACATCAGCATCATGTGTTTTCTTTCTCTCCAAAGAATCATCCTCAAACTTCGACATCAAACACTCGAGCTGAAATCCATATTCAAACTCAACCTCATTGATGCGTACCTCAACTTGTTCGATCCGAGACCTATCAGCATCCTTTGTTTTCTTTCTCTCCAAGGAATCCTCCTCAAGCATTGACTTCAAATAGTCAAGCTTCAAGTCCAGCTTCATTACCTCAAGATTCTTGACACGTTCCGCAAGTTTTTGGACACAAGATCCATACGCATCATAAATTTTCTTCCTCTCCAAGGAAATGTTCTCAAGCTTTGTCCTCATATACTCAAACTTTAAGCCAGTTTCCATCTGCTCAATATTCTTGAGGCGTTCCTCGAGTTGCTGGGTCCGAGAGTTTTCTTTCTTCATCTCCAAGGAAACCTTACCAAACATTGTTTCTAAAATCTCTACCTTGAAGCCTGTTTCCATCTGTTCAAGATTCTTGATGCGTTCCTCGAGTTCGTGAATTCGAAACTTATCACTAACTTGTGTTATCTTCATCATCCGCTCAAGATTCGTGAAGCGTTCCTCGAGTTGTTGGTCTCGAGACTTATCTGCATCTTCGGCTTTCTTCATTATATGCTCAAGAGTCGTGAAGCGTTCCTCAAGTTGTTCGACTCGAGACCCATCAGCGTCTTCTACTTTCTTCATCTTCAAGGAAAGCTCTTCAAGCTTCGATTTCAAGCTACCCATTTCTATCAACTTAAGATTTTTGATGCGTTCATCGAGCTTTGACTTCAACCAGCCGAGCTTGAAACCAACATCCATCAGTTCACTCAACTTGCTGCTTGCCTTTGTAAGTTTAGTCTCTGAAAGGCTTTTTGGAGGCTTCTCAAGTTTTCTAATGAGCTTGAGGAGGACATTCATGTATGTTGTCTTCACTGCTTTATTATTTAGCTTAAAATCTTCTGCGATGTTTGGGTGTTCTGCGAATAATTTCCTTACTGAAGTAACCTGCCATGGAAAAGTATGTTTATTTCATTACTAAGACAAGGAAATCTGAATCTAAAAGAAACAACCCTATACGGCAAAATATTATTTTAAAACAACAAATATTTTCGAACTTACTTGAGAAGCCAAAACTTGAAAACCATTGATTTCGACAGTTTCATTCTTCTTTAAAACATCTTCTTCGCCTTCTCCATCAACAGCTTCAACAACGTTAATGTAGACTTCAATGATGAGTTTGTCATTCTCCAAAGACCCTTCTTCCTGCAACTTGCTTAGATACAAGGCCTTTAAGCAACCCCACCCTAAACTCCCAGGGCAAAACAAGTAGCTTTTAACTTCAGCTGTGGAACAAAAATAATACAACAAACAAAATTTGGTCAACGTTTTCAACTATAACATGCTTATGTATAGTGGCTATCTCATCAAGATTTCGAACATGAGCTTAGGTCTATATATATATAAGGATCAAATTTACCATTAATTTTCTTAAACAACAAGAAAAAGATTCAAAACATGGAATGATATAACTTCATTACATGCTGTTCTGTAGAGAACTTTGCCGGATTGATTTAACATTACAAACATAAGTTGAGCACTCCTCTTCCATCCAGTTCGTAATGAGTTAGAGTTTGCAACCCAAAGGTACGAAGACAAGTGATTTCCAGCCAAAGTTTCTATCTTGGGATAAGTCTTGAGATACCTGAAAGAATATGAAACAACCCCTTACTTACAATCAAACACAAACACATCAAATCATCAAAAACACATTATTCTTTGAGACACAGAGCGAGAGAGATTCATAAAGCTAGTTTATTGTTTTACCATTCGCATCCGCCACTCACAAAGGTCTCAGAAAATATAGATTTCTTCTGTAATATGTTATTAATCTCAAACCTAAAACTCGGCTTTTGAGTCCACATATTTGATCAAAAAGCTTTGGTAGATTTTGTTATTATTTAGAGAAGATTAGAAGACGAAATTTGCCGAAAATTTGTTTGTTTACTTTCACTGATAAAGAAGTCCGTTTTATAGAAGATAGAGGAGGCCGACATAAAAAAGAAAAGAAAAAAAAAAAAGAAAAAAAACTTCTCAAAACCCTAGTTCAAAAAAGAAAAAGGGAAATTTGCCAAAATAAGACACATCGATTTATACAATGTCTCATTAGGACTTAGTCATATATTTTTCGAAAATGCTCATTCTTTTTTGAAAAAAAATTCAAATATAAGGTTTTTAAATCTGAAAAAAATCTGAAAATTATAAGCATGTCATGAATAATACATTTATATAAAAAAATTTATTTTTGAAGTTGAAAGTAATTTATTAAAAATGAGTCTAGTATTCCATTCTGCCATTGATTTTTTAGTAGAATTTAGATTCTGCGTATGTCAAAAAGTCTACCAAAAGTAGAAACAAGTTTCTACTTATTTTTACATTCTACAATCGCGAAGAGCCATTTTCCCACCACTTAGTCTCATTCTACCAACCGCATATAGTACTTTCTGCCTCATGATTCTACTATTTGAAAACCATCTACTAAATAGTAGAATGTACTTTCTCCACAGTTAATAACCATATCCTTAAATTTAGGAGTGAATATTTTATTTCCTAAAATAAATATTTGTAAATATATTATTAATTTTTTAAAATATTACGTTAATATTTTTTACATTATTAACGTTTTTTAAAAATATGTTATAAGAATTTTTATTTATTTAATTAATTATTTGTATTAGTAATTTCCTATTTTAAATAACTTAAAAAATTTAAAACAAACATTTTCCTTTTATGATTTTCTAATTACTGAAAAAATAAATATTAATCAACTATTTAGTAAAAACATTATTAATAATAACTGAAAAAAATTGAAAACTTTTTTTTTTACAAACGCTTTTTATTAATAATAATAACTGAAAATTCTTATAATATGTCTGAAAACTTTGTTACAAATATTAACGTTTCAAAAACTTTGTTACAAATATTACAATGTTGAATAATTATATTTGTTAATGGATTTTGTTATTACTAATGTTACAAATATTAATTTTTTTATTAATATTACAAATATTATATTTGTTAGAAAGTTGAATAATTTTAAATTAAAAAGTTTCAACTGAAAACTTTGTTACAAATATTAATAATTGAAATATTATTCAACTATTTATTTATATATTATTAATTTTTTATTAATAATATTTCAGTTTTTTTTATAAAAATAAATATTAGATAAACTTATTTGATGTTTTTTTACCCAAAAATTAATTATTATTCAGTTTAGATTTGGTAAATATATGATTTTATTTATTTTCCTTTTTTGATTTTCTAATGACTGAAAAAATTGAAAAATTACCACATTAAGGATATATTTGGGATTTAGAATTACATAGTCCTATTGGTACATTTTTATACTCCAAAAATCCTAATGAGACATTGTACAAATCAATTTGTCTTATTTTGGCAAATTTCTCAAAGAAAAAATATATCCTATCTTATATATATTAATTGAGGAGATACTAAAATCTCAAAATCCTAGGTTTCACTCATTGACTCATTCTAACTTAAAAAAAATCATATTTGTCATGCTAAGAGTGTTTTAAGACTAATTATCATTTTATTAAAAAAATTAAGAAAGATAAAATTTCCTAAAACTTATGAACTAAAATCATCTACAACCCTAAATCATTTCACCGTATAATTCAAACTTTACATGATATTGATTTCATTTTGTGAGAATCGAGGAAATTTGATCATAATTATGAACTTTGGTGTTCATGAGTTATCCCCTTTATAATTTGTATCATTGTTCATCAACATCATGCTTATTTCCATATCGAATGCATATTCATGTAATATGCTTATAACATGGTCACATGTCTTCTTTAACAAAAAAAAAAAAAATTTATCCTTCCTATTATTTTTTACAATTCAAGGTCCCAATTTTACTTCTTCAAAGCTATGAACTTTTAGCCTTTCATGTAGTTTTTATTTATTTTAGTGTCAGTTGTTTCTCGGGATTATTTAGCTTGAATGTTAAACTTTACACTCATATTCTGGATTATTATCAACAAAATAATTAATTACTAAGGTGCATTAATGAGAAAAAGAAAGAAAAATGATGGATTATCAACTAAATAAATAAATAAGCCTTTATTTGCCTAAACAAAAAAAAAAGAGGCAGGCCCCCACGCAGGAAATTGTTTTGGCCCATCAACTTTAAAAAAATAAAAAATCTAAAACTCCCAATAACCGGAACTCAAACTGGTGACCTCTCCGCTACGATGAGAGGAGAAGAATCAATAGAGATATTTCACCTTTACCGAAAGTTAATGTCCCTTAAACAAAATAAAGTCTACGCCAGCCAAGCACATGCTTCACTGGCTTCGTCTTAGGGCCTCTAACGACCGCAATCCAAAAATCGAGAATTTTTGGAGGTGTCGATCGACACCCTTAGCGAGTGTCGATCGACACCAATTCGTGAATCGCGTATCGGTTTGTTAAAACCGCGATTTTCACGCGGTTTAATTGTGAAAAACCCTAAGCTCGATCCTTTTATTGTTCTGGGAGCACGAGCCATCGAGGGAGAAAGAAAAATCAGAGAGGTTTTGTGAGGAAGAAGAGAGAACCGAGAGAGAGATTGGTTTCGTTGCGGATTTGTTTGAGTTCTCGGAGTTTCTCTTTGTCGTTCGTGTTCGTGGATCGATCGGGGGCGTTCTCCTTGTGGTTCCAGCGAGGAATCAGTGAGACCGTGATCGTGAGCAGTCGGTTCGTCGTTGTTGTCTGTCCATTCATCTTCGTTTAGCGAGGTGAGTGCGTGATCGTTTAGGAAATGCTAGGATCGGATATTGAGGATTGATTGTTGTTTTGATGGTTGTTTCGTTATTGATCATGTTGTGTTATCTTTGTGTCGTGTTCGATTCGTGTGGATTGAGTGCTGTATTGATTCGTGATGGACCGAGACTGAGCCGTGTGAGGATAGGCTCGGTGTCTGGGTTCTGAAACAGAGTGTCGAACGACGCCTAGAGGCTGTGTCGATCGACACCCTGTGAGGAAGACGATACTCGATTTGGTCGTGTGTCGATCGACACTAGCGTGGCATGTAACGATCGACACTAGAGTTGCACGTAAAGGAAAATTGTGATGGTGGAATCAAGGCGAGGACGGGGGATGATAGGATGTCTATTTAGTTATGTTATTGGATTTTTAGTAGCTTGCTAGGTTGCTAGCTTTAAATTGTTAGACTTGAGTTTCCTGAGGAATTTAAATTGTTGGAATTATTGGTTATTATTTTATTAGAATTTGGATTTTAATTTATTGGTTGTTTCCCGCTGGTTGTACACCCTGAATTAGTCGTTGAGGATTAAATGATTATGGGATCATTTAATCCAGACTAATTATTTATTTAATTATTTAAAAAAAAATGCGGGTGTTACATTTTGGTATCAGAGCCTATATGGTTTTAGAACGTTTGGTTGTTTGATTTGAGTTTATGTGTAGTAGTTGAGTATAGAGTCTTAGATCATCCTCCCGAGCCTCCAGTGTGATTCCACGGTATGTTTTGTGTTGTTTTTCTTTATGACTTATAGTAGCTTAGCCTGTATTTTTGGGAATGCAGTGCAGTGAGATGGCTCCAGGAGCTAGAGGTCGTGGCAGAGCTGGTGCTCGGGTTGGCAGAGCTGGTGCCCGTGGAGGCCGAGGTCGTGGTCGTAGACCAGTGGTTGAGTTGTCCAGTAGCGTGGCTGCGAGTGCTACACAAGTGTCAGATAATCCTACACATCTTGCGGGATCTGTGAGCGAGACCGGTGCTAGTGCTAGTGTGAGTGTTGTAGGCACCGGGAGAGGTGTCGGGTTGGCTGGTGGAGGAGTGGGCCCATGTGTGGGTGTTGCTCCAGCTCAGGATCGATTGGATCGTATGGAAGGTATTCTGGCACAGTTGCTGGAGCGGTTTCTGGCGGCAATTCTGGTTCAGGCTCCAATGGTGCCTCCAGTGACGGAGGTGTAGCCGAGGGCTGCGGTGGCTGAGGCGCGTCCGACTTATCTAGAGATGATGGGTCAGATGCAGTATATGAGTACTGCTTTCTTCGCGGGCGGTGTTGGGTCTGAGGAGGCAAACGAGTGGCGTATGCGCATGGAGCACAACTTCCGTTTGGTTTGATGTCCGGAGGATTATCGGGTTGAGATAGCGGTGCATTATATGAGTGGTGACCTGGTGCATTATGGACCTGGGGAGAGTTCGTAGCTAAGTTTAACGCCAAGTACTTTCCTCAGGAGGCTTTGGATCGTCTCGGGACGAGGTTTGTGGAGCTGGTTTCGGGTGATCGTACAGTGCGAGAGTACGACGCAGAGTTCAGCAGGCTTCTAGTCTATACAGATCGAGACATGGAGGACGAGCAGACGTAGGTTCAGAGGTTCCTGAGGGGACTTAGAGATGATTTGAGGATTCATTACAGAGGTTCAAGGGCATATCCGACCGATGTGTCCCAGATTGCAGCAGGCAACTATAGCCATGATTCAGCTAGCTGGTGTGCAGCCTATAAGTCAGATTACGGCAGTGCTGCAGCCGATTTTTCAGATCAGGCCGGCACCGAGGGTGTTTTCAACGACACAGTTCAGTCAGAGCAGTGGAGCCGGATAAATCACAGGTAAAATTCTAGACTCAAACTTCGTAAATTCCTATTGGTAAAATTTTGTTGTGTTGTGCCGGTGTTCTTTTATTTTACTTGTGGTTGAGTCATCAGGGTTCTCAATGCATGTAAATTGTGTAGGGACCTTGTTAGTGGGCGGTTTTGAGTCCCACATTTTTTGATTCTGGAGCATCAAACTGCTAAATCACTCCTGAGTGTGCTGAGAGTGGCATTCGAAGGTTTCCTGGTTACTTCGGGCCGTGCTAGAGTAGTAGATATTCAGATTGCGGGGCATTCGATGCCAGCGGACTTGGTGGTTAGTCCAGTAACATTGTATGATGTGATTCAGGGTATGGTCTGGTTGTCTTTCTATCAAATTCACTTGGATTGTTATCGAGGCAAAGTGGTCTTCGAGCGGGCTGGAGAGAAGTTGGTATTTCCGGGTTTGAGGCCGACTTCCAGTAGCCTTTTGATCTCACCTATTCAGGCAGAGCAGATGATAAAGCGAGGTTGCGAGGTATATTTGGCAACGATTATGATATCATAGGCCAAAAGTGAGGTTGCTTTTGAGGATATTTGGGTTGTTCAGGAGTTCGAGGATGTATTTCGATCGTTGAAGGGATTACCACCATCTCGGTCTGATCCTTTCATGATTGAACGAGAGCCTAGGACAACTCTGATATCTATGGCTCCACCACAGTTGAAGAAGCAGTTAGAGGATCTTCTGGATAAAAGTTTTATTCGTCCGAGTGTTTTGTTGTAGGGAGCGCCGGTTTTGTTCGTGAAGAAGAAGGATGGTAATTTTCGATTGTGTATCGATTATCGGGGTTTGAACCGAGTCACTATAAAGAACAGGTACCCTCTCCCAAGGATTGATGAGTTGTTGGATCAGTTGAGGGGTGCGACCTGGTTCTCCAAGATAGACTTGGCTTCAAGGTATCATCAAATTCTGATGGATGAGGCAGATGTTCGCAAGACAGCATTCAGGACGAGATATGGGCATTTTGAGTTCGTGGTTATGCCTTTCGGTTTGACGAATGCGCCTGCGGCATTCATGAGGTTGATGAACGATGTGCTCAAGGAGTATTTGGACGTGTTCGTGATTATTTTTATTGACGATATCTTGGTTTACTCGAGGAGTCCCAAGAAGCACGAGGCTCATTTGCGGTTCGTTTTAGAGAAGCTTCGGGAGCAGAAGCTTTATGCGAAGTTGAGCAAGTGCTGTTTTTGGCAGAGGCAGATGGAATTCTTGGGTCATTTCGTGTCTGCAGAGAGAGTTTCTGTGGATCCGGCCAAGATTGAGGAGATTTCTAGGTTTAGCAGGATACTACAGGAGATTCGTCAAGGGCTTTGCGAGTATGGCGCAGCCAAAGACAAAGTTGACTGGTAAGGAGGTTCCGTTCGTTTGGTCGCCGGAGTGCGAGGAGAGCTTTGCGAGGCTCAAGGAAATGTTGACTAGTACACCGGTGTTGGCATTACCCAAGTCAGGGAAGCCTTATACCGTGTATACTGATGCTTCAGGAGTTGGTTTAGGTTGCATTTTGATGCAAGACGGTCGAGTTATCGCTTATGCTTTGAGGCAGTTGCAGGGTAGTGAGCGTAATCGGCCTACGCACGATCTTGAGTTGGGAGCTATTGTCTTTACGCTTAAGATTTGGAGGTCTTATCTGTATGGAGGTAGAGTGCAGATTTTTACGGTTCACAAGAATCTGCAGCATATCTTCACTCAGCCATTGTTGAATATGAGACAGAGGCGCTAGGTTGAATTACTGCCAGATTATGATCTAGAGATCATATATCATCCGTGCAAGGCTAATCAGGTAGCAGATACCTTGAGTCAGAGGAGGTTTGTTTTGGCTCGTGAACAGGATATCGAGGATTTGGTAGGCGAGATTAGCACATTGTGTCTTTGTGCTATTTCGCACGAGCCTTTGGGCTTAGAGGCAGTGGAACATGCAGATCTTCTCAGTAGGATTAGAGTGGCTCAGCAGAGTGATCAGGGTCTGGTGGGCGTGTCGTGAGCGATTGATTCAGAGTATCTGGTCCCTTTGAATGGGATGGTTTTGATTCGGGGTCGAGTGTGTGTACCTCGTGATGAGGCATTGAGGCAGGAGACTCTGAGTGAGGCTCATACGAGCAAGTTCTCGATTCATCCATGTGCAACCAAGATGTACTGTGATCTCAAACGGTATTGTTACTGGGTCGGGATGAAGAGAGATGTGACAGCGTATGTTTCCAAGTGCAATACCTGTTTGTTGGCTAAGGCCGAGCATGGAGTTCCGAGTGGTCTTCTAAAGAGTTTACCCATTCCTGAGTGGAAGAAGGATATGATTACAAGTGGAAGGCCATGTAGGACGTTGTTATGCTAGACCTAAGTGGGGGAGCACAGTATTCATGGAGCTACTTATGTTCAGGAAACGACGGAGAAGATTTAGGTCGTGAGATTGAACATGAAGGAAGCTTAGGATCGTCAGAGGAGCTATGCTGATAAGCGGAGGCGAGAGCTTGAGTTTGAGGTTGGTGATCGCGTGTATCTCTAGATGGCTATGTTGAGGGGTCCTAACAGATCTATTTTGGAGAACAAGCTGAGTCCGCGGTTTATGGGCCTGTTTCCTATGGTGGAGCGAGTTGGACTGGTTGCGTATCGGCTTGAGTTACCTCCGATCATGAACGCATTTCATAAGGTGTTTCATGTATCGATGTTGAGGAAGTGCCTGCATGAGTCGGAGGAGTTAGTGCCTGACAGTTCTGGCGGTTCCTGTGAGGATTCTGGAGAGAGGAGTCAAGGAGCTGCGTCGGAAGAAGATTCCTTTGTTGAGGATTTTGTGGGATTGTGTCGGTTGCCAGGAGGAGACTTGGGAGTCAGAGGCAAAGATGAAGTTAAAGTTCAGGAAGTGGTTCGACAAGCAGGTCGCAGCGACAAGCCATTTATCCTTGTTAACGGCTTAAAAGGAGTTGGCAGCGGCTGGAGTACTAGCATTCCAAGCTACAATCTGGAAGATATTGTTGAATACATGATGCTTTTTCTCAGCGGTAAAAAGAAGGATGCGGTGCCTTTGATTCCTCATTATAATGGGTTCAAAAGCAATATTTCTAAACACAAAGAGGAGACGTACACAACCACTGGTGTGTATGAGGTTAAGTCCAAACACATTTTAGTTACAGAGCTACCTGTAAATACATGGACTATTCCTTACATGAATGCTATGAAAAAGGTGAAGACAAAAGAAGAGCTGTAACATCCCAAAACAAAATTTAGAATTTTGGTAAAGGTGTCGATCGACACCCATGGTGAGTGTCGATCGACAACAATTGATTTCAGACGGTTCAGTTTTGATTTTTGATTCGGTTTATCGCGGTTTGGGTTAAGGAAAGCCCTAGTCGCGAGTTTATAAGTGGTGTGCAGCCTTTTGGCCGTGGGGAGGAGAGAAATATCGCAGAGAAGCTTGAGAAAAGAGAGATTGTCGTGAGTATTTGCGAATCGTGGGTGTTTTCGAGTTCCTCGTCCGTTCGTTCATGGCGTTTCGTGTGTGGGGTGTTTCCGAGTGAAATCCAGTGCGAGTCGGTGTCGGGTCAGCCTCGTAGGGTCTGTGTTCTTAGTGCCTTTCACTGTTCCGATCTTAAATCGCTAAGGTGAGTTCTTGATCGTTAGGAAATGCTAGAAAAACGAACGTGATTAATTGATGAATAAAGTGATTGATTATTTTGCGTGTTATGGATCGTTTGATACTGTGTATTGCGTGTGAATTGTGTTGATTTGTGTTGAAATCGGTTTGGAAAGTGACCGAGACGAGCCACGTGAGGACATGCTCGATCTCTATTTTCTGAAACTGAGTGTCGATCGACACCTAGAGGTTGTGTCGATCGACACTCGGCGTTAAAATGTGGAAAACGTTTTGTGGTGTCGAGCGACACCATGTTGGGTGTCGATCGACACCCTGTTCTGTGAAATGTTGCTTTTCGGTTTAAATGTGCTTAACCGGAATTTTGGTTCAACTGTTAATTAATCTAAAATTTTAAGTAAAAAGTTAAATTGGAACTGTGATAATTGTTATGTATTCCTTTTTGCGGGATGACCGCTCCACTGAGTATTTATGATAATACTCACGCAACTCTGTTTTTCCCTTTGAGTTGCAGGTAAATGAAAAGTGTGATCGTGGAATCAAGGCCGAGAGAAAAGGATGATAGGGTTATGTTTTAATTGTTTAGTCTAGCGAATCAGTTGGTTAGGTTGCTAGATATTTTATTTTGCATTCCTGAATTCTGGTGTTTGAATTAAATGGTTTAAATCAGTTGTTTATTAAAGGATTAAATTATTGGTTTAAATATTTCTGTTATTTTTCGCAGTAGAATTGTTAGTTAAAAAAAAAAAAAAAAACTTGGTGTTACAAGAGCTGACTTTAAATGAGGACAACATGGAGTGGCTGATGTCTCTCAATGAGACTGAGATTTTGAAGACACTCAAGTTGACCTCATCCATCAGTACAAAAAATATGCATTTATTAGATGATAAAGATCATGTGCATAATTTTGAAACGGTAGAAGAAAGTAAGTAAGATAGATTTCACTTGTTTTTTTCTTCCCATTTTCTATATAATAATATGCTTATCCCTACTTGTAGTTATAGAAAAATTCTGCGCTTTGAAGGTTGATGAGGATAGCGAAAGACAGGTATTGAATATATATATATACTAGGCAAGAACCCGCACTAAGCGCGGGATGAAATTTTTTATAAGTTTTTTAACAAACAATTCAAAAGATTACATCAAAAATATCTCTTAAATTCATTCTTATTACTACCAAACACTCCCTAATTCTCAGAACTTAACTAAATCTTGTCACACCCATGACTTCTTCCATAAAAATCTCGTACCTCTTCCTTTACTCTATCAAAATACTCTTTTTCCATCCGTTGTCAACCATGCCTTATGCTTTACATTCCCCAAAATCTAAGTATCTTTGTTTTATGCAAAAGCCTAATTACACATGCACCATATATAATCTTTTGTTATTTCTCAACCGTGAGTTCTAAACCATATTTTTGCATTTAATTTGGATGATTGATGATAAATCAAAATTAATGACAATTCCTACTTACAAATCTTTCTTTTACGCCTCCTAATCTTTCATATCTTTTATATGTCTTCTTCCTTTGTACCTTAGTTCTTCTTTTGAGATTACGTCTTTTTCTTATCCTTCATATCTTTTACTAACAATATATTTACTATGTTCAGACATCATTTGTTCCTGAACGTCTCCTTCTGCCATTACGGAACAATGATTATTCTTCAAAAAAGTCTTGCGCCGGACATAATTAACAAAAATAGTATTTTGGGAATTTAAATTGAGTATATAAATTTAACACAAAACCAATTACTCATTTCAATCAACGAATGATGTATATTGTATTTTTTAAAATTCGAAGTTTTTTCATCGACATCATATACATAGTTCATGTAAATCATATTAAAGTTATTTTGTAACATCCCAAAACCAAATAGTGATTTTTGGTATAGGGTGTCGATCGACACCAGTGCTGGGCGTCGATCGACACCAGGTTCTGAGTTCAGTTTGGTTTTAAAAAATCGATTCTCGGTTTTCGCTCGGTTATGGGAATGACCTAGGGCTCGAGTATTTAAGCCTTGAGCGATTGTGGCCGCGTTTCTATCAGAGAAAAACGCAGATTAGTCGAGAGGAAAAGAATCAGAGAGAATTGAGAGAGAACTAGGGTTCTCTTGAGTTTGAGAAGCTTTTCTGTCGGTTTTGGGGGGAGGCGACGGCGGTCGAGTCGTGATCGGATTGGAACGAGATTTTAAGGGTACGTTTTCTGATCCATGGTCTTGAGTCCGGTGAAAACCGTTTGTGGTTTGGCTGAGTATTCGCTGAGTTATCGTTGTTTTCGTGAGAGAGGTTTCTGCAGATTCGAAACTGCAATCAGTCTGCTTCAAGGGAGGATTCCCGTCGGACCCTTGAGAATCAGGAGAGGATCTTTATACCGTTAGAAAGATAGTTCTGTCTAGTTTCTAGATCAGGTTTCGGATCCTGATTCGGACCTAAGCTCCGTTCTCTGTGTTTGTTTGATTCCAGGGAGTCGGTTCTGAAATCTCTGTTTTTCCAGTTTCATATAGCAAGATTGCGGGCTGGTTTGCTGTCGATCTGGTGTGATTTAGAAGGAGTTCTATACATAGTTGGAAAGCTATCGGTGTCTAGTTTCCAGATCAGTTTTCAGAACTTGATTTGGTGAAGGGAGTCGCGAGTTATCCCCTTCTGTTTCGGTTGGGGTTTTCCTTGTTCAAACCATTCCCGAGGTGAGTGCGCGACCGTTGGTTCGGATTTGTCGATTATCGAATAGGAATTAGTTTTGGATGTTTAAGAATGAATTGTGGATGTTTGTGTGATGTTTGTGTGATGATTCTGTGTTAGAATCGGCTAGAAATTGTTGAAATCGTGATTTTTGTGTGTTTTGTGCCATTCGGTTTCGGAGAAGAAACCTAGTATCGATCGACACCAAGGTAAATCAAGCGTCGATCGACACCCATGTTTTCTGAATTAAATATTTTTAAATTAATTGTTATTTGATTGTTGATATATCTATAGACGGGAAGACCGTCTCACTAAGTATTTATGAAATACTTACACAACTCGTTTTTCCCAATTGTGTTGCAGGTAAAGGAAAAAGAAAAATGAGACCGCGGGATCATGGCTTTAGGGAGAGGATGATTAGGATTGTTTTTGCTAAGTTTTAGTGAACCCGGATAGGATTTTAGATTTTATTATTTCCCTCTAATTGGATTGAGTCGTTGGTTATTATTGACTGTTATCCATTATACAATACAGTCATTTTATGGGAATTTCCGCATTAAAAAAAAAAAAATAGACCGGGTTTTACATTTTGGTATCAGAGCCTAGACGGTTTTAGGACTGCTAGGTTTGGATGAACTGAGACTATGTGTTTAATTGATTAATTGTGTTTAGTCAAACTTTTAGTCTTAGAAATCATCCTCTCTGGCCTTTAAAGAGATTCTGTGGTAAGTTATTGTTTGTGTTTTTGATTGTGAGTTCTAGTGTCTTAGTGTGTACTTATGATAAGTGCAGTGTGAGATGGCTAGAGTTCCAAGAGGTCGTGGTGGCAGAGCCGGTGGCTGTAGAGGCCGGAGTCGTGGCCGTGGAGGCCGGGGTTGTGTGGCTAAGTCGTTCGAGTGGGAGACTCAGAGTGAGTCGTCGGATCAAGTGGTTGGCTCGCCTGCGTATCAGGAGTTATCAGAGGGCACTGTCAGTGTGCCGGATAGTTCAGGTGGAGCTGGAGTTAGTGCCAGAGCTACGGGTGCGGCGAGAGACCTGGGTGCAGGTGATGCTTCAGGCGGAGTTCAGAATCCGGAGGATCATGTGTCTAAGATGCTAGCCTTGATTTTGGAGCGATTGCCAGGCGTAGTACCAGTGCAGACTCCAGTGGAGGCCCGGAGGGAGCAGTATCTTGCGTGGTCTAGTGAGTTACTGCTCATGGGTCCTTTGTCCTTCTCGGGGAGAAGGAGGCCTGAGGAAGCCAATGAATGGAGATTGAAGGTCGAGCGAAGACTTCGTATTCTCCGATGTCCTGATGAGTTTTGTGTTGATCTAGCGGTGGAGTTCTTGGAAGGCGATGTTCGCCTTTGGTGGACAGGAGTCCAGGCCAAGAGAAGGCGAACCTTGTGGACTTGGGGCGACTTTTTGGGCGAGTTTAATGCCAGGTATTGTCCTCCAGAAATGGTGGAGCAGTTAGAGTTGCAGTTCCAGAGCTTGGTTCAGGGCAACCGATCAGTGCGTGGATATGATGCTGAGTTCAACAGGCTAGTGGTCTATGCGAGTAGCAGCATGGATGGGGAGCGAGCCCAGATGGGCAAGTTCGTGGCAGGACTTCGGATCGGGCTGAAGAAGCCTGGCATGGTTTCCAGGTATGCCTCGAGGGCAGAGTTGGTGGAGGCACTTGTAGCGGCCGAGGGCCTTGAGAAGCAATTCGAGGTTTGAGATGGTTTTGTTTCTTTTTGGTTTTGTTTCCAGTTTCAGAGTTTGAGTTTTGGTGTTATTGCTTCTGGATTATTGTATTTTCGTTGGTGTTGAAAATGATATACATTTTTGAAAATTTATAAGATGACGTTCTTTATTTATTTTCTTATGAGTTATGAGGCGAGTGGCCCTTTTATGTGTTCTATATGTGTGGACCATGGTTGGTCATTCTATGAGGTTATTCTAGGATGGGAATGTTGTGACTGTACCACGTGAGGCGGCTCTAATCAGAGGAGATGTGTGTTCTCCTGTGCGCTTATTGGGAAGTGAGTTCCCAGAATAAGCAGCGAGGGATGTGAGGTCTCTTGCGGGGATATGAGATCCTCAGATACCGTTGGCTCGAGGGTTGTGTCCCGAGAGTGCGAGCGGTATGTTTCGTGTGTGGATTAGAGGGAGCCTCAGAGATCAAGGGAGGATCTCGTGTGGTATGGGCCAAGTCAGGCCGGGATTTTTGTCCATGTTGGATGGGTGTGGAACGAGTGGGAATCTAGTGTAGTGTTGGCTGGAGCAGTCAAGTTTGTGGTCAGTGATAGACGGTTCGGGGGACTCAAGTTGTGAGTCGAAGTATTGCGGGTAAGGCTGGGCCTATGTTTGAGTTCTCGTGATAAATATAGGATTTGGGAAATCCAAATCTGGACTGGCAGATGGCGGTAAATGTTCTTGTTTGATTGTGGTACAATCAACTGCCAGACCTAGTTTGGATTAGGTATAGTCTGGACTGACGGGCGATTATACATGTTCTTGTTTGATTGTTTTACGATTGACCGCCAGACCTGGATGGATTAAGAATGCCGCATTGTGAGTACTGGATGGAACTAGGCAATTTTTGGGCATTTCGAGTTTTGGTTATGCTTTTTGTCTGATTATTGTGCTTGTGGTAAGCACAAGAGGCTGCGTCGTGATCGAGGATTACCTGGACGCGTTGGTTATCATAGAGGATATCTTGGAGTATCCGAGGGATCCCGAGGGGCATGAGGCTCATTTGCGGTTGGTTCTTGAGAAGCTTCGGGAGCAGAAGCTGTATGCTAGTTGAGCAAGTGCAGTTTTTGGCAGCGAGGGATGGGTTCTGGGCCATTTTGTTTCTGCAGAGGGAGTTTCTGTGGATCCGGCTAATATTGAGGCTATTCGAGTTTGGACTAGACCGAGCAGTGCGACCGAGGTCAGGAGTTTCTTGGGTCTGGCAGGTTATTATCGGAGATTCGTCAAGGGCTTTGCGAGTAAGGCGCAGCTGATGGCGAAGTTGACCGGTAAGGATGTTCCGTTTGTCTGGTCGCCAGAGTGCGAGGAGAGTTTTGGGAGACTCAATGAGATATGGACTAGTACGCCGGTATTGGCATTACCCGAGCCGGGGAAGCCTTATACCGTGTATACTGATGCTTCAGGAGTTGGTCTGGGTTGCGTTTTGATGCAAGAGGGTTGAGTTATTGCTCATGCTTCGAGGCAGTTGCAGGGTAGTGAGCGTAATCGGCTTACGCATGAGCTAGAGTTGGGAGCGGTTGTGTTCGCTCTGAAGATTTGGAGGTTTTATCTCTTTGGTGGAAGAGTGCAGATTTTCTCGGATCACAAAAATCTGCAGCATATCTTCACTCAGCCATTGCTGAATATGAGGCAGAGGCACTAGGTTGAGCTGTTGGCGGATTATGATCTGGAGATCACCTATCATCCGGGCAAGGCTAATCAGGTAGAGGATGCGCTGTGTCGTCGGCGTATGGATTCGTCTCGAGAGCAGGATATCGAGTCGCTTGTGAGCGAGGTTAGCACTTTGCGGTTATGTGCTATTTCGGAGGAGCCTTTGGGCTTAGAGGCAGTTGATCTGGCAGATATTCTCAGTAGGATCAGAGTGGCTCAGCAGAGTGAACAGGGTTTGGTTGGTGCATCGCGAGCTGAGGATTCTGAGTTTATTGTCTCTCCGAATAGGACGATTCTGATTTGTGTTTGTTGGTCAAGGACGAGCGCAAGGTTCCGACCGGGCTTTTGCAGAGTTTTACCCATTCCGGAGTGGGAGTGGGATATGATTACGATGGTTTTCGTAGTGGGATTACCGGTTTCGCGGACGTTTGATGCTATCTGGGTGATCGTGGATTGGTTGACTAAGTGAACACATTTCTTGGCCATTAAGAAGACCGATGAAGCGGTTATGTTGGCTAAGAAGTTTGTGCAGGAGATTGTGAGGTTGCATGGAGTGCCAGCCAGTATTATGTCGGATCGGGATCCCAGGGTTGCATCTGAGTTTTAGGGAGCATTTCAGGGAGAGATGGGCACTAAGGTGCATATGAGTATGGCTTATCATCCGCAGACTGATGGGCAGTCAGAGAGGACGACTCAGACTATGGAGGATTTGCTGAGGATGTGTGTTCTGGATTGGGGTGGTCATTGGTATGATCACTTGAGCTTAGTGGAATCTGCGTATAATAACAGCTTTCAGGCGAGTATCGGGATGGCTCCTTTTGAGGCATTGTATGGGAGGCCATGTAGGACGCCTTTATGTTGGACCCAAGTGGGGGAGCGCAGTGTTCTTGGAGCTACTTATGTTCAGGAAATAACGGAGAGGATCCGGGTCGTGAGATTGAACATGAAGGGAGCTCAGAATCGCCATAAGAGCTATTCTGATAAGCGACAGCGTGAGCTTGAGTTTGAGGTTGGGGATCGCGTGTATCGCGAGATGGCTATGTTGAGGGGTCCTAGCAGATCCATTTCGGAGAACAAGCTGAGTCCGCGTTTTATGGGTCCGTTTCCTGTGGTGGAGCGAGTGGGACCGGTAGCGTATCGGCTTGAGTTACCACCGATCATGAAGGTATTTCATGAGGTTTTCCATGTGTCGATGTTGAGGAAGTGCCTGCATGAGTCGGAGGTGTTAGTGCCTGAGTTTCATGCGGATCTACAGCCTGATTTGACGGTTCCGGCGGTTCCCGTGAGGGTTCTCGCGAAGAGAGTCAAGGAACTGCGCCAGAAGAGGATTTCGTTGTTGCATATTTTGTGGGCTTGTGGCGGCTGCCAGGAGGAGACTTGGGAACCATAGGCAAAGATGAAGCTGAAGTTCAGGAAATGGTTCGACGAGCATGTCGCCGATTGAGCTTAGCTTTCTTTGTGGTTCTAGTTTCTTTTGGCCTTTGGTGCCGGTGTTGTTGTTTTGATTCTTGTATTTTCGTTTCGTTGTAACGATATACGTTTTGGAGATTTATAAGATGAGTTTTCCTTATATTTCAGGTGTATCAGATTGTGTTTATGATGTTATGAGTGTGAGGACCAGTGTGGGTCGTATTTTTGTGGATATCACGGTTAGGGAGGATCTAGTGTATACCACGTGAGGTGACCTAGTCGCTGATGTTTATAGGCGTTTTAGCATTTATTACGGATGACTCATGTGCTGGAGATGGTGGTTTCCAGGGTATGTATTGGAGACGGTGGATTCCTGTATACATGCTGAGAGACGGTGGTCTCTCCAGGAGACGGTGTTCTCTCCAGGAGACGGTGGTTTCCTGAGTACTCATACCGAGACGGTGGTCTCCGTTATAGTACAGAGTGCCTATATTGGGACGGTGGTTCCTCTATAGTGCGGGGAGACGATGGTTTCCCGAGGGGACGGTGGTTCCCTAGAGTTTGTGGATGAGTTAAACGTAATAAATGTCTAAGGAACGTGTGTATAAACATAGGATTAGTTCGTGAGTCTCTGAGGTTATGTGAGAATCTCTTGTGGTATTGGCCGGTGCGGGCCAGAGTGTGGTCATGTGTGGACGTATTTTTGTAGGATTCGAGGACGAATCCAGTTTCGTGGGGGAGAATTGTAACATCCCAAAACCAAATAGTGATTTTTGGTATAAGGTGTCGATCGACACCAGTGCAGGGCGTCGATCAACACCAGGTTCTGAGTTCGGTTTGGTTTAAAAGAATCGATTCTCGGTTTTTGCTCGGTTATGGAAATGACCTAGGGCTCGATTATTTAAGCCTTGAGCGATTGTGGCCGCGTTTCTATCAGAGAAAAACGCAGATTAGACGAGAGGAAAAGAATCAGAGAGAACTGAGAGAGAACTAGGGTTCTCTTGAGTTTGAGAAGCTTTTCTGTCAGTTTTGGGGGGAGGCGACAGCGGTCGAGTCGTGATCGGATTGGAGCGAGATTTTAAGGGTACGTTTTCTGATCCATGGTCTTGAGTCCGGTGAAAACCGTTTGTGGTGTGGTTGAGTATTCGCTGAGTTATCGTTGTTTTCGTGAGAGAGGTTTCTGCAGATTCGAAACTGCAATCAGTCTGCTTCAAGGGAGGATTCCCGTCGAACCCGTGAGAATCAGGAGAGGATCTTTATACCGTTGGAAAGATAGTTCTGTCTAGTTTCTAGATCAAGTTTTGGATCCTGATTCGGAGGTAAGCTCCATTCTCTGTGTTTGTTTGATTCCAGGGAGTCGGTTCTGAAATCTCTGTTTTTCCAGTTTCATATAGCAAGATTGCGGGCTGGTTTGCTGTCGATTTGGTGTGATTTAGAAGGAGTTCTATACATAGTTGGAAAGCTATCGGTGTCTAGTTTCCAGATCAGTTTTCAGAACATGATTTGGTGAAGGGAGTCGCGAGTTATCCCCTTCTGTTTCGGTCGGGGTTTTCCTTGTTCAAACCATTCCCGAGGTGAGTGCGCGACCGTTGGTTCGGATTTGTCGATTATCGAATAGGAATTAGTTTTGGATGTTTAAGAAAGAATTGTGGATGTTTGTGTGATGTTTGTGTGATGATTCTGTGTTAGAATCGGCTAGAAATTGTTGAAATCGTGATTTTTGTGTGTTTTGTGCCATTCGGTTTCGGAGAAGAAACCTAGTGTCGATCGACACCTTATGGTGTATCGATCGAAACCAAGGTAAATCAAGCGTCGATCGACACCGTGCGATGTGTCGATCGACACCCATGTTTTCTGAATTAAATATTTTTAAATTAATTTTTATTTGATTGTTGATATATCTATAGACGGGAAGACCGCCTCACTAAGTATTTATGAAATACTTACGCAACTCGTTTTTCCCAATTGTGTTGCAGGTAAAGGAAAAGGAAAAATGAGACCGCGGGATCATGGCTATAGGGAGAGGATGATTAGAATCGTTTTGGTTTGCTATTTTTGCTAAGTTTTAGTGAACCCGGATAGGTTGTTAGATTTTATTATTTCCCTGGAATTGGATTGAGTCGTTGGTTATTATTGACTGTTATTGGATTTATTTTATGGGAATTTCCGCATTAAAAAAAAAAAAATAGACCGGGTTTTACTTTTTTAACCTCAAATATTTGTTTTGAAGGGTTATATACGAAGATTTATATCATTGTTTTCTATTATTAGTACAACTTAATCTACCCTTTACAAAAAAAAACCCAAACAATACGAACCTTCTATGTCGTCTCCTGAACATAAGTAGCCCCATGGATACTGCGCTCCCCCACTTGGGTCCAGCATAAAGGCGTCCATCCCGATACTCGCCTGGAAGCTGTTATTATACGCGAACTCAACTAATCCCAAGTGATCGAACCACTGACCACCCCAATCCAGAACGCACATCCTCAGCAAATCCTCTATAGTCTGAATAGTCCTCTCTGACTGCCCATCAGTCTGTGGATGATAAGCTGTACTCATATGCACCTTAGTGCCCATCTCCGCTTGAAAGGCTCTCCAGAACTCTGATGCAAACCTAGGATCTCAGTCAGAAACAATACTGGCTGGCACTCCATGCAGCCTCACAATCTCTCGCACAAACCTCGTAGCCAACTTAGCCGCTCCATCGGTCTTCTTAATTGGCAAGAAGTGTGCTGACTTAGTCAATCGGTCCACGATCACCCAGATAGCATCATAAGTCCGCGACGTCGGCAAGCCAACCACGAAATCCATCGTAATCATCTCCCATTTCCACTCCGGAATGGGTAAACTCTGCAGAAGACCACCAGGAACCTTATGTTCTGCCTTAACCAAAGAACACGTGTTGCACTTAGCAACAAAAGCGGCCACATCTCTCTTCATCTTGACCCAGTGATAATACCGTTTGAGATCACGATACATCTTGGTCGCACCCGGATGAATCGAGAACTTGCTCGAATGAGCCTCACTCAGGATCTCCTGCCTCAACACCTCATCTCGAGGTACACAAACCCGACCACGAATCAGGATCGTCCCATTCAGAGAGACAAAAAACTCTGAATCCTCAGCTCGCGACGCACCAACCAAACCCTGATCACTCTGCTGAGCCACTCTGATCCTACTGAGAAGATCTGCCTGATTCACTGCCTCTAAGCCCAACGGCTCCTCGGAAATAGCACAAAGATGCAACGTGCTAATCTCGCCCACTAAAACCTCGATATCCTGCTCACGGGCTGAATCAGACCTCCACCGACTCAAGGCATCTGCTACCTGATTAGCCTTGCCCGGATGATAGGTGATCTCCAGATCATAATTCGCCAACAACTCAACCCAACACCTTTGCCTCATATTCAACAATGGCTGAGTGAAGATGTGCTGCAGATTCTTGTGATCCGTGAAAATCTGCACTTGCCCCCCATAGAGATAAGACCTCCAAATCTTCAGAGCGAACACCACTGCTCCCAACTCTAGATCATGCGTAGGCCGATTACGCTCACTACCCTGCAACTGCCTCGAAGCATAAGCAATAACTCGACCCTCCTGCATCAGAACGCAACCCAAACCAACTTCCGAAGAATCGGTATACACGGTATAAGGCTTCCCCGACTTAGGTAATGCCAATATCGGCGTACTAGTCAGCATCCCCTTAAGTCTCGTAAAACTCTCCTCGCACTCCGGCGACCAGACAAATAGAACATCCTTACCGGTCATTGGCTGCGCTATACTCGCAAAGCCCTTGACGAACCTCCGATAATATCCTGCTAAACCCAAGAAACTCCTGATCTCGGTAGCACTGCTCGGTCTAGGCCAATCTCGAATAGCCTCAATCTTAGCCGGATCCACAGAAACCCCCTCTGCAGACACAATATGGCCAAGAAAACCCATCTCTCGCTGCCAGAAACTGCACATGCTCAACTTAGCATACAATTTCTACTCCCGAAGCCTCTCCAGAACCAACCGCAAATGAGTCTCATGCTCCTCGGGACTCGTCGAATATACCAAAATATCATCAATGAAAATGATAACGAACACGTCCAGATACTCCTTGAACACGTCGTTCATCAATCTCATGATTGCCGCAGGCGCATTCGTCAAACCGAAAGGCATAACCACAAACTCAAAATGACAATAACGCGTCCTGAATGCCGTCTTGCGAACATCCGCCTAAGAAATCGGAATCTGATGATACCCTAAAGCCAAGTCAATCTTGGAGAACCAGGTAGCACCCCTCAGCTGATCCAGCAACTCATCAATCCTTGGAAGAGGGTACTTGTTCTTCACAGTGACCCAGTTAATCCCCCGGTAATCGATACACAACCGGAAACTCCCATCCTTCTTCTTTACAAACAGAACCGGTGCTCCCCACGGCGAAACACTCAGACGAATAAAACCCTTACCCAGAAGGTCCTCTAGCTGCTTCTTCAGCTCTGCCAACTCTGAGGGAGCCATCCTGTAAGGAGCCTTAGATATCGGGGTTGTTCCAGGCTCCAGCTCAATCGTGAAAGGATCAGACCGAGATGGTGGTAATCCCTTCAACGACCGAAAAACATCCTCAAATTCCTGAACAATTCGAATATCCTGAATAGCAACCTCACTATTGGACTCCGACATCACAATCGTCGCCAAAAACGCCTCGCAACTTCGCTCTAACATCTGCTCTGCCTGAATAGCCGAGATCACAAGACTACTGGAAGTCGGTCTCAACCCCTGAAACACCAACCTCCCACCATCGCGCTCGAAGCTCACTCTGCCTCTGAAACAATCTAGATGAACCTGGTAAAACGATAACCAGTCCATCCCAAGAATCACATCATAAAGCGCCACTGGACTAATCACCAAGTCTACCGGCATCGAATGCCCCGCTATCTGAACATCCACCGCTCTAGCACGGCCTGAAGTAGCCAGGAAACCACCTCCAGCCACCTTGACCATGCCTGCACGCTCACCAGTGCTGCTCCGGATGCCACTGCGCTCGGCACACTCCGGAGTGACATAACAGTGCGATGCTCCAGAATCAAACATCACGTGGGACTCAAAGCCGGCCACTAACAAGGTCCCTACACATACCACATGCGTTGAGAACCTCGGGACTCGACCATAAGTAAAATAATGGAAAAAAACAAACAACAACCACAAAGAACATAAATTCTACCTCTAGAAATTTACGATGTTAAGTCCAGAATTTTACCTGTGATCTGCCCGGCGTTGCTGTTCTGGCCGAACTCTGCTGGAGAATACACATGCGGTGCTGGACCAATCTGACCAGCTAGCTGCTGCACTGCTGCAATCTGACCCGAAGGCTGAACTCCAGCTGGCTGTATCACCGACACACCTGACTGTTGCAACTGGGGACACATAGGCCTGAAATGCCCCGGCTCACCGCACTGGAAGCAAACCTTAGCCCCCCGAAAACCCTTAGGACCGTTCGCCACCCGATGCTCTGCACTGCCGCATCCGAAATAACCCTGAGCGCCGCGGCTACCTGAACTCGCCCTAGAATGGTCATCCCACCTCCTCTTCTGGCCCTGCGCAGGCTTACCGCCCTTGCCAGAACCAGAACCTCTACGCTGCTGATGCTGCTGCGGCTGCTGACTCTTCGGCTGGACGGCAGGAGCCACAGCAGGCTGAACGACAACCGAACCAGACTGCTCAGGCTGATCCTCCTCAATCGAAGCTGCTAGCTCCACAAGATCCGCCCTCGAGACGTATCTGCCACCCCTGCACTGAGTCCTGATTCTCAACCAAAGTCCCTGCAAGAACCTCTGAACTAGAGCCCGCTCGTCATCCAAACCGTGCCCAGTATGAACAACCAACCTGCTGAACTCGGCGTCATACTCACGCACTGACAGCTCTCTCTGCGTCAAAGACATGAACCTCATCTGAAGACGGTCTCGAGCCTCCTGAGGGAAATACTTGGTGTTAAACTCAGCCAAGAATTCACCCCAAGTCCACTCCGCACGCCTAGCCTCAATAGCGCGCTACCACAAATGGGCATCACCACTCAGATAGTGGACAACCAACTCGACCTGATACTCGGCAGGACACCTGATCGACCTGAAGTTACGCTCTAACCTCAGACGCCACTCATCAGCCGCCTCAGGACCAACTCTGCCCTCGAAGAACGGCGTAGCTATCCTCTGCATCTGTCTCATCATCTCGAGATAAGACGGAACCTGCGCTGCCACTGCAGCCCTCGACTGCTCAGCCACTGCAGCCCTCTGCTGCAAACCGGCCACTGGAGGAACACCCGGAGCCTGTTCAGGAACCACTGGCGGAAAACGTGCTAACAACTGCGTCAGCAATCCTATGACCTGGTAATCACGACCCGGAGCTACAGCAGCACCCCACCAGGGCCCACTGGAACTCCCCTGCCTCTACCGGCACCAGCCAACACACTGGCACTAAGCGACTAGGACTCTGGCGCAGTCGCCACACTTGGGGTTACACTTTGCGCCGCACTCTCTGCTGACTCAGCGACTAGGCCACGACCACGGCCCCGGCCTCCACGGCCACAAACTCTGCCACCACGAGCACCAGCTCTACCACGACCTCTAGCTCTGGTATCCATCTCACTGCCACACAGATAAGTAGATAAGTACCCTAGAAGTCACAATTAAAAACACACAAAATTTACCGCGGAATCTCTTTGAAGGCCGGAGAGGATGATTTCTAAGACTAACAAAATTTGACTAAACACAATTAATCAATCAAGCACATAGTCTCTGTTCATCCAAACCTAGCAGTCCTAAAACCGTCTAGGCTCTGATACCAAAAAGTAACACCCAATTTTTTTTTTTTTTTAAAGCGGAAATTCTCATAAAATAATTCAGAAAAATAATAATAATAAACCACAAATCAATTCAATTCCAGAATATTCATAAAATAAATCTAGCAACCTAACCGGGTTTTACTAGAATTAGAACCAAAACATAAAACCAACAAACTCCTAATCATCCTCTCCCTAATGCCATGATCCCGCGGTCACACTTTTCCTTTTCCTTTACCTGCAACACAATTGGGAAAAACGAGTTGCGTAAGTATTTAATAAATACTTAGTGAGAACGTCTACAGGCTAAGCATGAATAACCGGATTATCAATAATGCACGATTTAACAGATTAACGCACGAATCATATGGGTGTCAATCGACATGTCGCACGGTGTCGATCGACGCAACAAAGAAAACAGGTGTCGATCGACATGTCGCACGGTGTCGATCGACGCAACAAAAATAACTGGTGTCGATCGACACATCGCACGGTGTCGATCGACACGACGCTCGCAGGAACAGACCAGATTCCGAAAATCACACAACCACGATTCAATCATCAAAATCTTCGAATCATTTCGCAATTCTCACACCAAACAGCCACGAATCAATACGCAAACACCCAGGAAACCATTCCTAAATATCAAATATCAACGCTAATTGCTATTCGATAATTCAACCTATAGACACGCACTCACCTCGGGAAGGGTTTGAATCATGGGAAAAACCCGACTGAAACAGAGGGAAAAACTCGCGACTCCCTTCACCAATCAGGTTCTGAAAACTGATCTGGAAACTAGACACTGAGGGCTTTCCAACGGTGTATAGAACTCCTTCTATCTCCCACAAAATCGACGGCAAAACCTTCCTCAAAACCGGCTATTCGCTACCCAAAAACGCAGAAACTGCACGAACTAACCAAGTTCAACGAAACAAAACTCAGCGAACAAACCATCAATCGACAAACGGTTTTCACTGAAATCAAGACCATGGATCAGAGAACTTACCACCGAAGTCTCACTCCAACCTGATCACGACAACTGAACAACAACGAGCTCTAACGGAGGATACAAACTCAAGGAACGGCTCACGAAAATCACTCGAAAACTCTCAAACACTTTTCTTTCTCTGATTCTGCGTGAATGAGCGGCTAACCCTAGGGGAAACGCGTCCTCTACGCTTAAATAAGATTCCCCAAACCGGCCCATTAACCAAACGAACCGAAATCAAAACCCTAAGTCTGATTTTAACCCGTGTCGATCGACAGGGCCCTTTCTGCCCAAAACTTCGAGAGAACAACAATCCATGTCGATCGACACGCATTCACTGTGTTGATCGACACCCACAAAAAAAAAACCACATTTTTGGTTCACGTGCGTTACAGGGAATACTTATGTTCACTAGATGGCCTGATGCGAATTAACTCTACTGCATGTAAAACCGCATGTCCCCAAGCTGAGACCGGGAGTTTTGATCTCATAAGCAAGGTCTGGCTATTAACTGTATGCGTTTAATAAACGATTCTGCCAAACCATTTTGTGTATGTACATGTGCCACAGAATATTCACACTTACCCCAATGGACATACAATAATCATTAAACGCTTGGGACGTGAATTCACCAGCATTATCAAGACGTATAGTCTTTAAAGAAAAATCTGGAAAGTGTGCCCTTAAACGTATTATCTGGGCAAGTAATCTTGCAAACGCCAAATTTCTAGTTGATAAGAGGCAGACATGTGACCATCTCGTGGATGCATCAACAAGAACCATAAAGTATCTAAACGTCCCACAAGGTGGGTGTATTGGTCCTCATATGTCTCCTTGTATTCTTTCTAGAAATTTTATTGTTTCCTTAGTTACTTTAACTGGTGATGGCCTAGTAATAAGTTTCCCTAGTGAACATGCTTCACACGTGAGATTCTTTGGGATAACTCTTCTTTCTTTCAAGGTGTGCCCATTAGTACTTGCTAATATCTTTCGCATCATGTTAGAACCGGGATGGCTAAGCCGGTTATGCCAAAAAGTGAAATTCTCGGTAAATTCTTTATTTACCATGGCATTTGCTTCTATCATTCCGATCTTAGCACAATAAAGGCCTGCAGAAATGGCAGGTATAGTCTCTAGGACTTTCTTATAGCCTTGGGTAATTTCAAAGATTTGAAGGAACTCTTTGTTACCTTCGTCCTTAGTCTCAACATGAAGACTATTCATTTGAATGTCTTTAAAACTCAATAGGCTTCTCTTTGAACTGGGTGAATATAAAGCATCAGAAATTTCTAGATGCGTGCCCTTAGGTAATAAAACATGGGCTTGGCCGTGGCCTTCAATCAAATTGGCTATACCCGCAATAGTGGTTACATTTGCCTTTTTAAGTGTAAGATCGATGAAATATCTCTTATCTCTTAGAATCGTGTGGCTTGATCCACTATCCACAATGAACACATCCATATCTTTCATTCTTCAAAAGAAAGTAATAATCGCATCTTTAGAGACTTTTAACCATAACACTCTTTCATTCCATAAAGTTTAATAACACAAAACCAAAACATAAAATAGTAAAATGTAAAAGCAAGCAAACACAAAACACAAAACAGAAAAACGAAATCAACATTGTCACTTAAGTAAATCTGAGGTTTCATAGCTTATCAGGTCATCTTGCTCAGATCGAAATCTCGTTCGTTATCATGCTGGATCATATGAGTTTCTGGATTCTTCCCTTTAAGATTCTCTTGATAGAGATCCACAAGATGCTTGGGAGTCCTACATGTCTTAGCCCAATGATTACTCATTCCACATCGATGGCATACTGATTTTGGGGTTGAGTCACATGGTTGAGAAGGAATACCCCGGTTAAAATCAGTTCGGTATCCGCGTCCTCATCCTCGCCCGCGGTTAAAATGATCGTTTTGGTATCCGTGGCCTCGGCCGTGACCTCGGCCGTATGGATTAAAATGGCCACGGCCACGTCCTTGCCATCTACCCCCACGTCCACGACCACTGTGTCTATACTCTCTTTGGACGGGGTTAGTTTCTTTCTTTTCATCAGTGGCCATATTAGTTTTAGGAAGTGGGGCTGATCCAGGAGGTCTCATCTCACTGTTCCTCATTAGCAATGTATTCTTCTGCTTGGCCAGTAATAGACATGAGATAAGCTTTGAGTATGTCTCAAAACCTTTTTCACGATATTATTGTTGTAACAATACGTTATTAGTGTGAAAAGTGGAGAAGGTCTTTTCCAGTATATCATTATCAGTTACCTTCTCACCACACAGTTTCAATTGTGAAACTATTTTGAACATGGCCGAATTATATTTGTAACATCCAGAAACCAAAATGGTGATTTTGGTCAGGGGTATCGATCGACACCAGGGTGGGGTGTCGATCGACACCAATGTTTCGGATTGGTTTCGGTTCGATTTAAATTGTTCGGTTTGCGATGTCGGTTTAGTGAGAACCCTAGGGCTTGCGTATATAAGTCCTTTGAGATTTGTGGCCGCGTGAGGCAGAAAGAAAAGTGATTTTTCGTGAATTTGTGTGAAGGAGAAAGAGTTTTGAGAGAGAGGAGTTTGAGAGGAAGAGGAGACAGGTTCGTCTGTCTTGGGAGAAGCAAAGAACGGTTGATCTAATCGAGTCTGATCGACGTGATATTTCGTAGGTTTGTTCTCATTCCTCTTAGCTTTCGATAGGAAAAATCCGATTGACATTTTGAGTTGTAGTTTGTGAGTTATGATTGTTTTTCCATAAGGGGTCTGTGCAGTTTCGGGATTCAATCAGTCTCCTTGGGAAGTGTTTTCCCGGCGTTTCGGAGGGATTCAGAGGACGAGCTTGGTACCGTTGGAAAGCCCCATCGGTCTAGTTTTCAGATAAGGTTTCTGATCTGCATTTGGAGGTAAGCTCCGATCTATATGATCGTTTTAATCCTGTGCGTTGTTCTGTTTTTGGAAATTTGAATTAGGATTTTGGGAAAAATCCAAGTTTTGTGTTATAGGTTTTTGAGGAAGGTTTCCTCGGGTTTTCGGTTGAGATCAGAGGCTGTGAGGTCGCTGTTTTCGTGATCTTAACCATTATTTTCTATCAATTCGCGGATTCGAGGTGAGTGTGTGATCGTGATATGGAATTAGGTTATTAGGGAAAGTTGATTGGTTGTTTGTGATGAATTGGATAGTTTCATGTGTTAATCTGTGTGATTTACGTGTTTATGAATCGTGATGATCTCAAAAGATAGAACGGAACTCGAGCCGTGAGAGGGTTTGGCTCGGTTCAGGGTTCTGCGAGAGGTGTCGATCGACACCTAGTGGTAGTGTCGATCGACACCACTGTTTTATGATCGTAAGGATCGGATGCTTGAGTGAAGCGTTGATCGACACCAAGTGGTGGTGTCGATCGACACTAACTGTTTTAAAGGATCGGTTGCTTGTGTGAAGCGTCGATCGACACCCCTGTTTAAAGGTTTAATGGTTTAAATGTCTAATTGGTTTAAATGTTTAATGTGTTTAAATGTTTAATGTGTTTAAATGTTTAATGGGTTAAATTTTTAATTTGTTTAAAGGATTAATTGTTAAAATGTTGTGAACTGTTGTTTGATCGCGTAGAATTGATAGTATAATTCCTAATATATATCTAGTAGACGGGATGACCGCTCCACTGAGTATTTATGATAATACTCACGCAACTCTGTTTTTCCCTTTGAGTTGCAGGTAATTGAAATGCGTGATCGCGGAATCAAGGCCGGTGAAGGGGATGATAGGATGTTTTTATTTCTGCTTAGTCTAGTGAAACCTGGTGTTTAGGTTGCTAGATTTTTAATACTGTTTTGGAATTACTGGAATTGAATTGATGGTTTCTTGATTTAATTTTATATGGATTTGTTTTATGAGAATTTCCGCAATTGTTTAATAAAAAAAAAAAAAAATTGGGTGTTACAATATTCTTCCACGGACTTGAAGTCCTGGAACCTTAGATTCCTCCAATCAAAATTGGCCTTTGGTAACAACACCGTTCTATGGTGGTCATATCTTATTTTCAACTCATTCCAAAGGTCCAGAGGATTTTTAATTGTTAGATATTGGTCCTTGAAACCCTCAGCAAGATGATGACGAATGATCGATATTGTTCTATATAAATTCTTTTCATTCTCATCATTACCCTCAACAATACATTCACCAAGTCCCTTAGACTTTAAGTTTATCTTAGTATATTGGAATTAGGTTATTAGGGAAAGTTGATTGGTTGTTTGTGATGAATTGGATAGTTTCCTGTGTTAATCTGTGTGATTTACGTGTTTATGAATCGTGATGATCTCGCAAGATAGAACGGAACTCGAGCCGTGAGAGGATTTGGCTCGGTTCAGGGTTCTACGAGAGGTGTCGATCGACACCTAGTGGTAGTGTCGATCGACACCACTGTTTTATGATCGTAAGGACCGGATGCTTGAGTGAAGCGACGATCGACACCAAGTGGTGGTGTCGATCGACACTAAATGTTTTAAAGGATCGGTTGCTTGTGTGAAGCGTCGATCGACACCAAGTGGTGGTGTCGATCGACACCCCTGTTTAAAGGTTTAATGGTTTAAATGTCTAATTGGTTTAAATGTTTAATGTGTTTAAATGTTTAATGTGTTTAAATGTTTAATGGGTTAAATGTTTAATTTCTTAAAAGGATTAATTGTTAAAATGTTGTGAACTGCTGTTTGATCGCGTAGAATTGATAGTCTAATTCCTAATATATATCTAGTAGACGGGATGACCGCTCCACTGAGTATTTATGATAATACTCACGCAATTCTGTTTTTCCCTTTGAGTTGCAGGTAATTGAAATGCGTGATCGCGGAATCAAGGCCGGCGAAGGGGATGATAGGATGTTTTTATTTCTGCTTAGTCTAGTGAAACCTGGTGTTTAGGTTGCTATATTTTTAATACTGTTTTGGAATTACTGGAATTGAATTGATGGTTTCTTGATTTAATTTTATATGGATTTGTTTTATGAGAATTTCCGCAATTGTTTAATAAAAAAAAAAAAAAAAAAAATTGGGTGTTACATTTTGGTATCAGAGCCTAGACGTTTTTAGGACATTGAAATTGGATGAACTGAGACTATGTGATTGATTGTTTATTGGTGGTTAGACAATTAAGTAAGTTTTGGATCATCCCCTTCGGCCTTTAAAGTGATTCCGCGGTAAGTTGTGTTAAATTTGTTTGTGACTTCTTGTTTGCTCAAGTTTCCTGTCCTATGTGGTAGATGGATACTGGAGCGAGAGGTCGTGGCAGAGGCCGTGGTAGAGGTCGTGGTCGTGGTCGGGGCTTAGTGCCAGAGTCGTCTAGCAGTGTGGCTGCATCCCAGACACATCAGGTGGAGACCGCGAGTGAGACCAGTGCCAGTATGGTTATCAGTACCGGGAGTGGCACCGGGAGGGGTGCCCGTGGTGGTGTTGTTGGTGCCGGTAGAGGTGTCGGAAGAGGTGCTGGTGATGGAGTGGGCCCGGGTGGGGGTGCTGCTCCGGCTCAGGGTCAAGATGATGTTATCATGGGACTTCTGACGCAGCTGTTGGAGCGGTTTCCGGCGGCGGCTCCGGTACCGGCTCCAGCAGTACCTCCGGTGGTGGAGGGGCAGCAGAGAGCTGCAGAGGTTGAGCAACCGAGAGCTACGGTTGCTGATGGGACAAATGCAGAAGATTGGTACGCCTTTCTTCACTGGCAGAGTTGGGCCAGAGGGAGCTGATAAGTGGCGCTTGCGTGTGGAGCGCAGTTTTTGGTCGATCCGATGTCCTGCAGAGTATCGGGTGGAGTTGGCGGTGCATTATTTGAGCGAGGATGCGCATAGCTGGTGGAGATCCATGGAGTCCAGGAGGGTTGTTTAGATTTGGGATGAGTTTGTGGGCGATTTCAACGCCAAGTTCTTTCCTCGAGAGGCTTTAGATCGCCTGCAGATGAGGTTTATGGATCTGTCTCAGGGAGCGAGTTTAGTTCGGGATTATGATGCCGAGTTCAGCAGGCTTCAGGTTTATGCTGGTCAGGGCATGATTGATGAGCGGACCCTTATGCAGAGGTTCGTTCCTGCAGGGGCTTCGGATGAGTATCAGGACCCAGTGCCGGGGTTCGGTGTACACCTCGAGGGCGGAGTTGGTGAAGCTTGCTGCTTCGATTGAGGAGGATCAGCGTGAGCAGTCTGGTCCGGTGGTTGTTCCATCAGTGACGGTTCCATCTATAATTGTTCCTGCTGTTCAGCCGAGGAGGCAGCAGCAGCAGCAGCAGCATTCTCGGAATTCCGGTTCTGGCAAAGGCGGCAAGCCTGCGCAGGGTCAGAAGAGGAGATTCGATGAGGTTTCTGGAGGAGGTCAGAGCAGTCGTGCTTGTTATGGATGCGGGAGCACTGAGCATCGTGTGGCTAGTTGCCCCAAGAGGGAGGCATCTCGGGATGCCAAGGTGTGTTTCCACTGCCGAGAGTCGGGGCATATTCGGCCGATGTATCTTAAGTTGCAGCCGTTAGCATTTGCAGTAGTTCATCCAGTGGCAGCGCAGCCATTGGCACAGGTAGCGGCAGAGCAGCCGATGGGTCAGATTGGAGGAGCGCAGCGTGGGCATGAGTAGTTGAGGGGTTGTTCGAGGATTGAGCTGGTTGTGTTTCCTTTGGTTTGTTTCCAGTTTCAGATTTTTGAGCTTTGGAGTTTTGTTTCTGGTTTTTGTATTTCGTTGGTGTTTAAACGATTTACATTTTTGAAAATTTATAAGATGGTGTTCCTTATTTATTTTCGTATGAGTTCTGAGGCGAGTGGTTCTTTATGTGTTTGATATGTGTGGACCAGTGTGGGTCATTGCTTTGAGGATATTCCAGGATGGGAATCTTGTGTTTATACCACGTGAGGCGGCTCTAATAAGAGGAGAGGCGTGTTCTCCTGTGTGTTTATTGGGAAGTGTGTTCCCGGAATAAGTAGCGAGGGATGTGAGATCTCTTGCGGGGATGTGAGATCCCCAGATACCGTTGGCTCGAGGGATGCATCATGAGAGTGCGAGCGGTATGTTTCGTGTGTGGATTAGAGTGAGCCTTTGAGGTCAGGGGAGGATCTCGTGTGGTATCAGCCGTGTGAGATTGGGATTTTGGTCCATGTTAGCGATTGCGGAACGAGTGGGAATCTCGTGTAGTGTTGGCTAGAGCAGTCAAGTTACGAGTCGAAGTATCGCTGATAAGGCTGGGCCTTGATGGAGTCCTGGTAACCGATGCAGCAATATGAAATCCAAATCGAGACTGACGGGTGGTTATACATGTTCTTGTTTGATTGTTGTACAATCAACTGTCGGACTTAGTTGGATTAAGTATAGCCTGGACTGACGGGCGATTGTACATGTTCTTGTTTGATTGTTGTACAATCGACTGCCAGACCTAGATAGATTGAGAATCTTGCATCGTAAGTTCGAGATGAAAAAAGGCCGGTATTGGGCAATTCGAGTTGTGGTGATGCTTTTTGGTGGTTAAAGGTGCATGCGATAGGCACGAGAGTCTTTGATGTGATCAAGGAATTTTTGGGAAGTGTTCTTTTCATTCTCGGCATTTATATCTTGGATTATTCGAGTAATCCTGAGGAGCAGGAGTTTTATCACGCTTGGTTCTGGAGAGGCTTTGGAAGCAGAAGTGTTATGGTAAAGTTGAGCAGTATTGTATGAGGAGCGGCGGTTTGGTTGCGAGAAGTCAGATGGGAGTATCCAAAAGTTTCAAGGTTCGTCTCGGATGGCAATTTAGTTTTTGAGGAAGTTTTGGCTGGTCGGTTATGGCGCGTTGAGAAATCCAATTCTGGGTTTATGGTTGATCATGCATGTTCTTGTTTGATTGTTGTGCGATCAATCCGTTAGACCTAGTCCGGGTTAGGAGGAGCGTCAAGGGTTTAGCGTGAGTTTCTTTGACTCAGTCAGTTCAGTTATCGGTGTTTAGTGCTCGGTATTTATTGCTCTAGGGACTGCGGTCCCGAATAACTCATGTGTTGTGAGGAGAGGTAAGTTCTCGTGTATGTTGTGTTGGGATGTGAGATTCTAGTTATCGTTGACTCGAAGGATGCGTCTCGAGAGTGCAAGCGGTATGTGTTCTGATAGGCCATGGGATGCGTCCTATGGGTGTCAGGTGTAGACTAAGTTAAGAGCAATAGATATCTGGGGCGTGTGAGGAGTGTGGTTTGTTGTGGAGCTTCGAGGTTGAGGTTTAGATCTTCTGGGAAGTCAGTTGTGTTTGCCAAGTGTTTGTTAGGAGTAGAGTTGTTTTGCTAGATTAGGTTTCTGCATGTTGCGTGTGTTATCAAGGAAAGTATCCCTAGTTTTGGGTGTGTGGTCACGTATGTGTTGGTTACTCTAAGAAAATATCTAACTATATGGAGCCAGAGCTTAAGGGAGACGTCCTGAGAGTTGAGTGGCATCGGCATCGTTACCTCGAGAGAGACGTTCTGAGAGTGTGATGATGACGGTAAGTATGAGTAATCAATATCTGACTGTGGCATGAGGATGAAACGGGATACGGACCTCGATGATATTCTTGTGCGTTCGGTTTTAACGACCGGGATGCCGGATGTAGTGTCTTGGTTGTGCATGTTCTTTTTTGATTGTTGCACAATCGATCGATCCAACTCTGGGTCTACAGCTGGTTGTACATGTTCTTGTCTGATTGTTGTGCGATAAATTAGACAGACCTAGTCAGGATTTGGAAACATTGCGTTATGGTATTCCGGGCTAGGAGCCTTGCGCGTTTATGATGTTTAGAGTAAGTTTATGAGTTGGTTGACCAGTTTGGGTCGTGTTCTCAAGGATATTTCGGGTGGGAAATATCGAGATAGGCCAAGTGGGGCAGATCTAATCGTAGATGTTAGTAAACGTTTTAGAATTTAATACTCTAGGGATAGTAGTATTCTTGAATAACTCATTACAATTAGAAGACGGTGGGTCTTCGGCGGTCTACTTGTGACGGGTGGGTCACAGCGTAGTATCGAGTATTACTTACCGTTGACGAGTGGGTCTCGGTATAGTATAGTGGGATGCTTACTTATCTGTGACACGTGGGTCTCAAGTTAAGTATCAGGAGATAGTGGGTCTCTTGAAGGGAGCGAGTTCCCTGCATTCTTTTATGGAGGTAGTGGTCTCCAGAGGCTTGTTTGAGACGAGTGGGTCTTAGTATGAGTCTAGAGGGAAATGGTTCCCGGTATGCCATTGGTGGTTGGTATATTTATTGCTAAAGGGATGCGTCCCGAGAGCAAGGTAATGACTTAGGAGTAATAAATGTCTAGAAAACGTGGTTATTAACATAACAATTAGATGAGATTTTAGGGATCGGGTGAGGATCTCTCATGTGACGACCAAGTGGGGTCAAATGTTCGGTCTTGGAAAGACGGTTTGCGGGATTCGAGGTCGAATCCAGATTGGTGGGGGAGAGTTGTAACATCCCGAAACCAAAATGGTGATTTTGGTCAGGGGTATCGATCGACACCAGGGTGGGGTGTCGATCGACACCAATGTTTCGGATTGGTTCCGGTTCGATTTAAATTGCTCGGTTTTGCGACCCTAGGGCTTGCGTATATAAGTCCTTTGGGATTTGTGGCCACGTGAGGCAGAAAGAAAAGTGATTTTTCGTGGATTTGTGTGAAGGAGAAAGAGTTTTGAGAGAGAGGAGTTTGAGAGGAAGAGGAGACAGGTTCATCTGTCTTGGGAGAAGCGAAGAACGGTCGATCTAATCGAGTCTGATCGACGTGATATTTCGTAGGTTTGTTCTCCTTCCTCTTAGATTTCTATAGGAAAATTCGATTGGCATTTGGAGTTGTAGTTTGTGAGTTATTATTGTTTTTCCATAAGGGGTCTGTGCAGTTTCGGGATTCAATCAGTCTCCTTGGGAAGGGTTTTTCCGGCGTTTCGAAGGGAATCAGAAGACGATCTTGGTACCGTTGGAAAGCCCCGTCGGTCTAGTTTTCAGATTAGATTTCCGATCTAAATTTGGAGGTAAGCTCCGATCTATATGATCGTTTTAATCCAGTGCGTCGTTCTGTTTTTGGAAATTTGAATTAGGGTTTTTGGGAAAAATCCAAGTTTTGTGTTATAGGTTTTTGAGGAAGGTTTCCTCGGGTTTTTGGTTGATATCAGAGGCTGTGAGGTCGCTGTTTTCGTGATCTTAACAGTTCTTTTCTATCAATTCGCGGATTCGAGGTGAGTGCGTTATCGTGATATGGAATTAGGTTATTAGGGAAAGTTGATTGGTTGTTTGTGATGAATTGGATAGTTTCATGTGTTAATCTGTGTGATTTACGTGTTTATGAATCTTGATGATCTCGCAAGATAGAACGGAACTCGAGCCGTGAGAGGATTTGGCTCGGTTCAGGGTTCTGCGAGAGGTGTCGATCGACACCTAGTGGTAGTGTCGATCGACACCACTGTTTTATGATCGTAAGGATCGGATGCTTGAGTGAAGCGTTGATCGACACCAAGTGGTGGTGTCGATCGACACTAACTGTTTTAAAGGATCGGTTGCTTGTGTGAAGCGTCGATCGACACCCCTGTTTAAAGGTTTAATGGTTTAAATGTCTAATTGGTTTAAATGTTTAATGTGTTTAAATGTTTAATGTGTTTAAATGTTTAATGGGTTAAATTTTTAATTTGTTTAAAGGATTAATTGTTAAAATGTTGTGAACTGTTGTTTGATCGCGTAGAATTGATAGTATAATTCCTAATATATATCTAGTAGACGGGATGACCGCTCCACTGAGTATTTATGATAATACTCACGCAACTCTGTTTTTCCCTTTGAGTTGCAGGTAATTGAAATGCGTGATCGCGGAATCAAGGCCGGTGAAGGGGATGATAGGATGTTTTTATTTCTGCTTAGTCTAGTGAAACCTGGTGTTTAGGTTGCTAGATTTTTAATACTGTTTTGGAATTACTGGAATTGAATTGATGGTTTCTTGATTTAATTTTATATGGATTTGTTTTATGAGAATTTCCGCAATTGTTTAATAAAAAAAAAAAAAAATTGGGTGTTACAATATTCTTCCACGGACTTGAAGTCCTAGAACCTTAGATTCCTCCAATCAAAATTGGCCTTTGGTAACAACACCGTTCTATGGTGGTCATATCTTATTTTCAACTCATTCCAAAGGTCCAGAGGATTTTTAATTGTTAGATATTGGTCCTTGAGACCCTCAGCAAGATGATGACGAATGATCGATATTGTTCTATATAAATTCTTTTCATTCTCATCATTACCCTCAACAATACATTCACCAAGTCCCTTAGACTTTAAGTTTATCTTAGTATCCAAAGCCCACTGTAAGTAATTGTCTCCGGAGAGATTGAGGGCAGCATAATCCAAATTGTTGATTTTCGACATCTGAAAACATGTATCCTATTTTCTAAGCATTATGAAAATTAAATGTCCATGCATATGATGCAAACAAACCACGGATGTAAGATGCTTATGTAAACAGGTTTTATGATTTTAACAACCTAACATAATATGTCTACATGTTCATGATGCAAACCTATCAAGCAAAATCTAAACAGTTCATGATGACCAAATTCGATACGTTCAGATTTTAAGCAAGGCATGATCGGTTAGTATGATGCAGTTTCAGTTTCAGGATCATCAATCAAACAGATCAATCAATTCAATCAAACAAACAAACGGGTTCAATTAGACATGCAACCATATTCGATTATGAATTAAAAGGTTCGGTGTCGATCGACAGTAAACTCGGTGTCGATCGACACGGGTTCAGATCAAGCAATAGATTTTCCGATTTTTAAACAGTTTAGGTTTAGGGTTACAAATTAGGGTTTCATTATGGTGATCAGTTACGAAACAGGATGGAACCAATCAAACAATCAAACAGTAATAAGAACAAGCATAATTCAATTTTAGGGTTTCGGGTTTTCATGAATTTAGGGTTTTGTTGTTCTTAGGATTTCGATTACTTACCTTAACCTCGTGATTGTTCTTCTAGTTCGCTGTAACCGTTGATAGGCTGTATGAACTACTTCTAGTTCGCCGTAACCTTTGATAAGCTGTATGAACTATGAGTTTGAGCTCGGACTTGAAAAGTAACGCCGGATGAACAGTACGCCGATGAACAGCACTGATGAGCAGTGGCACGTGAACAGTACCAATGAACAGTACGCGATGAACAGTACACGTGAACAGTAACGATGAACAGTAATCGCGTTTTTGTGTTTTTAAGGTTTTTAGGGAGCAACTCGTGCTGATAACGTATTGTGAGTATAGAGAAATAGAATGAGGAAAACCATGTGTTATTCCATTAAGGGGGGATCCTTTATATAGGATCATTACAAGAGAGAAAAGGAAATTAGGAAAATGAAAATCCTAGTTCAACTAGGATTCATTAAACCGGCCTAAAGACTAAGTGTTAATGGGCCGTAAATGGACCAGAACTAGTTATGACAATCTACAATGATTTATAACAAACTTCAATTTTTAAAAGTCAAGCTTATCTATTTTTGAAGGTTTAGTGATAACGATTAAATATATTGCTATAGTTTTACTTTTCATGCTTTGTTTATTATTTAGATTGAGTTAATGAGGGTTCTAGTGGATTCTGTATTTTTTATAGCTTTATTCATTGATTTCGTGATGTCTTGATTGGTCATAGTGTTTTTATTTTTCTCAGTTTGGTTTGATCTTCGTCTTTTTAATACGTGTTTATATTGAACAGTTAAGTATTTAAATTCTTTAGAGTTTTCTGAATTACCAAAACATAAGATGATGCTACAATAATGTTCTACTTCGTAACCATTATAAAAAGGAAAGTCTATGCAATGGTACGAGAAATATAGTTACATGTTTTTGAGGAAGACTGATTGAATGCGAAATAGTGACGGGCACACATGCTTGGAAAAGAGTATTTCTACCAAGAATAATTTTATTATCACCTGACTTAAAGCATCCTTTTACACTATGAAAACGTCAATTCCACTAAGAGTATGCTATGCAATGACAATTAACAAAATCTAAGGGCAAAGCTTGAAATGAGTGCTACTGAGTTTGTCTCTACCATTTTTTAGTAATGGGCAGTTTGAAAATTATTTAAAAAATAATAATTTCAATACGATTTTGGTGTCTATTGTCAACATAAATACTTTAAAAAATTAATAAATACTCTTAGGATATCCACGTGGGATTTATACTATAGCGCTTTTAGGGCGTTCACGTGAGATTAAATAATGCGGTTCTGTTGGTCCGCACAACATAATACTAAATTAATAAAATCCTTATTAATATTATTGAAATAATCGGCTAATATAAAACCTTAATTAATATTATTCTATTAATATTATCCTATATATTGGTGCTTAAAATATATAAAAAAAAACTACGAAACATTATAAACCCTAGGTTGTATATAGTGATGGCAATTTTAAAGATTTCTTGGTTCCCCCTTTTGAGTTTAGATCAGAAACGGTGTTATCTGGGTTTTTACTTATAAGCTCTGGTTTTGGTTTATTTGGAATTGTTCTTTGGAAGATGTGTAGTATCAAAGCAATCTACGTTAGTTAATGTGATTGCGAGTATTGAATGGTCTGTTAATTGGTTTCCTCTAAGGATTATTTGGAAGATTTGAGATTTTCTCATGGATTCATTCGTTGTTTGCTTTTTCTAAGAATAAAAGATCGTGTTTGAGATTCTTTCTTCTTGATTTTTCAAGAAATCCTCATTGGTAATTCCATAATTTACTTATATAGGACAAAACACTGAAAACTATAAAACCTAGGTTATATACAACGGCGTTTAGTTTATGAGAACTCCAACGATAAAAAATATCCCACGCGTAGTGTGGGTGTAAAATCTAGTATATACTATATAAAAGTTGATGCTACAGCGCTCTAAAGGCGTCCACATAGGATTTTAGAAACGCGATTTGATTGGTCCACGTAGGTAATTAGCATTTTTTGTTTTTATTCTTTTCTTAAAAAAATTGGATAATAGCAATTAATATCTCATATTTCCTTTTTATTTAGTAAGTTAACTTTATTTTTTTTTCTTCTTTTTAAAAATGTTAGATAATAGCAACTAATATTCCATACTTACTTTTTCTTTTAGATATCAATATTAAAAAAAATTAAAAACGAAACTATAAATTTATTTTTTCTTCTTTTTAAAAAATTGATGATAAAACTAATAAATCTAAATTGTAATTTTATTTTTTCCTCTTTTTGAAAAAAATCGATAAAAACAATTAATATGCATTTTTTTTCTTTTTCCTCTACAAAATCAATATTAAAAAAAAGATAACAACAAAAAAGATAAGTTCTTATTTTTACTTTTTGGAAAAGGAAATTCTAAAGTTTCCAATACTATTGCAAAAAAGAAATTAATCGTTGCATCTATATAAGCATTCCATCCCATCCCCACCACCACAAACACGAAAAAATTATCCATAACTGCTTAAACATTGTTCTGCTTTCACACCATCGTCATTGTTTTAGTTATAGTTTTGTTTGTTGTTATTCATGTTGTCAAAATATTTCATGCATGATTGATTGTTTTTTTCTTGGCTTCTCTTTTTGTTCTATAGGTTTTTTCAACGGTTTGGTGTGTGTCACGCATACGAGTTCAGTTCTCCAAGAAGGTTAGTTCGTTTCTTTTAGTAATTCGTTTGATTTGTGAACGTTGTATCAAGCTTCTTTGAAAAGTGTTTATTTTGTTTGCTTTTATAGTTGTGTACCATTATTATATCTTCTCATGCATCGTATGTTGTTTAAGCTTCAATTCTATATATGTTGCTTTTATCAGACTATTATCAGATTGCAGGTTTTATTGTTGCCAAGGTATGAGTTTGTTGTTGTTTGATTATAGATCCCAATAATTTTGTTTTTAAACCATTATCTGATGTGTTCTCTTAATCGTCTAATGATGTGTTCTCTTATTTCATTAGGACAGGTGGGAACATCATGTCGACAGTTTTAAGTAATTCTTCATCCAATTTATTTTGCCCCTTTCTTACATCTACAATCATGACCTGATTATTTATTTCTCCTTATATATATTTGTTTTTTTGTGTGTTAATGTTTTCTTCTCTATTATCTGATGATGATTGTGTTGATTCCCATGAAAATTGATGATTACTTTGATTCCCATGAAATTAATGGTGGTTTAATTTTGATAGTTCTAAGAAGGACAAAGAACCACTTTTGAGATTTGGTATTTTCTCTAAACTTTTGTTTGTGTATTATGCAGGCAATATATAAACTAAGAATCGTTTAAGAGCATATCTTCTTGATAGATGCTTATATTTTATAAGATTTTGTAAGTACTCTCATACAAATATTTGATAAAGTAATGTATGTTTGGCTTTGTATTATTTGGATTTCGAATTAAAATTATTTAATAAATAATACATTCAAATAAAGTTTTATTTGTACTTGGTATTTCTTTAGAAAAATTTAGTTGCTAATATTTGGAGAGAAAGTAATTTCCATCTGGAGGAACTTGAGCACCTCCATGTGAAGACACTTTAAGGTTGAATTGTCTCTATATTAAAGATTTACCGAATGGAGGTGTTTTCCCGCGATGAACCATGTTCGGGCCATCCTTTGGTTTCCGCGGATTGTGAAGACTCCAAGCGGGGTTGGGAATTTGAGGCATTGATGGTACGTTGATGAGACGGCTCGGAGAGAGAATAGCCATGGGATCCCCATGATTACGTTGTATACGGCCGGTATATCCAGTACCATGAATTTGACATTTCAGGACATTCCCCCGGCGTGCACCATCAGCTTGATCGACCCCACTGTCATTGTTGTGATACCGTCAAAGCCGGTGAGGGGCCTGACACCTGGCTTGATACAATCGTCGGGTATCTCCATTTTCTGCAAGGTTTCCTTAAAAATTAGATCAACCGAGCTCCCGGTATCGACTAGAACTCTAGTCACTTCGCAATCTTCAATTTTCAGCTCGACCACTAGTGGATCGTTATGGGGCATGGCCAAATTCTTTGTGTCGGCTTCCGTGAAGATGATGGGCATGTCGACCTTACTCCGATCGAGACAACTCCTGTCGG